>JANAVB010033011.1:12539323-12894323 GCA_029216955.1 Iris pallida | reverse complement strand
ATCCAAAGACGCAATGAATGTTCCATGAGAAGAGGAGATATGATCTTATGAAATAAACTGATCAAGGTCCCAACCATATCTATCATGAGAATTTCCTGCATTGCTGCGAGTGGTCCTCCGTACTGATAATAGTGTGGGAGGAGTTGTAATTCCCCCTTCCCGAAATTTTAATACATTTTTATTTTATTTTATTTGAATTGCGATTTTTAGTTTTATAAATATTTAATTAATTGATTATTATTGAAGGCCCTAAGTCATGGTTAGGATTGGAGTACAAGATGACTAGAAATCGTGGCACGGATAGCGTTATCACGTGCCTTGACTAATGTGTTAGCCATGGTAGGGAAGACCCAGCCATAAGTATGTCCCAACTAGGAAAACCAGGACAAGTTGCGACTTGACCTCTATAAAGAATTTAATTAAGTTATTTATTAATTTAATGACTTTTAGGAAAACCGGTTATGCGAATTTAGTCCGGACAGGACCCGGACCGGGCCAAGCCCATGTAGGCTGCAGCGAGACCAAAGATGCCCATGTAAACGTATTACGTATGTGCAAATACTTTGTATATATTTTTGGGAAACGCCAAATATTTTCTAAATATAAATATACGTATAATATTGATATTAATAAAATCATATGGTATTTTAGAGTATTGATGTGATTTCTGGAGCCCAGTAATGAGGGTATATGATATGCCCACCCAAAAACTACTATTGAATTATTTTAATTACTATTAAAATTATTATTATTATTATTAATGTTATTATTGTGGTTATTAAATATATAAATTATTTATTATTATTTTAATTATCAAAGAAATAATATGTATAGATATATTTATATATGCCTAAATTGGATCTAGACTAGAAACGGTATTATGGAGTTTATTTAGACATGTTTATATGTACAGCTATATGTGCGTATGTGTGTAATATATATATATATATATATATATATATATATATATATATATATATATATATATATATATATATATATATATATATATATATATATATATATATATATTGGTTGATAATTGTATTAAAGAATGGGATAAAGAAATAAATAATAAAAATAAAATAAAATAAACCCAAAAAAACCCCAGCCGAGCGGGCCAACAGGCCGACCCCCTCCTCTGGTAACGAAGGAGAGTATATATGTATGTAGAGAGATCGAGAGGGAGGAAAGCATCGAAACCCTAACAAATCTCTGCCACTCCACTCCAGCCACCATGGCGACACCCTCCACGGCCTCGGCGGCGCCGTGCGCGGCCACAGGCCGACCACAACCGCGCCACAGCCGCACGCAACCGAGGCAAAATAGCAGAACTCGCGGGTTTGGGGGCCGACTTCGTCGCAAGTTTTCGTGACGTGTAGTCGATCGTTCCTGGATCTTCCACTTCAGGTACGAGCACAACCTATAGGCCTACAAGTCTATTTAATTAGTTTAACTTTGTATGATCTAGGTCGCCCAGAAAGTTGACGAGAAGTTGACGAAAAATAGTCCAAAACAGGACAGTGAAACCCAACCCCGATCGAGTTTTGGAAGGGAAATTTTGGATAGAACAATTAGGATTTTCGAAATCCATCTAAACACGTTTTTAAACAACATAACCATGATTTAAAACCTTCTTTTACTTTTAATTGTAATGGATTATTTCACAGATTAAATCGGTTGGAAATTAGGGGAAAAAACTAGATAATCTGTTTTAGAAATTCAAGAAAAACCTCCGATACCACGTGCATCCCGCCAAACCGAGCAACGTGGTCGCGAATCGAAAGCATTGAAAGGTGTGTATCGACTTCGCAGATGTGTGGGCTTTGACGGAATTCAAATTGGCTGCGTGTGCGCAATGAATTTGATGCGTATCCGTCAAAATTTACCGTATCGACCTCTTTGCAAAATTTTTAATTATTTTGTGTACGTTCGTCAAATCGAAACGAAACTTATGCCAAAAGGACCGTATCATTTTTTTGGTCATGTGTGCCAAGTTTGGTCCGATTCTGAGATAGTTGATCGGATCGCCGTTTTGTGGGCCCTACGATCCGACTCCACGGGCGATTTTGTGCACGGTCCGTCGAAATCCAACTTTGGACATAAAGTTGGGTTCGTATCGAAAAATCGAACCTGTAGACATATAGTTTGATGACTTTAGAGACCATAGACTTTGGCACGCTTTTCGGTGCAAAGCGGATCCAACGACGGATATCATTTTGACCCGAAATTACCGTTTTGTCCCTGTGTCCAGAATCGGACTTAAGGACAGGCAATTCTAGCTAATTTGACTATTCTAAAAATGTTGGTAATATTTATTTCAGCATCCGGAGACTTTTGCATGTGTTGACTTTAGTGACTCATCTGAGTGGTTATACTATCGGTTTTACCAGCTAAGGACCTCAAGCAAATACACTTTCTGATTGCTTTTCAATTCATAGTAGTTTATACATTTCATGTTTATACATAGGTCTTGCTGCTTGTTGACACGCTCGTCACACGAAAATTAGTATCATGGATCTCTACTTACTATATTTCGTGATTATCATGTTTTCGTATTTCGTGACTTGTTCGAGTCCATGAGTACTAGTCGGGAGGAGAAATATCTGAGTAGACGTGTGAACTACCCCTTACCCATCCCCCATGTCTTTCGTGGCGAATAGCAGCTGCACACGACACGTGCAGGGTGCCTGATTTACCCCCTAGTCGTTCACATGTCGAAACTGATATTTCAAAACACATAGATAGTTGTCTTTTATTTGTTTCTTCACCGCTTGCCATGACATCAGTTACTTTCTAGTTTTTATCTCACATATGTTATTTCATGTCTTGGAAATTCTAGTGTGTTTTCGTATTGTCGTCAGTTTGTGTGCTTGTTCCATTCCTGACTGGAAATCAACATTTTCAGGTTAGTTATGGCTTCACTTATCTTTGGGAGATACGAGTGTACTGGCAAACAGAAACCTAGAGATTAGATAGATGTAGCATCATTTTCATTAAATGTAAGAACCTTGTATTTTCTCGAAATATAAATATTGTAAAGGTTGTAATCAATTTAGAAATGTGAATGAGCAATAAATGTTATATTTATGTGATATTGAGCATCATGGTCGTGGCAGCGTTCTACCGCCGACTCTGCGGTGTAGGCTGGCTTGGACACGCACTCGTATCCTGAAAAGCGGGCGCGGGTCGTGACAAGTTTTTGTGGTGGCCCATGCAGGTCAGTCTTCGCAAATTGTGTGAACTCGTGGTAGTACCATATTAGTCGTACTGCTGCGAGCCTGCGACTAGGAATTGTTCATTCACGATTAGGATTGAATTGATTCTAGGAGAATGACTCGGACTAGGAATCCCTTATGTAATTTGGTCATAGGGTAGTTAAGGTTGCTACCTAGGCCATATGATTTTAGTAGGAATTGTTGAATCATAAATCCTAATGGATACTTGAGAATTTTCGTAGGTGAATATGTTATTTTATTTTGATATGATGGTAGGATCAAGGTGGGTAGACTATTCACTTGGTAAGTCAGGCCTTCCTAGAATCAATACTCTGACCTTGATAAAATGTTCAATTTTTTCCTTTTACCCTCTTTACATATCATCCCCATATTGTCACTAGTCCAAATTACTTATTTATTTATCTTTGCATTTTGTTATATGAGTTTTCTAATTTCTGATTCTGTTACCCCCACTGAATCTTGAGTTCAACGTCCTTTCCTCAATCATTTGTATATACATGAAATAGGGATTAGAATGTTTTATACTTATCTTGTCTTCGGTTATTCCTCCCAAATTGATCATTTCATTTTCAAGAGTTGAAACCTGTAGGACCGACACTTACATTTTTCTATTTTGACCATTTGTGTAATTTTAATTTTTCCTCCCCTCTAAATCTCATTATCATATAGTAGAATTCTTATTGCTTAATCATTTTCCATCGGCCAGGGATAAATATTATATCGATGTCTTATTTCCAATCCATTAAGTCTGAGCCTAACATGATTCATTACCCATATATCTACTCCGGGTTAGCTATACATGTTTCCTCTTCGATCTTGAATATAGAGAAATAGAAATAAAACTTTATATTTCTCTTGCCTTCGACCATGTTTTTCCTAATCAATCATTTAATTTTCAAAACTGATACATTCCCTTCAAGGATGGATACGTACACTTTCCTTTAATGATCAATTTGTTCAAATTTCTAGCTTTCTCCATCATGGTCAATTTGTTTAAGGATTTTTGAACCTCCGTTGAGATTGTAAGGATGTAGTTGAAAGGATGATCGGTGACTTATGATGGCAGACAACCGCGCACTGTCGCCACTTATTTGACTTATGGAGACTGTGGGTTCACTACAGCCAGCCGCGCACTGGCGAGGCATGATCCCTAAGTTGAAGTAATCTCGAGTAAGTATAAGCTATCGAATGTTATCGAAGCTATATCTTGGTCGTCCTATCTTCGTCTTTAAGTTGTTATGTCCAGATTGGATAGAGTTGATAGGGTATTCGTTACCGTATCCTTGCTTGAGTCGTGGAACCAAGAGTTTATTGCAGCTAGCTGTACACTGGTGAGGCATAAATTCTCGGTAAAGTGACTCCGGATGTACTTACGGTTTTGAATATCTTAGAGGCAACGTGCTTTGTTGACATATGACTATCAAGCTTCCAAATCAATTTGTGCCTTATTCCTAACTACCGTTTTCTCAATAAACTGGTTGTCCTTCTTTTCCTCCATATCTTCCTATCTTCGAATCGTCAACTTTTAAACCTAATTTGATTTCCTTCCACAAGATTTATAATCATACCTAGATTATGATTCTATGATCATGCCTACACAATCGATCGTGTTAGAACGATTCCGATTTGGATCATCCTTAAATGCCTTTAGATCACAACTAAACTATTCGATTCTATTTCGATCGTGCCAATTCGCCTGTCATCCTAGAATTCGATTCTATGATCGTGCCTAAATAATTTTGTTTAACTAGTTGTTCGTACCAAGATTATTTCAATTTTGATCGATCTTAAACAATTTTTTTTAAAGACTAAATCATAATTGTGCCTATAATTTCAACTTAATTATAGCTAAGGTTATACTTTCATTCTAACTATGGTCATGACTATTTTGATCATGAATCTGCTTGTGCCAACTTTCTATTTTCACCCTGCTTGGATGACTTGCACGATTAGCCTTGATCGTGACTGCATCTTAAATGCGACTAAAATTCTGTTTAGATTTCATCGAGAACTTTGGTCATTCCTCAAAAGCTGGTAATGACTCAACCATGCTGACCATAGGTTGTTCGTGCCCAACCATTTCAATCTTGATCGTTCTTAAAAACATTTGGTTGTCAACTAGACCATTTAACATAATATTGATCGTGCCAAATCACACTCTCCGTTTGTCTATTATCTTTATCATTTTGATCATATCCATGATTACGCGTGACTAAATAGATCATGAACCATATCACTCCCTTGATTATACTATTCATCGTTTTATTCGTATCAATTGAAATTTGGTTTCTTGATTATTCTTCATAGTCGTCTCTAATCGTGTTCTTTAAAATTTCTAAGGTAAAACATTCTAAGGTGGGTAGGTCGTAAGCTCACTTTCCGTTTTCTTACATTTTCCATTTAATTTATTTTAGTTTAAGTACTTTCCCAAATTGGGAAATAATTTTCATTCTATTTCTATTATAGATATTTAAAAAAAAAGATTTGCCAAATTTTAGAAGGGATATTATTCTAGGATTATTCGAATTACTATTTTATCAAGAGTTATATTAAATTCAAATTATTAGTATATTATTTTAGAAGATATTATATTTGTGAAAAATATACAGCTATAAATATTTGAATTATTCTTAACAATATTTTGACAATTGATTTATTACAAGGATTATTTAAAGTAATAGGTATTACTTTAGACAATATTTTATGATTGATTTGGAGTACGATCGGGTCAAATCTCTAGTTCCCAAAATCCCCAACCATCCAAATCCCTATCCCTAATTCCCAAATCAATTCTACAACCCTAACCCTAATCCCCAAATCTAATTCAATTTCTTAAACCTAACCCTAGATTTTCCTTTCCAGAGTTTCAGAAATTTATATTCATTTATTCATTCACATATTTTATTTGTCGGGGTTGAAGGCAGATTTCGTCGATACTTTGTTCATGATTATTTTTCTTATCAAACTCGTTTCAAAATTAAAGTTGAGAGCATTTTAGAGCTTTTAGAGTTTCAAACCTTTTCTTCCTATTTTATTTATTTTATTTATTTGATCAATTTTTCTTTATCATAAAGTTCTACTACCTCTCACCAATCTACCAAGTCCATCTATCCTGGTAGTCCTCAAATTCGAGGACGAATTTATTTCTAAGATGGATAAATTTGTAATCCCCTTACCAAAATTTTAATATATTTTTATTTTATTTTATTTGAATTGCAATTTTAGTTTTATAAATATTCAATTAATTGATTATTATTGAAGGCCCTAAGTCATGGTTAGGATTGGAGTACAAGATGACTAGAAATCGTGGCACTGATAGCGTTATCACGTGCCTTGACTAATGTGTTAGCCATGGTAGGGAAGACCCAGCCATAAGTATGTTCCAACTAGGAAAACCAGACCAAGTGGCGACTTGACCTCTATAAAGAATTTAATTAAGTTATTTATTAATTTAATGACTTTTAGGAAATTCGGTTATGCCAATTTAGTCCGGATTGGACCCGGACCGGGCCAAGCCCATGTAGGCTGCAGCGAGACCAAAGATGCCCATGTAAACGTATTACGTATGTGCAAATACTTTGTATATATTTTTGGGAAACGCCAAATATTTTCTAAATATAAATTATACGTATAATATGGATATTAATAAAATCATATGGTATTTTAGAGTATTGATGCGATTTCTGGAGCCCAGTAATGAGGGTATATGATATGCCCACCCAGAAACTACTATTGAATTATTTTAATTACTATTGGAATTATTATTATTAATGTTATTATTGTGGTTATTAAATATATAAATTAATTATTATTAATAGTTATCATTATTTGATCTTTTATCAAAGAAATATATATGTATAGATATATTTATATATGCCTAAACTGTATCTAGACTAGAAAACGATATTATGGAGTTTATTTAGACATGTTTATATGTACAGCTATATATGTGTATGTGTATATATAAATATATATTAATATGTATACATATATATATATATATATATATATATATATATATATATATATATAATATATATATATATATATATATATATATATATATATATATATATATATATATATATATATTGGTTGATAATTGTATTAAAGAATGGGATAAATAAATAAATAATAAAAAGAAAATAAAAATAAACCCCAAAAAAAAACCCCAGCCGAGCGGGCCAACAGGCCAACCCCCTCCTCTGGTAACGAAGGAGAGTATATATGTATGTAGAGAGATCGAGAGGGAGGAAAGCATCGAAACCCTAACAAATCTCTGCCACTCCACCCCAGCCACCATGGTGACACCCTCCACGGCCCTGGCGGCGCCGTGCGCGGCCACAGGCCGACCACAACCGCGCCACAGTCGCGCGCAACCGAGGCAACATAGCAGAACTCGCGGGTTTGGGGGCCGACTTCGTCGCAAGTTTTCGTGACGGGTAGTCGATCGTTCCTGGATCTTCCACTTCAGGTACGAGCACAACCTATAGGCCTACAAGTCTATTCAATTAGTTTAATTTTATATGATCTAGGTCGTCCAGAAAGTTGACGAGAAGTTGACGAAAAAATCCCAAAACAGGACAGTGAAACCCAACCCCGATCGAGTTTTGGAAGGAAAATTTTGGATAGAACAGTTAGGGTTTTCGAAATCCATCTAAATACGTTTTTAAACAACAAAACCATGATTAAAACCTTCTTTTACTTTTAATTGTAATGGATTATTTCACAGATTAAATCGGTTGGAAATTAGGGAAAAAAAACTAGATAATCTGTTTTAGAAATTCAAGAAAAACCTCTGATACCACGTGCGTCCCGCCAAACCGGGCGACGTGGTCGTGAACCAAAAGCATTGAAAGGTGTGTATCGACTTCGCGGACGTGTGACTTTGACAAAATTCAAATTGGTTGCGTGTGCGCGACGAAATTGATGTGTATCCGTCGAAATTTACCGTATCGACCTCTTTGCAAATTTCTTAATTACTTTGTGCACGTTCGTCATATCGAAACGAAACTTGCGCCAACATGACCGTATTATTTTCTGGTCCTGTATGCCAAGTTTGGTCCGATTCTCAGATAGTTGATCGGATCGCCGTTTTGCGGGCCCACGATCCGACTCAATGGACGATTTTGTGCACGGCCCGTCGAAATCCAACTTTGGACATACGGTTGGGTTCATATCAAAAAATTGGAGCTGTAGACATATAGTTTGATGACTTTAGAGACCATAGACTTTGGCACTCTTTTCGGTGCAAAGCGGGTCCAACGGCGGACACCGTTTTGACCCAAAATTACCGTTTTGCTCCTGTGTCCAGAATTGGACTTAAGGACAGGTAATTCTAGCTAATTTGACTATTCTGAAAATGTTGGTAATATTTATTTCAGCATCCGAAGATTTTTGCATGTGTTGACTTTAGTGACTCATCTGAGTGGTTGTACTATCGGTTTCACCAGCTAAGGACCTCAGGCAAATATACTTTCTGATTGTTTTTCGATTCATAGTAGTTTATACATTTCATGTTTATACATAGGTCTTGTTGCTTGTTGACACGCTCGTCACACGGAAATTAGTATTATGGATCTATACTTACTATATTTCGTGATTATCATGTTTTCGTGTTTCGTGACTTGTTCGAGTCCATGAGTACTAGTCGGGAGGGGAATATCTGAGTAGACGTGTGAACTACCCCTTACCCATTTTCCGTGTCTTTCGTGACGAATAGCAGCTGCACACGACACGTGCAGGGTGCCTGATTTACCCCATAGCCATTCACATGTCGAAACTGATATTTCAAAACACATAGACATTTGTCTTTTATTTGTTTCCTTGTTTCTTCACCACTTGCCATGACATCCGTTACTTTCTAGTTTTTATCTCACATATGTTATTTTTATGTCTTGTGAATTCTATTGTGTTTTTGCATTACTGTCGGTTTGTGTGCTTGTTCCATTCCTGACTGAAAACCAACATTTTCAGGTTAGCTGTGGCTTCACTTAGCTTTGGGAGATACGGGTGTACTGGCAAGCAGAAACCTAGAGATTAGATAGATGTAGTATCATTTTCATTAAATATAAGAACCTTGTATTTTTTCGAAATATAAATATTGTAAAGGTTGTAATCAATTTAGAAATGTGAATGAGCAATAAATATTATATTTATGTGATATTGAGCATCACGACCGTGACAGCATTCTACCGTCTATTCTGCGGCGTAGGCTGGCTTGGACACGCACTCGTATCCCGAAAAGGGGGTGCGGGTCGTGACAGGAGTAGCTATGGGAGGAGGATGGAGAATGATATAACCTGAAGGGAAATCTGGTGGTGGTGTAGGTGTCTCAGGAGTCAAGACGGACGCAGGCAAGGGACTTGGCATTGGCACGGTAGGTACTTGTCCTGCAGTTTGCTTCCCTCTCCTGCTGTAGGTAAGTATCTCCCCCTGAGCCGCGGGCCTAATACCTCTCTTCTCCTCCCCATGTTCCTCTTCACCTACATGTTATTCCTCAACCGTGCCTCCATGCCATACTCCTAAATCGGTCAGCAGGCTTTCACCAATCTCCCCCTCTCGCCTAATACTCGCAGTATTAGGTGAGTTGTTTGAGGTTCCCTCCTGACGGTAGTATGGCTCATACTCCCTGAAGTGAACATACATGCTCACAAACTTCTACTGGGCTCCAGCACACATACCCCTTCTGAGTCGCAAGTAGCCCACGAAGATGTACTTGACTGACGTTCTGTTGTCCTTCACAAAATACACGCAGCCAAACACCTTCAGTGGGAGTATCCCATTATTATTTTCTTGCAATATTTCACATGGAGACTTCCATCCCAGTACCTTCGAAGGAATCCTATTGATTAGTTGAGTTGTTGTTAATACTCCATGCCCCTACAGATTCTGTAGGACATTCATATCGATCATCATGCTTCTTGCCACCTCCAGAAGGTGTCTGTTCTTTCTTTTTGCTACTCCATTTTATGCTGGTGTGTATGCACAGGTGGTCTGATAATGTATCCCTTAGGCTGACAAGTATTCCGCAAGTGCTTTGTTGGTACATTATGTCCCATTGTCAGACCTTAGTACCTTCACCAGTTCCTTGTACTGAGTCTGGACATGTTTATGAAAGTCCTAAAAATATGTAAATATATCACTCTTATTATTCATCAAATACAACCAAGTGACACGAGAAGAACAATCAATGAGGGAGACAAAATACTTGTAACCATTCATAGTAGTAATGGCACATTGCCTCCAAATATTAGAATTTATTACATCAAAAGCAGGGAGCTCCTATGACCCGTACTAACATATGAGCTCCTAGTAAGTTTGCCTAAATCACATGCATCACATACTAGCTTCTCCTTATTTGTTTTCTTATAAATAGTTGGATATAATTTACTTAAAGTAGCAAAAGAGGAGTGTCCCAACCTCTTGTGGTGGAGTATTAATGTATCCCAGGCACTCATCTTATGTCCTCTCATTTATGCCTTCTTTGCTGTAGACAACAATGCTGAATCCAGCCCTTCTCGATCCAGGTACCACAGTCCCTCATGCCAAGTGCCAGTCCTAAGTCTTCGTCCCGTCGCTTTTTCCTGGAAGATCACCTTAGGAATATCAAAAGAGACAATGTATTTTAGTTGGAGGATTATAAAACGGATGGACAAAAGACTGATTGGAAAAGATGGAGCATGCAAAACATCGGATAAGTTTATTGAACCTGTACAATCTATAGTACCCTTACTGACCACTGGCTGGAAAGTACCATCAGCTGTTTGAATATTGTATGCCGATGCTAGGTGAGTGTAGGAGGAGAACTCACTACCATTTTCCGTCACATGCCGAGAGGCCCCCGAGTCGATAATCCAGCCTGACGATTTAAGGGAAGATATAGATGCAAGGGCGAGTGAGTCGTCAGTACCTTCTGATGGATGGACATACATGGCGGCGTTGCCTCCAGCGAAGAACGAGGTGAACGCCTCCTCGGTTTTACTCCTCTTGTCTCCATCATTTGACACTCTCTGCTTTCTTCTGAGTGCCTCCAGCATGTCCATCAGTGCCTGATCGTCCTCAGTAAAGATAC
Source organism: Iris pallida (assembly GCA_029216955.1). Classification (NCBI taxonomy): domain Eukaryota; kingdom Viridiplantae; phylum Streptophyta; class Magnoliopsida; order Asparagales; family Iridaceae; genus Iris; species Iris pallida. The sequence goes on along the minus strand of JANAVB010033011.1, from coordinate 12,883,010 downwards.
CACCAACTCCCTCATCCCCTTCTGCTACCAGCAGGTTCGTCCGATAACCTCCTCGACCACCCCGTCGACCCCTACGACCACGGCCACGTCCTCTAAAATGTTCACGTCCACCAAAATGTCCACGTCTAGCACCTGGATATTCTTTCTTAGGTGGTTTGGTACAAGCATGCCGATGATGTCCTATCTTTCCGCAATTATAGCACTGTTGGTTGTGCTGCCAGGGCTCTCCCTTAGGCTCTGTGTCGCTTGAACTGGTAGCCGCCAGTGCTGACTTTACTTCAGGAGGACCACCTGTCTCTGTCTTCTCTCCTGACAGGAAATCCTCTAGGTTCTTTCCTGCAAGGGTTCTTCTTATCCGTCGTGACCAACTCAGGTAGGTAGCTAGTCCATCAAGCTTCAGATCGATGTAGGAAAGCTCCAACTTCGTCGATGTTCGTGTCACGCTCTCACCAGCCGACAGTTTCATCAGCTTCATCAATATTGCAACCTCCGTATGGTCTAGCTTTTTGATGATCTCCTCCATCGATCCTCCTCTTCTCTGATCACCTCACACCCGATCAACGATTCACGCTCTTCGTCCTCTTCTATATTTGATCATGTCTCTCTCCTATCGGATCTAGGCCTTCAACGTCCGAAACGACCCCGTAGGAGACTTCGAAAAGCGCAGCTTTGTGTTGGTGGGGCCGGTGGACCGACTGACAGGTGAGTGAGCGTCGTCGAGCGGGTGTCTCCGAGCAGCAGCCATCGCGAGCAGCAGCAACGTCAACAGCCGTGCGCGTGCGACGGAGGTGCCCACGGAGCAGCGGTCGGCTCGTGCGAGGTGGTTGACGTACGACCGTGCAGCGGCTGGTGGTGTGGATGGTAATGGCGGTGACGACTAGGATCAGGGTTTGGGAAATGTGGCGATGGCTAAGATTTTTGTGGCTCTGATACCATGTTGAATATTTATGATAATTTTTTATTGATAGTTCCTTGGATATATATAGCCTTACAATCCTCCTCATTACATTAAATCCTCTGTGGAATATCCTGTGGCATATTCTGTCATACCAAATATACCGACAAGATATTCCAATATACTTATTCTAATACCAAATATACCAACATTACATTAAACCCTCTGTGGAATATCATGTGGTATATTCTGACATGCCAAATATACCAGCATGTTATATTCATATATTGTACCTCTTCTTATGAAGTTTTAACTGAACCTAGAGAAATATAAATCGCATAATAACTTTGCTTGATTCACATGATTATTGTGTATATATTTAGGTGAGTCGGGTTGATACCGCTCACCATTGAATTCTCCAATGTGTTGACCCTCGTCCTTACAAGTGCAGAGAATAACGTAAAACATAAGAGGCATTCGGAGCTCTTTTGACAATTTGAAGTTTTCTTTTTAAGTTGTTCTCTCTTTGTAATGAAGAACATAAAGTAGAGAATATTGTTCATTGTATTAGATTTATGGATGGTAATCCAAGTTTGGCATATTTTCGTTGGCTTTCCGCTGCAAGCTTATCAATAAGGAGAATCATTTTCTTATATCTATTGTCTGTTTATTTTCGCTACAACAACCTTGTTTGAGATAATTTATCAAATGTACACATTCAAGTTTGTATAAGTGCAACGAGACTTGTACGATATCATGTCCAATGGTGAATTTTCGATTTTGTGAATCGGAGCGTGACAAATCACCCATTTACTATTTTTTCTGCGATCGTCGATTCTTTCTCCTCGACAGACCTATGGGTGTGGAGGTCGGCTAGTCTAGCCTGATGTAGAAGTTGTTGGTCCTGATCTTGCCTCTTTGGCCGCACTATAGTGCACAGCCCCTCGTCCTAACTCTCATCGGGACATCTCCTTTATGAAATATATACCGGAGAACCTTGTCCACAAGCTTTGCCTCCTTCTTGTGACTGTCGACTAGCGTTCGATGTCACATCTCGGTTCCGTAGAATCCAAAAGTTGTCATTGGACGTGGTGTTGTACATGTCTAAATTATACTTGTACAAGGCATGAACATACATGGTCGATAACGCATATAAAAACAAAGTCGTTGCAGTAAAAATAGGTAAAAATTTGATAGACAATATGAATATGAAAATAATTCTCTTTATTGATAATTTGTAGCAGAATACAAATCTGCTTCATGGCTAACTAAAACATGCATAATTGGCTAACAATCATGACACTAATACAATAAACAATGTTTCATACATTGTCTATTATAATAATTGTTAACATCCTCGAAGGAAAGCTCCAACTTGTTAAAGAACTCTGAAATCCTCACATGGTCCAAGTGATTCTTCGCACCTATAGGGACGAGGGTCAGCAAATTTGGGAAACACTGGTGAACGTTATCAACCCGATTCACCCAAATTAACATAGTAATTATGTGAGAACAAGGTAAAGTTATTATGTGATCTTTTTTACTTTCTCTAGGGTCAGTTAACAATTTTTGTAAACATAAACTTGAAGCATAAATATGTCACTGACATAATGAGTCTTACCCAAGGCCACCATCCTTTTCTGCAAACAAGGATTATCATACTAAATTACAATTCCATATTTTCTCGTCTCTGCAAAACAATATTAGAGTTCACAATATAGGTGTCACAAGTTCGCCCCTGCATTAGTTGATTATACTTGCAAAACAGTTGTCATTAGCATGCAGCCTAACTATATGACAGTCACTAGTGACATGCCATTCTGGACTATTCAAGATAAAATAAAGATCATTCTAGTGCATGTAGCGAGCCTAACTGAAGTTTTCGTAATCCATATGCTTGTATGTGAACATCAATTATCCATGTTCCGCTTAGACTGTCATGACTCGTTCCGGCTTTTCAGGATACAAGTATGTGGCCAAGTCCAGCCTACGTCGCAGCATCAACGGTTGTATATTACATATCTCGATTGTAATATATGGTCAATAACTTGATCACAATTCTATCTTTGCTCATTCACAATAATAACAAACTATGGAGTAAGATAGAACACGACTACCATAATATTAAGATATGAACGAGGTCCACAATACAATGGAATCTAAATACGGGAACAAACCCACAAACTAAATAATAAAAATATACAAGACAAACTAGCTAACATCTAACTAATGAATCTCTCCAAAAGTATCATATCTCCACCCCAAGGTCCATAGTATAAAGTAGACATTTACCTAAATTGTCAACGTATCTAGTCAGAATTGGAACAAAGTAAACGTAAACAAGAATCACACTAAACAATAAATATTAATATGACGATGCAATAAAACTAGTAACATGTACACAAAGATGATCAAGACGCTATCATGACGAGAGAGAATCATCAATATGATACCATAAGAATGATAACTCTAAGTAAATAAGAATTGTGTAACATGTGTCATTTAGAATACTTAGTTCGATATATGGAACTTTTATGGGTAATCCGGCTCAACGATACGTGAGGTGCACCGACAAGCTATCATTCATGTTGGTAAATGGGATCTGGCACTCCATGGGGCTTTACCATGACTGTTATCATTCATGTAATACAATTCCACACCCTTACTCCATTTTTTTCCTCCCGACTATAAGATAATTTAAAGACCAGTTATGCGTAACAAGGTGATTGAATAAGGTGATTCATGTAGTGATTCAATATGGTGACTCATGTAGTGACTCAATATGGTGCTACAAGTAATTATGCATAACATAAAAATAAATTGTGTCATGGCCATCAATAACTGGACAATAACATGGATCAAGTATAGAAACAAGACGAGAAGACGAAACATGAAACATATACATATCAATAATCATTGTAAAGAATAACACCATCTATTAATACTTGCACGCTCCGCTTGTTTATCAAGTGTTGACAACTCATCAATGGTCATATATTTCCCCTCTTGTTGGACATATATCATACAACACACCAAACAAAACAATCATCAACAAAAAATAGCTTAGGGTTGACACAACTAGCATATTCTAGGTTTCGAACCTATTTCTAGCTTTTGGTAACTAGTTTTCGGCTTTCGAAAATTCATACGAAAGTGCAAACTAATTTTCAAAATCTTGAAAAAATAAGGTTATGATTTCCCATATCCCCATGAGATATCAATTTTTCCCATCACCTAATTCTCACAAAATATAAGTCATTATATTTTTCTATGAATTAATTCGTTCAAATTGGATAGCAGGTGAAGGAAGAACGGTTTCTTCAAAACCGCAGATCCATTAGTTCTGAAATTTTGGTAAGAGTCTAATAACATATTCATTGTAGAGCTACCAAAATTTCATGCAAAGTTACCAAGCCAATTGAGAGTTATGATCTTTCAAAGTTGAGTAAATTCTGAATATATCAAAACAAGGAAGGTTGTCTTGTGAGAACCATAAATAATTCTAAAAAATTATTTTAATAATATACTTTTATATTCCAATATCCCTAGATGTTAGTTTTACCAAATAATTTGTTTCATTGGAAAATAATGAACGTTCTAGGAGTTATTACAAAATTGCTAGGAACATACACTGCTAAAACATATATTTTTTGCACAAATTTCTTTCGGGGCCAAACGAAATCTATCTCGGAATTGGGGATATGTTTTGGAAATCTAAGAGGGACAAAAATATATCTGTAAATTTTCACAATGAAATTCATTCGTGTGCTCCTTCAAAATCGCCTTCAAATACTAATTTCATGTATGGCTGATGTTGGAATCCTCCTCTAAAAAATAACTAACCCTGAAAACTAAATGCCTTATATAAAGAAAGGGAAAGGTAAAATACATGTCAAAATTGATTTTGACCCTGTGGAAAGAAGATATACGGGCCTCCACGTGGGTGCATTTTTGGTAGGTTTTTGGGCGCCTGTTTTATTTTTTTTCCTTTTTTCTTTAATTAGGAAACATATTTAATAACTAGTTTTAACTTAATTAAATATAAATAATTATCAAATAAATCATAAAAAATATGAAAAAGGAGAAGAAATTCTAAAATGAAGTTCTAGGCCTACTATAAAAATTTGGGGTTCGAGTTCCTATCCAATAAAAATTTCTAAAGCCTAGAATTAAATATTAAAAAAATAGTTTTTGGTCTTTAAATATTCAATAAATTTTAAAAAATTCTAAAAAATATCAAACCACTTCTAATGCACTTCTAATACATTTTTATGACTTATATTCCCTCATTAGCTTATGCTACCCACCTTGCACTCCTAATGTTCTAATTTACCGATTTGGAGCTTTTTGGTAGCGAATGTTATATGGGCCGAATCGGTTCCGTGATCGCGGATACCGTTCGAGGAACTAAAATGGCATACACAAGTTGTCTATGACAATACATGCATATGCAACCAAGAGATGAAACATAACATGCATGATAATAAAAACTTGAAATAATCTTTGTATCAATACATTCTCATTTCATATATCACATTCTTCGAGCCGTAACTCGTAAGCCACATTTCCATTTCAGGGTTAATGCAACAAGCGACTCAACGGTCCCAAAATATCACTGGATACCCAATGGTCCCAAAACAATCCATTTCCATAAAACAACCAGTTCATTAATAGTAAATTCTCTACTATACAGTTTCGCTTGTTTAAAAATGAGTTTATTTATTCATCGTCGCTTACTTATAAACTAACATGAGTTAAAGCATACAATTAATCTCTTTTATATCGGTTCATTTATTGTATCATCATCAATATATTGGAATATTACAACAAAGACTAGTTAGAGTTCTTTTTATTTAGTGGAGATAAAGGAAAGCATGATCATAGCCACTCACATATGATGAATTATTTTTTGTCTCGATTATATAAATTATTGAGTTGATTCATCCACATGAATCCAAGTCCAACTAGGTTATTCAAGTCAACAAGCCAGCACAATGCAACTGTACGGTGCGGACATTACATTTAATATCCCTATATTTTCCTTCGTCCTCACTCGCTGGAATGCCACCAAAAACCATAAGTGAAATATACCCCCAAATTTTCTAGAGTTCATTTACTGCTTTTAAATAAGAATTGGATACAATATGTGTGATAGGTCTCAACTATCTATCACCTAAATAACACAGATCTCAAATCATAATATCATTTAACCTACCCTAGGCACGTTAATACATAAAAATTTTCTCTCCCTTGGTGACGTAAAAACTGACTTCACCTTGGGACTGCCTCGTCTCTTTTGTGGAGAGTCCTTGGTTTCGAACACAAGCTTACTCCTGTTGAAGAAGTTGTCGTCATTTTTGTTCCCCCTGGTCAGCTGTAGATCCTTATGTCGAGGACCCTTACTATCATGCCCCGATTCCAAAGAATCGATAGTCGTCCTCCGGGCGTGATGCCGTGTGAACGTAGGTTGCGATCGCACAAGGCTATCCAAAACACAACATCTAAGAGAGTACGCAGAGAAATTGAACAACACATTGAGACAGAAATTTTGCATTTTATTGATAATATATATCATTTACAAGACTATTACAATCATGTCGCGTGGGCTTACAACATGACTCGATTACAAAATAAATGCCGATGAGATAGTCGTTCCATACATTACATCCCTCAATTTACAACAAAACTATTCTAGCCACCTGGGATGGAGGGAAGTCGAGGCATATTCTTGGACTGTTTGCGGAGAGTCTTAAAAAGTTGTGCAGCGAGATTTTTCGATGCGCGGTCGAAGCTTCAAAATGTGAACGTCGCCTTGGTTAGTTGGCACGTTCCTCCTGATTCGTAGCACCTGTAAAGAGCGAGGGTCAGTATGATCACATGTACTGGTAGGTGGCTAATTAAACCCAAGCTCTCATTTGTTCAAGCAGTTTTATAAAACATGTTTGCTATTTTATGATCTTTCTAACCATCCTGATCGATTTGCATGTTAACATGTTAAGAGGCAAGCATTCGATAGACAATATAACAATAACTACGATAAATCTTACCCACGGTAGAGCGTGCCGTTGTAGCATAACTTACCATGTTTCTTTCCTGTCAGATTTATAACAAAAGCTTGTAAACGGTGTACAAGTGGGGGATCACTGGCAATTCAAGCCATCCTGGACGTATAGCTTGGTCGAGTCAACGACCCTTTCAGCGCGGGTAGCTAGCCCCGCTGAAAGTTTCGAATGACCCATGCAAGCATCCAGCACAGCTACCTTGCATTCCTCCTAGGCCGAAACGGTTTCGTGGCCTCGGATTGTCGATCGAGGAAGCAAAACCTTGTGTACAAGTTGTCCATGACCGTCCTAGACTAAAATTAATTATTCAAGCACGGTCTACAAAATCTTTGAGAGTTAGCCAGTTTTTAATGTGTCGCCTTATCGTTGTAACATTCGTTAATCGATTCAATCTTCATTTTTCACAAATCTATAGAAAATATGGCATAAGTAAGCATGCATCAGTTTCATGTTATAGCGGTTCTATACCAAGTGTTCGTAAAGAATCGTGCCATAATTTATTGATTCTACACTATGAATACAAGCATGTATTTCGTATTTCATGTTTGATTTGAAACCAGAGGGTCGAGGGGAAGAAAGTCAGCCACTCACCTTAGTCTTACTTGAGGCGAGGAACTGGTTGGCCGTGCTTAGACATCGCCTATGCAATCACCTGAAATCGTGCAAGCAACTGATTATAACACTATCCCATTCAAGGAGTTCGATACGAATACGAAGTTCGAAAATGTAAGCCATGAAAATCATCAAAAATATTCATGAAAACGCATTCACGAAAACCAAAGCCAAAGAACAAGTACGACATAAAAAGCAGAGCAATGGGAGGTCTCTTCCAACTCAGCCGCAGAGTCTATCCTCGAGGTACAATCCGCTGAATATAGAACTTGATTTCGAAGAAGCATTTCCATAACAAGAAAAGGATCTTAATTCAATCGTTCTCGTTTGACCGATTCAATCGATCCCGATCTATCGGTTCCGACTAAATTGGTAGCGATAATGTTCCTTTCTCGCACACCCCGTAGACGAAAATGGGGTACGATGTAGGGACGAGATACTACACCATAACCAACTAAGAAAAAGTTTTGTCTTCGAAACTTTAGAATAGAACCTATCTCTAAGAGAACAATAAAGAAAATTTCTCCTTTATCTCCGATTCAAGTTTCCAGGTCGTTTCCTCGACCGAATGATTACTTCAGAGTACGCAGACGAGAGGGATCGCTCGATTTCGAAGCATCTTATCCTTGCGCTCTAAGATTTAGATCGGTACTTCAATATATGATAAATCGGCCTTCAGCTCCAGCTGACCAAAATCTACCACGTGGCTTGGATCGTGTACGTACCTCTATAACTAAGAGATGTGGAAGACATTGTGCACATCTGCTAGCACTGGCGGCAGGACAATTTGGTAGGCCATTGGGGCGACCCACTTGGAAATTCTATTCCGGGCTAGAAAGACTCAGTTGGGAAGGTAGGCAATTCACTTCCGGTACAGAGAAGAAGTCCAATCCAAGATGTGAACAAGCTAAATCAAGTCTCGAAAGTCTACGAATCGGAAGCTACATACAAAATCGATTTTTCTAGTCTCTCTCCCGTGATTATCTTTTCTTTGAGAGAGTATTTCGAAAGGCCCAACAAATCTCAGACACCACTTTCCCTTTGCATCAAACCTGGTAACTCCTCGCATGGGCGTCACTTTAAGAAATACGTGATCGCCTTCTAAAAAACTTGAGGGGTCGACGATGGATGTCCGTGTAGCATTTCTGTCAACTTTGTGCAGTCTTCAATCTTTCCTGAATGAGCCGAACTTTCTGCACGGTCTGTTCCACCAGTTCTGGGCCGAAAATCTGCCGCTCTTCGACTTCGTCCCAGCAAATGGGCGATCTGCACTTTCGTCCGTACAAGGCTTCATATGGTGCTATCTGAATGCTGGATTGATAACTGTTATTGTATACAAATTCGGCCAGAGGTAGATAGACGTCTCAACTCGACTTGAAGTCAATTGCGTAGAGCCGTAGCATGTCTTCAAGAATCTGATTCACGTGCTCTGTTTGGCCGTCAATCTGGGGGTGATAAGCCAAGATAAAGTTGAACTTAGTACCCATAGCCGACTGAAGGCTAATCCAGAAGCGCGATAGAAATTGCCCATCCCGATCAAAGACGTTGGATATGGGGACTCCGTACAGCCGCACTATCTCGTAAAAATAAATCTGAGTTAGGCGATCGACGCTCCAAGTAACTTTGATGGCAATGAAATACGCTAACATGGTTAGTCGATGACGATGACCAGATGGCATCATTTTCCCATGGCGTCTTCGGCAGACCAACAATAAAATCCATGCACACGTGCTTTCACTTCCATTCTGGAACTACGAAGTTCAGCATCTCTCCACCCAGCTCTGATGCTCAGCTTTCATCTGTTGACAGGCCATGCATTGCGACACGAAGAGTGCCACATCTCTCTTCATTCCGTGCCACCAGAAGGTCAAGCGCAGGTCCTTGTACATCTTGGTCCTACCTGGATGCAAGGAGTACTTCGAATAGTACGCTTCCGTCAATATTTCCTTTCTAAGTTCTGAATCATCCGGAACGCATAGCCTACCCTTCAATCGAAGTATGTCGGTTTCATCTTTCATAAAGTCGCTCGTCCTACCTGTTGAGATTAGCTCCCTCATCTTGTTCAGGTACAGATTGTCCTTTCGAGCGGTCTTGATCTTTTTCTGCAAGCTCGGCTCTAGCTGCAACGGTGCCAACTGCACATCCTTGAATCGAACCCGGAGGTCGATGCCCATCTCTTCTAGGTCTTGTAGCAATCTGCTGTCGATGGATAGCGAGACCATATACTTCCGACTTAGAGCGTCTGTCATAATATTTTTTTTGCCCGGCATATAGTCAATAGTCAAGTCGTAATCTTTGATTAGTTCAAGCCAACACATTTGCCGCAAGTTCAGCTCCTTCTGAGTGAAGAGATACTTGAGACTCTTGTGATCCGTATAAATCCTGCACGCCACACCATAAAGGTAGTGTCGCTACAGTTTCAGCGCGAACACAATCGCCGCTAGCTCTAAATCGTACGTAGGATAGTTCTTCTCGTGCGGCTTCAATTATCTCGAGGCAAAAGATATCACATTGTCTCGCTGTATGAGCACACATCCCGGGCCTTAGCCTAAAGCATCGCTGAAGATTTGAAAATCCTCTACCCATCTGGAAGTGCGAGTATAGGGGCCGAAACGAGTCGCTGCTTCAGCTCTTGGAAAGAATCTTCGCAGTCATCCGACCACTCATACACGACTCCCTTTTGAGTGAGGCGAGTCAATGGTGCTGCAATCTTCGTGAGGTCCTTCACGAACCGTCTGTAGTATCCCGCCAAGCCAAGGAAGCTTCGAATATCGTCGACTGATGCAGGCCGTTTCCAATTAACAACGGCTTCAACTTTCTTCAGATCGACGGCATTGCCTTCAGCGGAAATGATGTGCCTAAGGAGCGACACACTGCTCAACCAGAATTCACACTTTCTATGCTTTGCATACAATTAATTTTTTCGAAGGGTCTGAAGCACGGTCCGTAGGTGCACAGCGTGTTGCCGCTTGTCCTTCGAGTAGACGAGTATATCGTCGATGTAGACTACTACGAAGGGTCAAAACACCCGATTCATTAAATCCATGAAAGCAGCGGGGGCATTCGATAGGACGAACGACGTTACCAGAAACTCATAATGACCGTATCCAGTATGGAAGGTTGACTTTGTCACATCGTCTGGCTTGATCCTGAATTAATGGTAACCTGAGCGAAGATCAATTTTATAAAACATCGAAGCGTCTTGTAATTGATCGAACAAGTCATCTATGCGGGGCAATGGATATTTGTTCCGGACGGTGACCTTGTTCAGCTCTCAGTAATCGATGTAAAGACGCATTAAGCCATCCTTCTTCTTGACAAACAACATGGGCGCTCCCTATGGCGAGACGCTAGGCCATATGAGTCCCTTGTCGAGTAGCACTTACAATTGTACTTTGAGTTCCTTAAGATCTGTAGAGGCCATTCTGTATGAAGCTTTAGAGATTGGTCAGGTGTTAAAAAATGTGTCGATGGTGAACTCGATCTCTCGATCAAGTGGCATGCCGAGCAGCTCATCCGAAAACACGTCCGGGAATTCTACCACAACGTCGATCTGATCCGCGTTTGTACCATCCTGTCGCATATCTCGAACAGACGCCAAATAGCCTTCACATCCGGAATGCAACATCCTTCGGACAGATATTGCCAAGATCAGCATGCAGGTCGGCGACGCTTTACCACACGAATAGCAGAATTCGACCATCCCAGGTATGCAGAAGGTGACTTTCTTTTCTGCGCACTCGATGGTGGCATTGCAGGCACCGAGACAATCCATTCCCAGTATGATGTCATAGTCCTTAATGTCAAGAACTATCACATCAAGATACACTTGTTTACCTCCGATACATATGATTCCATCTCTGCAGCCTAAGTGTGCAAGTAGTAACATATCCGACGGTACGCTAACACTAAGATCAAGGCCTAGCGGTGTCATAGAAAATTTATGTTCGGCGATAAAATCTGTCGATATAAAGCTATGTGTGGCCCTTGAATCAAACAGAACATGAGTAGGCTTTTTATTAAAAAATAATATACCTGTCACGACCGTGTCAGATGCGAATGCGTCATCCCAGGTCATGGCGTAGACTCGTCCCTGGGCATCAGGACGACGGTCTTGGCCATTAGCTTGCATGGATTGAGGAGCCCAAGGTGCTTGGCCTCGATTTTGTTGGTACTGCTGCTGTGGAGGCGTCGTTGGGTTCGGCCTTCTGGTCGAACAGTTCGAGCACAGATGGTCCGTCTTACCGCAATGCCAGCATCCGCCTTCAGAGACATGGCAGTCGACGGCATGGTGCCCGAAGTTGTTGCATTTGTTGCAGCGAGTGCCTAGGTTCCGTCCTTGGTATCTGCCCTGGGGGCCGCTGTTTGGACGCTTATGCGTGTTGTTGCCTCCTGCATTACTATAGCATTTGTGATTATTATACGCACAACGTCGGTAGTGGCAGGAGGATACTGAAGCTCCAGACGGAGGGCGTGGTTGAGTGACTCGCCCATTGTTTGATATTCAGGCACAATCACATGGGCAGAAATGGAAGGCCTCAGGCCCACTTCGAATCTCCTTGCTCGACTCGTCGCCATTGGCAGATAGACACCAGCAAATTGGGCCAGCCAGTTGAATTCTGCAGCATACTGACGTACTGTCATGTTTTCCTGTTTCAGTTATATTAACTCATTTTCTTTCGCCTGATGGATCGCCGTGGGCAGATACTCGAATTCGAAGGCCTTACGAAATATAGCCCAAGAGATCGGCACGGTGGAGTCATCGACAAATCACTTGGTTTTGTATAGCCCACCACTCGTACGCGTTCAACCGAAGTTGAAGTTGAGCGCAAGCGACCTGCTTGGCTTCATCGATGTCGAGGAGCTCGAAATTATCTTCTATCTCTTCTAGCCAGTCGATCACGAGAGATAGGCCTTCGGTACCGGAGAAGGAAGTGCGAAACGCCTTCTTGAAGTTAGTGATGCAAAGGTGTTATTCCCTGCGGTGCAAGCTGAGGCGAAGGCTCCCTGTGTACGACTTCAGTGGGTCATGTCACAGGTTTGACAGTACATATTGCAGAATTTTCATTGGTCATGACCGTTTGCACTAACTTTCGTAGCGTGTCAAGTTGCCCTTGCTGCATCTTGAACTGCGCTTCGAACCGGGCTTCAAATTGGGCATGTCGCCTTTCGGACTGCAACCGCAGCTTCTCGCTTTCTTGTTGGAATGTTGTGGTCTGTCTCTGCTGCATTTCGAGCATATGCAGCATCCTCTCCATAAAATTGTCGAAAGGCCCGACTTCGGAACTATTTGAGCCTCTGGAAGCGCTCGCCTCATCCTCTGCCGGAGGTTCCACAACTTTTGGGATAAAAGGCAACGCTCGTTAGTTTCAGAAAATATTCTGGGTTTACCATATGGAACAACTCATCTCAATGACACGAGGTCAACAGTTCGAGACTGGAGGCCAGGGACGTGAAGACGTGCTCTGATACCATTTTGTCACGCTCCGACTTCGAAAAATCGATAGTCGTCCCCCGGGCATGATGTCGTGCGAACCTAGGTTGCGATCGCATAAGGCATAGTCATAAGGTTATCCGAAACACAACATCTAAGAGAGTACACAGAGAAATTGAATAACACATTGAGACAGAAAATTTTTACATTTTATTGATAATATACATTATTTACAAGACTCTATTACAATCATGCCATGCGGGCTTACAACATGACTCGATTATAAAATGGACGTCGATGTGATAATCGTTCCATACATTACATCCCTCAATTTACAACAAAAGTATTCCAGCCATCTGGGATGGAGGGAAATCGAGACATTCTTGGACTATTTGCAGAGAGTCTTAAAAACTTGTACAGCGAGAGTCTTCGATGCACGATCGAAGCTTCAAAACACGAACGTCGCCTTGGTTAGTTGGTGCGTTCCTCCTGATTCGTAGCACCTGTAGAGAGCGAGGGTCAGTACGATCACATGTACTAGTGGGTGGCTAATTAAATCCAAGCTCTCATTTGTTCAAGCAGTTTTATAAAACATGTTAGCTATTTTGTGATCTTTCTAACCATCATGATCGATTTGCATGTTAACATGTTAAGAGCCAAGCATTCGATAGGCAATATAACATAACTACGATAAATCTTACCTACGGTAGAGCATGCCATTGCAGCGTAACTTACCATGTTTCTTCCCTAAAAATTTATAACAAAAGCTTGTAAACAGTGTACAAATGGGGGATCACTGGCAATTCAAGCCATCTTGGACGTATAGCTTGGTCGAGTCGGTGACCCTTTCAGCGCGGGTAGCTAGTCCCGCTGAAAGTTCCGAATGACCCGTGCTAGCATCCAGCGCAGCTACCTTGCATTCCTCCTAGGCCGAAACGGTCACGTGGACTCGGATTTCCGTTCGAGGAAGCAAAACCTTGTGCACAAGTTGTCCATGATCGTGCTAGACTAAAATTAATTATTCAAGCATGATCTACGAAATCTTTGAGAGTTGGCCAATTTTTAATATGTGTCGCCTTATCGTTACAACATTCATTAATCTATTTAATCTTCGTTTTGCACAGATCCATAGCAAATATGGCATAAGTAAGCATGCATTAGTTTCATGTTATAGCGGTTCTATAGCAAGTATTCGTAAAAAATCGTGCCATAATTTATTGATTATACACTATGAATACAAGCATGCATTTCGTGTTTCATGTTTGATTTGAAACCAGAGGGTCGAGGGAACGGAGGCCAGCTACTCACCTTAGTCTTACTTAAGGCGAGGGACTGGTTGGCCGCGCTTTGACGTCACCTACGCAATCACCTGAAATCGAACAAACAAGTGATTAGAACATTGTCCCATTCAAGGTGTTCGATACGAATGTGAAGTTCGAAAACACAAGCAATAAAAACTATCAAAAACATTCACAAAAATGCATTCAAAAAAACCAAAGCCAAAGAGCAAGTGCGGCATGAAAAGCAGAGCAATGGGAGGTCTCTCCCCACTCAGCCGCAGAGTCTATCCTCGAGGCGCAATCTGCTGAATATCGACTTGATTCCGAAGAAGCCCTTCCATAACGAAAAAAATGATCTTAATTCAATCTTTTTCGTTCGACCGATTCAATCGATCATGATCTATCGGTTCCGACTGAATCGTTAGCGACAGTGTTCCTTTCTCGCGTAACCCATGGACGAAAACGGGGCACGATATAGGGGCGGAGTACTACACTTACCAGGCACATCAGAACCCTCCTCATCCTCTGCCACATCCGTAGAACTCTCTGCAAAACTCCAGGTGACGCATACAAATTAACATCTAAAAAAATACGCAATCTCAGTCGCACGTCAATAAAAATTAATGATTCAGATTTGACAACCCTGCATGAAAATTATGTATGCATTAATTTAAGTAACTAAAAGGTGGCATAGAAATTAAATAATAAAGTTTTAATAAAGTTGGTGACCATATTAGTCAAATCTGAACCATTAATTTCTATTGACGTGTGGCTGAGATGGCGTATTTTTTAGATGTCAAATTATATGTTTCAACCGTATATTTTTTGAAGAAATGGGTAATTGTGGCGAACTCGCCTCCACTGGGGCTCGAACTCCAACCACTTGGGCCGTATGCGTCTCTCCAGTGGGTAATTGTGTCAACCGTGTATATATATATATATATATATATATATATATATATATATATATATATATATATATATATATATATATATATATATATATATATAATTTATTATTTATTATTTATTATTTATTTTATGGTAGTTGTGTCGAACGATCCTACTAGGAATCGATCTTCTGACCACTCGTGCCGCATGCCTCACCACTACCACTAGGCTAGGGGTCATTGGCGCATGTCCTCATCGATATATATATATATATATATATATATATATATATATATATATATATATATATATATATATATATATATATATATATATATTCCTCCCATGTCACTTCCTATATATATATATATATATATATATATATATATATATATATATATATATATATATATATATATATTTGGATATATTTTATTTGTTAGGAAGTGACATGGGAGGAATATATATATCACTTCCTAACAAATAAAATATATCCAAATATATATATATATATATATATATATATATATATATATATATATATATATATATATGTCTTGGATATATTTCATTTGTTAGGATGTGACACGGGAGGAAAGACCTAAAGAATGTATGAATTGTATGAAATTAGAAATTTATGACGAATTGGGAGCGAAAGTTTTACATGAAATTGAACAATCAACTGTTATAAATTTGTCACAAATAATTTTAATAGAAGAACAAAAAACAAGAATACCCAATTTTGAATGTATGTTGGTAATGTCAGATGCAAAGAAGGAAATAAGATAGAGAGATACACTTTAGGATTTTGGTATCGCAACATACATTCTTCAATTAATAACTTATAAACTTACAAAGTATTTATAGATTACAAAATAATCGAAAGAAGATAAAATAAATTTCTAAATACTTGTTCATAAGATAAGTCAAATTTCTAACCAGATCAGAAGGAACGAACCTGGCTCTGATACCAGATGTTGGAAATCGAATACGTCCTACAAGCACTCTGATACCATGTCTGAGACATCGTCACAACATATACTTAGGATAACCCACCTGAAATAATCAACCCTCGTCTAACGACACCAAGCACAGATAAAGACAAGTATATAGCAGTGACAACTTCACCTGGACAAATTTTAATCTATATAACTCAGATAAAATTACAAGATTGACAAAAAACAATGTTGAACCATTTGTCCTAATAAGTTCAACCCCCTCACTACACTTGAGAAGAAATAACAGAGATTAGAATAAAATCACTCAGCAAACCATAGCAATCTCCCTAACTGAAGCTGATGAGTCCTCGATCAGATCTTCTTATTCCTTTTATCTTGTATGGCGAAGCCCTAAGAGCAAAATGCGGACTTTCTCTTAGATCTCATGTGGATGAGCACCATGAATCTTAACTTTGTGTTGTGCTATGTGTCTCCACCCTCACCCATATACATAGGATGAGAAAATCATATTCTAGGTCACAATAGGATTTACTAGAAAGGAAACCCTAAGATAAGAGTCATATTACACCTAAAATAGCCCATCAACATCATATTTTGGATTATAATAGTATTTCCTAAATAGAAAACACTCAAATAAGAATCTTATTACATCTAAAATAGCCCAACACCAATTATGGACATCCATATCCAATCAAATTAAATATTTAATTAGATTTGGACTCCACAAATATGTTGTTACCAAATCCAAATTGGACTCCAATAATCTCTTCCTCCAGTCTGATGAGAGGGTGTTGACCCATGGCTCCTCAACTAGACTCTATATCTGTTGCCGCACGACAGAATATATGCTCCCCCATGCCACTGAACTCCGATCCCCCGAGTTGTTTTGAATATTTCTTCGTCTCTATCTTTTCGAACGTCACGTCGATGCTAGCTGCTATGCGTAGCATCTCCTGCACCATTGGGATCCTGTCGATATTAATAACATGATAAAGACAGAAGTCCCTAACAATCAGCTCACCACAAGTCTCGGCTTTCTATTTCCGACTTTCGTCTTCTACCGGAACGTGCTACCGTTCCGTCAAACTTCTTCACCCTTGGCTAGCCCAACTAAGCAGATGATGCGGTCCTTCTGGGATTCGAATACCCCTCGAGCCTCCATCCGGTGTTTGTGGCCTGCCTATACAACTTAACGGCTTAAGCCTGTACACGCCATAACACAAATCTTCTTGAGCCAGCTGTTGGGAACCCTTCATAAGCAACCAATCTTTGTCCCCAAACAAACTACGACAGCCATCATCTGTCGGCCTCCCTACCAAAACTAAGTTGTAGCACAAACTCGATACATGTCACACACCCCTGAGGATGAGCTTCTCACCAAACTCCGTGGTCAAGTTTACATTATCGGCGCCTACAACTGCAGTCGTTCCCTTGATGTCCATCTTTACACATCCAAAACTGTCGACGCGGTATGACGTGAAGATCCTCCTCCACGGAGTGACGTGATACGATGCCCCTCGTCTATGACCTAGTCGTCGTCATGACACATGTCACAAGGTTCCTTTGTCTCAGTTGTCGCAATGATGATATCTTCTATTGTTGTGAGATCCTCCTGATCATTCTTGTCTTTGGCCTTCTCAGCTTTGAGCTTCATGACCTCTTTCGCCACAGTAATAGCAGCCCTCCTTGCGGTCCACAGTCATAAGATTCCGAGAACTCTCCCGTGTCCTCGCATGTGAGTTGAGTCTTCCCTTCCCGTAGGAAGTCACCAGAGAGGACTCCTGCGATGATTCAACTTGCTTGCGTCGGACCTCCTCATTCAACAAGCTACTTTTGACTGCATCCATCGTGACAACACCATCCGGTTCAAAGTTGCTTACTGACACCACCAACGTCCCCAGTTTTTCGGCAGAGAACTCAAAAGCACAAGGGCCTGATGCTCATCATCAATCACCATCTTCATCGCAGATAACTGATTGATGATACCCTGAACCTCGTTCAGATGTTGTGCCGTCGAGACACCCTGCGTGTACTTCGAGTTAACGAGTTGGCAAATAAGAAATGTCTTATTGCCAACCGTCTTCCGTTCGTACAGCGAATGCAGCTTCTTCCACAATGCTTTTGCCGAACTCTCCATGGACACGTGGTGAAAACCGAATCGTCTAATCATTGGCTGATGAATCCAACGGCCTTTCCATTCAGTCGTTTTCAGTCTTTAGCAGCTTTGTCTGATGACTTTGCATTGTCGCCCTCCAATGGACCATGCAAGTCCTTGCACCAAAGTAGATCCTTCATCCTTGCTTTTCAAATCGTCCAGTTCTCCCCTATGAGGGTAATCATACGAGTGTTCATCTGTTCCATAGACATGGTTGCTAGAATTCCAAAAGCTTTGATACCAGATGTTGGTATCAGACCAGAAATAATGAACTTGGCTCTGATACCACGAATATGCACTACAAGTACTCTGATACCGTGTCTGAGACACTGCTGCAGCAAAAACTTATACCAACCCACCTGAAATAACCTACCCCCGTCTAATGAACATCAAGCACAGATAAAGACAAGTAAATGGTGGTGACTACGTCACCTGAACAAATTATAATATATATAATTCAGATGAAATTACACGATTGAGAAAAAATAATGTTAAACCCTTTGTCCTAATAGATTCAACTTTCTCACCGCACTCAAGAAGAAACGGCAGAGATTACAATATAATCACTCACCAACTTGTAGCAATCTTCCTAACTGAAGTTGACAACTTCTCGATCAGATCTCCTTCTTCCTTCTGTCTTGTATGGCGAAGTCCTAAGAGCAAAGTGCGGACTTTCTCTTAAATCTCCTGTAGACGAGCACCCTGAATCTCAACTTTGTGTTGTACTATATGTCTCCACCCTCAGCCTATATATATATATATATATTTTATATATATGTCTCCACCCTCATCCTATATATATATATATATATATATATATATATATATATATATATATATATATATATATATATATGTGATATATGTGATGATGAGAGAATTTTATTCTATGTCTTTCCTAGATAGAAAACCCTAAGATAAGAGTCATATTACACCTAAAATAGCCCATCAACATAATATATATATATATATATATATATATATATATATTTTATGTTGATAAGCTATTTTAGTATATATGTGATGATGAGAGAATTTTATTCTATGTCTTTCCTAGATAGAAAACCCTAAGATAAGAGTCATATTACACCTAAAATAGCTCATCAACATAAAATATATATATATATATATATATATATATATATATATATATATATATATATATATATATATATGATGATGATGATGATGATGATGAGAAAATTTTATTCTGTCTTTCCTAGATAGAAAACCCTAAGATAAGAGTCATATTACACCTAAAATAGCCCATCAACATACTATTTTAGATCATGATAGGATTTGTTAAATAGAAAACCCTCAAATAAGAATTCTATTACATCTTAAATTAGCCCAGCACCAATTATGGACATCCCAATCTAATCAAATCAAATATTTTATTAGATTTGGACTACACAAATATGTTGTTACCAAATCTAGGCTGGACTCCAACAAAATATATCCTAACAAACAAACTGAAAAATCTAAAAGATAACCGAAAATCTCATTTTGTTCTCCATTAGTATGTTAGTGCTCCCATGTGGGATCGAACCCAGCCAGAAACTTTTTAGTATATTAACTTTTCGATTATGGGGGTTATAAGTAAAGGCTTCACAGAAGATTTGAGCAAAAGAATCAAGATGTTGGCTACATGTCATGTAAACCATGTAAACTTGTGTTGATCACTTTGTATAGGGTTCTCTGATTCTCTCTTCATAGCATTATCATTATGGAGGTATTTGGTGTGGGTCGATCTTTGTGGTGATGTTGGCTACAGGCTTTGTTGCCTCTTCTTATCGATGAACTCCAGGTTCCTTGAGTTTTAAGGATCCCTACAACCTCTAGGGACCCCTATATATTTTAGAAGACAAATTTGGCCTAATTCACAGCTAGAGCACAATCTTATTATTTTGTGTGCCATCTTCATGAGAACCACACTATTCATTGTTGTTTCTCAAAGCTTATTAGAGCAATGATAACTCAGACCAAATGTTTTTGTATATTTCTACATTATATATCTATATAAACATTTTTCGCATCAAATTTCAACACAAATATTAAGAGCACTACAACGACTACCAAGACATGACACATTTTTGACAGTTCTAAGGCTGTCAAAATTCTGACAGTCCTGTGTGGTATCCATCCAGGACTGCCAAAAATATCGACATCGGAACTGCCAGAATGTGTTGTTTCTATTAATTGTTGTAGTGCCCTCGGCATTTGCCAATTTCAGATGTATAAGAATAAGTTGTTGACAGTACCTGTATGGCTGATGTAGAAAGGGAGCCAATATAGGAAGGTGTAGGCCACCAGTTTGGAGAAGAAGAGGCAAAGAGCAAATGGCGCCACTCCAGGAATCCTCCAAGCCTCCAGGAACCCCACTGCTCTGTCCCCAGCAGCCTTCTCGTCTCCTCCCAACAGAGGCTCCTCGCCATCAGCATCCTTCCCTTTCCCACTTCCATCACCGTCACCGTCCTCAAGTTCCTCTCCCATCCCCACCGACTCGGGACTCACCGGCAGAAACAAGAGCACCGCCATCCCGACGAGCGCAATGACAACGCCGGGAGCAACGAAAGACCAGCCCCACCCGTACTTCAGCAGCGCCGAGGCGACCAACGAGCCGAAGATGTTCCCGACCGAGGTGTGCGCGTTCCAGACGCCCATGATCAGCCCCCTCTTCCTCTTGCCGAACCATCTGCCCACCACCGCGACGACCGAGGGCCAGCCGGAGGACTGGAACAGGCCGGCCAGCAGCTGCACCGCCAGGAAGTAGTAGAAGCTGTGTATGTTCAGCCAGTAGCCCAGCCCGAACATCGAAGTGAACACGCCGGTGCCCACCATTCCTGCCGTCAGGAGGACCCGGAGGTCCAGCCGGTCGCCCAGGTGTCCGGCGAAGTACATGCCGACGGAGTAGATGGAGAGGAACGCCACGTCGATCATGCCGAGAGTCACGGTGCCGTCCGGGCTATCGAACGGAGCCCAGCCCTCGTTCGCCGCCGCGGCGGACGAGAGGAAGTACGAGGAGGGCCACGGGGGGGAGGAGGCGCCCAGCCTCGACGTCTGCGGGTCCAGGACGGTCTTGACGATGCTCGTCGTTTTTCTCGCGGCGTGATAGCTAGCATAGGCGACGAACGTTAATGTCAGCACGATGGTCTGATGCGTTCTGAAGGAGAGAGTCGTGTTCTTGACATTCTCCAAGAATTTAATGCCGGGAGGTTTGGTGCTTCCATGATCATTTGGATGCATGATTAATGTTGTTACCTATGAAAATCAAGAGAGAAATAATCAAGACTTTTGTTGAATCGAATGAACAAAAATAAAAATTGATCTATATTTCCTAAGTTCAAGCATATCACCTTTCCTCTAAGTAACAAAATTGTAAACAAAATTTATCATCATTCTATTGTGGGATTTGGTTTAGAAACGTTCACTATATATCAGAATTGAAGCATAAATTTAGTTAGAATGTAAAGAAAAATCATAGACAAAATTAGAAATAATTACATCCATATATAGATCAAAGGATAACTTGAGCCATATTTGCAAGAGAACAGGAAAGGCAATAACATCAAAATGTCACAGCTTCACTAAGCATATGGCACGAGCAAAACATATGAATTTGGGTACTCAACTATACTTGAGCAAAATCAAGAATGTTCATCAATAATCCTCAATAATCCTTGAAATCAGGAGATTTTACCTATGAAAATATGAACAAGTAAGAGTTAAACTACAATGCAATTAACTATTGTTAATATATAATTAGTTTAGGATTGAGACTAGATTCTCCTATTCGAATTCAGATTCTTATCTCCTATAGTATGGATACGGATTCCTTCTCCTATACGGATATACGGATCTATTCTCCGTCTACATATATTCATAGTTGTATGGCTTTTCACATCATCGATCCATTAATAAAATCAATATTGTTGATTTGTTTCATGATATCAGAGTCAAATGTTGCTATTATCTACGAAGGTGTTCCGAGGAGGCTCGTGCTCCCACCTCCAGAACTTCTCCTCGTCCTCTATGTACATATTGCAGGAATCATGGTCATTTTGCTACCACATGCTATACTCGTCAGCAGTCTGGTCTGATTTGTTCTCACTATCGTAAGTCTGGTCACTCAGTGGATAATTATTTTATGCTTCATCCACTTTTAAAAACTCAATCTTTTAAGCGGATAAAGACAAACGATTCCTCCTTGACTCTTTTTCGATACCTCGGGCTCAGCAAAAAACAAGTCGTTATTGCATGTTCTTCTAGTGAGACAGAGAAAAGAGCTATGACTGTCACCACCATGGAGATTGTTCATGTACGTACTCTGATGTGGGTATTGCTCCTACAGGACCTACGTCGCTTCACTGTGACAACATGTGTGCTATACAGATTGTAAACAATCCGATTTTTCATGAACGGACAACGCACATTCATTAATTGAGATTGATCAACTAGCAGATTTTTTACAAAATCATACCCCACACCGTGGTTTCAGTTTCTATTGGACAAACTCATGTTGTTTGACCCATCATGAGTTTGAAGGGGGTGTTACGATATAATTAGTTTAGGATGAGATTATATTCTCCTATTCTGATTCAGATTTGTATCTCCTATACGGATTCCTTCTCGTCTCTGTCTATATATATTCATAGTGGTATGAATTTTTACCTCATCCATTAATAAAATTAATGTTGTTGATTTGTTTCAACGATTATCAAAGGGAATCTAGAATAAAGTATAAGGTATTTAAATAAAATCTTTCGATTTCCCAATTATGGATTTGGGGTCTCCAACATTTGCACATATGGTTCTGAAAATAATCTCATAGAAGAATTTAATTAGGAAGACTGACTTACTAGCATATAAAAACATGTATAATTCGATCATAATTAATCTTTAGCCTCACTAGCTCATGTCTCCTTATAGAAGAAAATTGATGAGAATATGAAGCACAATATGAAGCCAAGATCGCAAACTAAAAATACCTTTGATGTGCAAACTAAAAATCTGATCAAATTAGTCCTACCAAGACAAATTAATCCACAAAATAGAACATAATTGAACCACTAAATCTAAGCTTATAATACTATACATGCAATTTTCTTGTTAGCCAATAGTTCTAGTCCTATATTGCAGGTACCATGACCAATATATACTGTACATAGTTCCAGACCAATATGTTATCAGTTCACTCAAAGATATGTTAAATTAATTCTCAGAAACTAAACCATTGCACATAGAATTAATGATCAAAACGAATTAGAGTCTATATATACAATTAATACTGTAAATCAAGAATAAATACAGGAAGCGCGTATATAGTAATTAACCAAACCATATAAACTGTTAAAATCAGAACAAGTACAGCACGTATAATTATAAGCTAGCATGAACAAGCTGGATGAAGAAGAGAGAAGAGGAATGCTGTTACTTTGGATTGAGAAGAGACAATGAACACCTCCTCTCCTCTCTCTCTCTCTCTCTCTCTTAATTCTTTTTGCTACTTTGCTTGTTTTGTGGACACAGCATCGAAGTCGGAAGTGATACAGCAGTAGTCAGTAGAGGAGTGCACGTTAAGAACTGCTAGCTTGTTTTTGTGGACACATCGTCAAAAGTCCCAAAGTCCTAAGCAGAGCGCACGTCAAGAAGCTTCACCATATTTTTTTATGCTCCTCAATTACGCTACTGCCCTTGATCAGTTTCGTTGACGAATTTATTCAGTGAAACGTGGCAGTGGTGAACCTTGAGTCCCCTTCAATAATATGTTGTCGTTGTTACTTGTTGGGAAGAGAAACCCGAAAAAGCTTTAACCATATAATTATTAATGATAGCAACTCTCCTATGTGTCAAAGTATGGAGAGAGACCCATAAGTTTGAAAAGATGGATAGCATACACAAATCAATGTGAACATATACGTAGGCAAGCACGACAATACGTGCTAGAGGAGTGTTGCTATCAAGATGGTGGTCAATCTATTCTTTCCTTTTCATAATGGTTGCTATCTATCGACTATTGTTTGATCTCATGTTTTGGCGTTAATTACATTGATTAGTAATAAGTTTAACTCTAATGAAGGCGATGACAAACTTTTCTGTGTTACACAACCAACCAGCTGAAGTAAGTGGCCGAGTCGTAATTAGATGATAAATTTTGGGTAAGTGTATCGAGTATATATTTAGTGAAAAAAAAAAAACAGACGGTCTATTATTGATGCAAGGAATATTCTTCTTGCCAAGGAATGATGCTTATTGGTTTATCATCTATAAAAGGAATATTCTGTGGATCAACAAGGAATATTCTCCTTGCCAAAGAATGATACTTGGCTTGCTAGGCGTGCCCCTGTTTTAATTTTGCTCCAGTCCAGTGAACCATGACAAAGACCGACTGCTTTTATGTTATCCCAAGTTGAGCTGATATAGTTTCTTAATCAAGAATTGGGTTTATATGTTAAACCTACTTCTAGTCTACAAGAGTAACAAGACCTTCTTGTCAATAAAAAGAAATGAGTTTTGAGGTTGGAGTGACATGAATCTGAACGAAAACTGACCTACAAAACTACTTGGGCCTCCATCTTTTGGTTCGCGGAAAGGAAAAGAAATCAATTCTTCGTTATTTTTTTTCCTAAATTACTGTTCTTATCAAGATTATTTTTCGTGTTTAAAAATGTCAAGAATACAATTAAAGAATACAATTAGAATACACCTTTGAGCACGGATAGTTTAGTTCTAAATTTTTGTAAAAAATGTAAAAAATTTGGAGAAATAAGGAATTCTTGAAATGGGTAGAAAGATATATTTTTTTTTCCTTTGAAAACTCTCATTTTCTTTGGCATCCAAACACGAAATGATTGATTTTTTTACTTGATTCGGAGCAAAAACGCAATTGAGTAGCCGTTTGATTAGCCCTCTGTCCCCGTCTTTGTTGGGAGGCTCAAACCTTCATTCCAGTTGATTGTATTGCTCAACAAGATCTTCAGTGGTCCGGTTGCTACTGCATTGCGACGAAAGTTGAGCAACAACCTTTTCTTTTTAGGCCAAAAATGATTCCCAAAGAAAACTTGAAATATAAGTTGTCAGTACTGAAGAGAATGCTAAATCGATTCTTGGAGGCATGACAACAATCAACACTCTCGTTAGATCTGAAGAAAACATATACACCATGAGATGGGCCAAGAAAGAAGGATAAATAGATATCTAGACGACCGGATAGATCAATTGTCATGGTAGAACTAAACTAGTGAGAGAACAGAAATAAAAAATATAAAAAATAAAACTAAGTAGCAGCACAAAAAACTTGTTGACGCGTCACAAATTACATGTAAGCAGTTGCCCTTGCCTGGACAATTACCAGAACCACATACAAAGACCCCCAATCAACCTTTGAATAGTAGGATCTCAATTCTACAACAAGCTAAAAGCATCACTTCTAACTGAGAAAACAAATGTCAAATACGTTATTCTCTTGGCTGGTTTCATTTGGATTGCCAAAGAGGGATATTCCTCGAGAGAGTTACGTCTTCACGAGATAGCCAATAAGAATCCCCAGCAGAGCAAAAATCACCACAAACATGAATGAGAAACCACCGTTTTGTTTACTCACTTCTCGCCTCAAAAGTTCCTGCATATTGTAGCCACAGGACCAAAATGACGTCACTTTCAGTTACCAATGAGAAACATAGAAATGACAATATGTAAAGCTGAAATTTGTGTTATCCGAGTAGCTAACTGAGAATGCTTAGAATTATGCTAACAACATTAAGTAGTGGCAATCAAATATTCCGAAGAAAAAAAAAAACATATTCATTTATGTGAAGAACGAAATGTGCTTGCTTCACCACGTCAATTTTGGCAGAATTTGAGCTTTTTTTTAGGCAAATGTTAAAGGTCACCCGCTTTTTACTAAGGGCAACCCTCCTACTAAGGGCAACCATGCCTTTATATTTTTTTTACTTAGAGCAACCTAAAGTTCACAAGTTTACTAAGGGCAACCATGGCTGGTCTTCTCCTCCGCCTCCTCGAGCTCCTCCTCCGCCTCCTCCGCCTCCTCCTCCTCCCGCAGCCCCCTCCGCGTGCAGCAACCTCCTCCTCCTCCTCCTCCCGCAGCACCCTCCCGCCAACGCCGCCCCCTCCCGCAGCCCCCTCCTCCTCCTCCTCATCCTCCCGCAGCCCCCTCCGCCTCCCACCACCTTCCGCAGCAACCTACAGTGACTGCAGGACTTGCCTGCAGTCTTGTCTTCACTTTGGACTGCAGGCAAGCCATGCAGTCACTGTAAGTTGGAAATTTTAAAAAAAATCTAGGACTGCAGGCAAGCACTGCAGTCATGTGTTCACTTTGGACTGCAGGCAAGCCCTGCAGTCCTCGATTGACAGAAGCGGGATGGCCCTTAGTGTTTTCAAAATGGCAAACTTGTAATTTTTTTAAAATTTTAAGTTGGTGGCCCTTAATAAAAAGGGGGTGGCCTTTAACATTTGCCTTTTTTTATCATGTTGGAAAATAAATAGGAGATATGACCTGACAAGTTTTTTTTTAGTGCTCAACATATCTGGTTGCCTTAAATGAGGTCACATAGTAACTGTAAAATGTTTGTCAAAACCAGAGAGAGAAACAACTAGCCTCACAATGTCATGATTCATATAGGCAATAGGTAAATTTTTCTCAATTGTTACTTCTACTATAGCGCCTCTAAGAGAAGGCCCTCCAAAAGCAAAGTTAACATCACTGAGGAATATGATGGAAGGACCTCAAGCATGCTCACATAAACTCCTCGGATAGAGATAATTGTATCACACCAGTCAAAATAGTAGGAGCCCCAACAGATTCAAGTATGATTCTAAATGACAAGTCCCAAACTCGAACATTCTAATTAAAAATCAACTTTGGGGTATCATGGAGATCAACACTGAATAAAAAGAAGGGACCCAAACAGGTGAATCACTGTATTCCCTTTCAAGACATTATCTAGTCAATAATAAAATCAGAATCTTGTTTGCTCTTGAATTTCATTGTAAAGCTTCAATATCAATACTACAAAAGCCTTCAAGTGTTTACAATAAGTACAGTGTACAGCATTGTGTCTTATAACTTATTGCTAGAGAAGAGTTATCTTTGGCCTAAATGGCTGTAAATGCAATTAGCCAATGTAGAAAGTCATTTTTATTCTACTCTCATCTGGGTATTAAGATGTCCCATAAGGCTCAAGACTAAAGTAAAATCTAAGCAGCACAAAAACAGTAGTGAGTCTAGGATATAAAAGTTGACGGAAAAAAAAAAAATTACAGCACCAGTTGAGAGAGGGGTTCAATTCCAAATTTCTGAAAAGGCTAAACTCAGACTAGGAGATGAAGCCAATGGGAATTCCATACTGCCAAGTGAGAGTGAATGACAGACAAGATCTTCCTAGCCAGATGGACAGGAATACTGCCCTGCACATTAAAATGGTCTGTATTGTTGTGCATTAACTCAACTGGCGAGTCTATTGCACGCAAAAATACTCCCCCAAAGTAACACATCAATAATTTGTAGGTATGGATTAATAAGCTCAGGGATAGTACAAAAACTACAGAGTTGTCACAAAAAAAGGAAGTAAAGAACACTTCTTTTGCACCAGTCAGTAGATTCCTTATTTTGACAAATCAAGGGTCACCAAGATTGACAATAACCTTCTGCAGAAAATGAAACATCTGGCCACTTAAAACTGGAAGTTTAATAAATAAAATACAATAAATGTCATTATAATTGCAAATACCAAGGTATTAATTAAGCCATTGGAAATATAATAAAGGCTATCGACTACCATCCTGAATATCCAAATGACAGAATTTATTAAATAACTATGTTGCATGGACACGGATAGGACACTGACACATTCAGACACATCGATGCGGATTCAGCCCTTATTTTGATGTGTAATTGAGTATTTTGGAGTGTCCATGAGGTGTCCGATACGACAAGATAACATGGATTTTTTGAGTGACCTTGTTTCATAGTTGAATAACCTTCACAGCAATTATCAAAGAGCACAAGATAGCTCTAATTTATTTGTGGCATACTTTAGAAAGATGCTGCCCAATAGAAACACAGTATTGGAATAGATAAGAATGGCTTTATCAGAGAGATCCTCACCAGTTCCTGCCGAAGCTTACTGTTCTGCTGGATAGCAGCATTCTTCTCCTCAGACAGCCTTGAAATTAGAGCCGATGCCTGGAGAAATGAATGTGTAAGAATGCAACGGTTATCCTATATAAAACTTAAATTATGGTGAATAGGCTTGCATGAGCTATCGAATATATCAAATTTCAACAACATAAATTCATGAATTCAGATACTGGTTCTAGCTGGAGAAGAATGTAGTTTATCCTGTAGGCAACAAAATTTTGTGTAGACTGGAAATAAATCATAAAGTAGAGATACTTCTTATACACCTTAGATTTATGTGGAAAAATCCACAAGTTGTACAACTGGATGTAGCATTTTGGCATTGGCAGCACATTTTTTTTAACACAAATGTACCAAAAGTATACTCGAGGCTCAAGTCCAAACTGGATTTGTTGCAGTTATTTAGCATCGATTTATTACCAAGAAAAAAACATAAGTATAAATCCAATCAAATTAGTTGTTTATTATTTCACTTGTAAGTTCCTAACAAATACTAATATGGACAATCTTCAAACTTAGTATGTGCACCCATGAAAAAAAAGATATCATTGCAAATCCAGACAAAAAATAGTAGCAAATGCATTTTGTTGGCCCATTAGTCATGGTCGAACCTGATTTTAATAATTGACCATGTCTCGATATAAGGGCTACTTGGACGATCTGCTAGAACTGCTACTCGTACCGTTCAAGACTTGGAGCCATATTTGTCATTGCGTCTGTACTTTTATTTATTCAATGTATTTTCATATCTTATTGAGTCTAGGAAATACAATGCACACCGAGTTGTACCGGTAAATAGGCTACCCAAAAATATTTTCAAAAAAATATCCATTTGTTTTGAAAACTAGCCCAACACCAAAAACCCAATTCCTAACTACTTGAACATTCGACAGCCCAAAGCCCACTGAGTTACAAACCCTAAATTCACCCTTCCTGCACCAGCAGAGCTCTGGGTGAATTCGCCCCGAATTCGGCTAGGATTACATTGCTTTTTGAACTCAATCTTCCCGCAGTTACGGATGCAACGGCTATCTATCGAGATTCTCTCAAAAAATTCTGCCTGAATTTTGTCTGAATTCTGCCCGAATTCTTCCTTTTGAAATCCTATAAATAGATAAGAATTTCTACCATTTCAACACAGCAATTCACTTTCTCTTCTCCTCTCTAAACTTACTACGTTCTTCCAAAGCCTTCTAAAGCTTCCATTTTCAAATCCCAAGCCAGTTACAATCCTCTAGTCGATTTGTCAATGTGGTACGGTCTAGAAGTTTCAAAGTGATTGTAATCAAGAGGCTTGACAAGAAGTAAGACACTTCACAATTGAAGTTGGTCGAGTGCTTTGGATCAAAGCTCGCGTTTGTATAAGTTGCAAGGACTTCGTATGACAACTTGTGATTTTTCATAGTGAATTTCAACCGGAAGCTAGAGTTCTCTCGACTGGATTAGTTCTCACAATAGGGAGACCAGTATACATCACCGTGTTTGCGTTTGTTCTCTGCTCTTTACTTTTACATTTTCATGTGTTATATATTTCTGTGATCTGGCTACTAAAATTTTTTAATAGATAATATTCCGTTGTCTACTCTATTCACCCCCCCTAGAGTATACCGCTTTACATTTCGTTCCTACAATTGGTATCAGAGCAGATTATACAGGTAAAGCGAGATAACATTGTTATTATTTTCTCAGTATATAATTGTTGTTACATAAGATCACTATATCACATATGGCAACTGTGAAATTCACAAGTGAAGGCCAAGCCACAAACAGACCCCCACTGTTTGATGGTACCAACTACATATACTGGAAAACGCGCATGAGTTTCTTCTTGAAATCTCTAGATTTCGACCTATGATCCATTGTAGTTGATAGCTATAAAAAGCCTCCTCGTGTTCTTATTGACGGAGAATTGGTTGAAAAAGCACATGACAAGTATACTGACTCTGAAAAGAAAGAGGTCAGTCTTGACACATGTGCTATTAATGCTTTATTATGTACTTTAGACATGACTGAATTTAACGGGGTGTCTACTTGCACAACATCCAACGAAGTGTGAAAATTTTTCGAAGTTACACATGAAGGCACGAAGCAAGTCAAGGAGTCTAAGACATATGATCAGCGACTCAGAAGATGAACAATCAGACGACGCTGCAAATGTATGCTTAATGACATATGATCAGGTAAACACTAATCCCTTGTTTGATACATATGATGATTTTACCTTTGAACAATTAGGTAAAGCCTTTAGTGGCCTCTTAGGAGACTACAGAAAATTGCGTACAAATACCAGAACTCTAAGAAGGTACTCAAAGAGTACAAAGGTGAAATAGGAAGACTTACTGACTTACTAGCTAAGGTTAGAAATAATGAAAACCCTAGTGAGATTGGTGAGCTTTCTTCTGTCAAGTTGCAACTACACAAGACTACACGGTTATCCGAAGAAAAAGACAAGATCATTGTCAAACTTGAGGAAGACTTACTCAAGGAGAAGAAGAGCCTTCAACATGCACTAGTCAGAAATGATACACTCACAGCTGACTATACCAAACTTTATGACACTTTCAAAAAGTTGAAAATTAGGTTAGAAAAACAATATGAAGTTGCTGCTTCCTACCCTAACACGTGTCGATTACCGAAACATCGGAACACTTTCAAACCTAATACTACCAGACCAAACATAGCCAAACATTTACCCAAGAAGACTAACCGACATACATTCTACTATAAGTATCCAACTAGAAAACCAAGACCTATCAGTTATGCACAACACACTGCACCTAACACTCATCATGCTAGATGTCATTATTGTGGCACCATTGGTCATATTTCTCCTGCATGTAGAGTAAAGAAGTTAGTTGATTTGAATATATGTGCATGGATACCAAAGACTAACATATCAGAACCCTACAAGAAATGGGTACCAAAAGTTTCATCAGCAAATTCTTTTGTAGGTGGAACACCCTACACATGCTAAAAGCAAGTGGATCATCGACAACGGTTGCTTACGACACATGACCGGTTATGCTTCTCTATTCGCAACACTATCGAAGAAGAGAGAAGGATAAGTCTCCTTCGGTAATAACTTTAAGGCCTCGTTTGGTTCACGGAAAGAAAATGAATTCCCTTATATTTTCCATGGGAATGGGAAAGTAGGATTCCTGTCACATTTCCTTTCTGTTGTTTGGTAAAATAAGGGAACTACCTAGGAAAGGAAAGCAAAATATAGCAATGTTCCAATAATATCCTTACCTTTTAAAATAAAAATAATATTATAAAAATAACATTAATGGTAAAATAAGAAATGACACAGGGTTACTTTTGTCATAACTTTTGTAATAAATATTGGGAAAGGAGGAGAGAAAATCAATCCCATGGGTCTTGAGTGGAACCATATTCCCACCAATTTTTCCCCTTGCCAGGAAATTGATTCCCAAGTTTGTGGCTACCAAACAAAGGAAAGGTACAACTTTTCTTTCTTGGTTCCTTAAATCCGTGAACCAAACGAGGCCTAAAGGGTATATAGTAGGTATCGACAACATTGGTAAGGCTCAATATCCTGTGATTAAAGATGTCTGTCTAGTAAACGAGTTAAAACATAACCTACTCAGCATAAGTCATTTAGCCGACCATGGTTATGGTATTAACTTTGTCAAAGACAAATATACTATAGTTGATAGCTCAACTGGTAGTACTATCTTTGAAGGTATTAGGGAAGACGATATATATGTTTTCTATTTGTTGGAAGATGCTAACAAAGCAGGTAGATGTTTACTAGCCAAGAATGATGAGAGTCAACTATGGCATATGAGACTCGGTCATGCAAACATGGACACAATTTCAAGACTATCCACGAAAAAACTAGTAACGAGGCTTACCGGACATTGTTTCCAAGAAAAAAACGGTATGTAGTGAATGTGAAAAGAACAAAGCTATATGATCCACATTTAAGTCCAAGAACGCTATAAGTACCAGTAGGCCTCTACAATTACTGCATATGAATTTATTTGGGCCTAGTAGAATTGCTAGCCTAGGTGGCAAGTTATATGCATACGTAATAGTAGATGACTTTTCTAGATACATGTGGGTATACTTTCTCGCACGCAAGAACAATGCACTATCTGAATTTGTCTCATTTTACAAGAAAGTCCAAAATGAGAAAGGGTTCATATGATCACTCGTATCCGAAGTGATCATGGCGGCGAATTCGAGAATGTAAAGTTTGAACAATTTTGTGACACGGTTATTTGAACGAGTTCTCCTGCCCTAGAACTCCACAACAAAATGTTGTGAAACGTAAGAACAGAACAATGTCTGAAATTGCCAGAGTAATATTGAACCAATTTTGTCTACCCAAATATTTCTGGGCTGAACCTGTCAATCCAGCTTGTTTTCTTAATAGAGTTATAATTTGACCTAAATCGAAGAATACTCCCTATGAGTTATGGTTTGATAGAACACCCACAGTTTCTTATTTCAAAATCTTTGGTTGTAAATGTTTCATTCTTAATACCAAAAATAATCTGGATAAATTTAACGAAAAGGCCGATAAGGGTATCTTTTTAGGTTATGCGGCCAAAAGCAAAGGGTACCAAGTCTTCAACAAAAGGACTATGATCATCGAAGAATCCATGAATGCCACCTTCGACGAACTAAATCAGCAGACAATTGACGATGAGGATGAAGACAACAGTACACCAAACAAAGCACCTACAGAACCAGAAACCGGAACCAGCTACCTTGAGAGTCTGCCAAAAAGAATGAAGTTTATGGCTGACCATCCCAAAGACTTGGTAATATGTGAGATCACCAAGGGTGTAAGTACTCGTTTCTCAACCAGAGATATAACTTCTTGTGTTGCTTTTATTTCACAGCTAGAACCCAAATCTATTGATTAAGCATGTATTGATAATTACTGGTTAGATGCTATGCAAGAGAAATTGAACCAATTTGAATGGAATCAAGTTTGGAAACTTGTTCCCAATCCCATTGATCATCCAGTCATTGGCACCCGCTGGGTATTCCAAAATAAATTGAATGAGAATGGTTTAGTTACTCGTAACAAGGCTCGACTCGTAGCTCAAGGATACAACCAAGAGGAAGCTATCGACTTCGATGAGACCTATGCCCCAGTTGCAAGATTAGAATTCATTCGCATGTTATGTGCATTTGCATATTTTCACAATTTTAAACTTTTTCAAATGGACGTAAAGAGTGTTTTTCTAAACGGTTTTATAAAAAAAAAAAGTTTATGTAGCTCAACCTCCAGGTTTTACTGATTTCAAAAATCCTGATTATGTTTTTAAGTTGAAAAAAGTCTTGTACGGTTTGAAACAAGCCTCTCGTGCTTGGTACGGCCGTTAAGTTCTTTTCTACTTGACAACGGTTTTTCAAAAGGGAAGGTTGACACTACACTTTTTGTAAAGTCTTTAAATGATAATCTTCTTTTAATTCAAATTTATGTTGATGATATTATCTTTGGATCTACTGATGAATCTCTCTGTCAAGAATTCTCCAAGTGTATGCAAAATGAATTTGAGATGAGCATGATGGGAGATCTTAAATTCCTCCCTAGACTGCAAATCAAACAAACCAACAATGGGACGTAGATCAATTAAGCCAAGTACACAAAAGATTTGCTAAAAAAGTTCGATCTGGAATCCGCCAAACCCCTTGGCACTCCAATAGCAACTTCAACCCAGCTCGATGTAGATGAACAAGGCAAATATGTCGACATACGTAAGTATCGAGGTATGATTGGTAGTTTACTTTATTTAACTGCTAGTCATCCTGATATAATGTTTAGTGTTTGCTTGTGTGCTAGATTTCAAGCTAACCCTAAGTAATCATACTTGTGCGCAATTAAGCGTATCTTCCGATACCTTAAAGGCACTTCTTCTGTCGGCTTATGGTATCCCAAAACCACGTCATTTGACCTAACTGGTTATTCGAATGCTGATTTTGCTGGATGCAAAGTGGATAGAAAAAGTACTATAGGTACGTGTCATTTCTTAGGTAAGGCTCTAGTCTCTTGGTTTAGCAAGAAACAAAATTCTGTCGCATTATCGACTACTGAGGCTGAGTATATCGCCACAGGACGTTGTTGTGCACAAATTTTGTGTATGAAACAAACCTTAGAAAACTTTGGTTTATACTACACACACATACCCATTTTCTGTGATAATACTAGCACTATCAACTTGACTAAGAATCTTGTATGTCACTCTCGCACCAAGCATATTGAGATTCGACATCATTTTCTTAGAGACCATCAAGCAAATGGAGACTTAGAATACATAGACACAGAGAAACAATTGACTGACATATTTACAAAACCTTTAGCGGAAGATCGATTCAATTACTTACGTCGAAAATTAGAAATTTTAGATGTCATAATATTAATTAATTCTATTTTATTAATTATTTTTCAATATGCAAAAAAAAATTTTCGAGACAAGTCTACAAAGGGTCTGTCTGTTACCACGGCTACGGCTTAAAGCGAAACGGTACTTAAACGTTCCCCTGTGAACCTCTACTAGCTGGGACGGTACCCCTACAACTAATCTGAGACAGTCGTTGCATAACGAAACTTCATTCATAAAATAATGTTAATTATATTAATTGAAATTTAAAATTACTAAATTTTGAATTAAATAATTGAAAAAGAATGATGAATATAAAAGTGACATTTATTTTTGTGTGCAAAATACCTTAGAAGAGTTCTAGGTGAGCTCGGGGCAACTTCGGCCCGAGTTCGGCCCGAACTCGTCTGGTGTCGGGTATTATATACACAGAACTGAATGGCCCGCGTTTTTATTCATCTTTTTCCTCCTCAAAACAGAACAGCAGTCGCACGAAAAAACCCCGAAACCCTAGTTATTCCACCTTCGATTCCTCTCTATTCCTTTGGAGGTTTTCTTCCAAATTTTGGATTCGTGCGTGGAATCTCCTCCTCTTCCACATACTTGATTTCGAGAAGGTATAATCTCTTCCATCTCCTCGTTTCAATTTCTTAGAAATTTCATATTTTCTATTAGAAATCATGCCTAGGATTCATAATCCCTTCAAGAGAAAGAAGACGGCTAGTGAGGAAGCCTCGTCTTCGGATCCTCTCCATCCAAAAGGGCGACGGGGCGTTCAATGAGTTCTTCTTCGAAACTCTTGAACAATCGTTATTGTGGTATGCGAATTTTTCAATTCGTTACATGTCCCGGCGCACCAATTAAGTGGACGATCTTTCCGTCTCACAAACCCTATTTTGAGACTTTGCGATTGCATAACTTTGTTACACTCTTTTCCCATTGCCACAAATGCTATTCGGCTATTTTACTGCAACTTTACTTTAGCTGAGAATTCTTATTCCGTTAAGAGCCGTGTCGCAGGCATAAATATTCAATTCAATGATTATGACTTAGCAAAAATCCTAAACATTCCAAATGTAGGTGCTCCGCTTGTCGATATCACTGACTTTGAATTTCCAAACGACGCATCTTTAAGCAATTTCAAGACTCAACTATGTGCTCCTGAACCCATCCGTTCCGACAAGTTCAAAGCCATACACTTGAACTTTTTCTTTTATGAGTTGCATCGTATTGTTTATTCCACTATTTTGCCAAAATCCACTTCAAAAGACGATGTCACTACTTGAAATGACTGCTCTATATTACATTCGTCATGGGATTCCATTTTCTGTTCCGAAGACAATTATCCAGATGGTGGCCAGGTGTCGCGAGATGAAGAGGAATCTCCTCTATGCAATGATCGTTCCTATCATCTTCCAGCACTTTGAGATCGACTTATCTTCTTGTGCTCGTGACTCTGAGCCATAGTTTTAAAAGGCGAAAGGGGCACCAATGCGCAAAGGTCCCTGGAGCCTGAGGCGCTAGGCTCAAGGCGCGCCTTTTGAAAGCTATGCGCACTTTTTTCTTTATATGTACATTTAAAAACTTAGCTACATAGAAGTCCAAATTCCTTGAAAATATCACTAATTATAGGCACAAAATTATTATATATATATATAATCTAAAAGCCCATTAGATATACAAACCCAAACTATATACATATAATATACAAACCACATATATATAAGCCTTTAAATATAGAAGTACATTCTAATTTAGAAAACAATCTAAAACCCACAATAATATTAATGACAATAATTTCTATACTTTCCAATAAAGCCCATAAACTATATAACATGTATATCGAAGGTTGGAATATATATATATATATATATATATATATATATATATATATATATATGGGAGCGGATCAAAAGCCCCCCTTAGAAAGCCCTCCAAAAAAACCCCTCACTCTAATTCGTAATATTAATGTTAATATTAATGTTAATATTAATGTTAATATTAATGTTAATGTTAATATTAATTTTTTTAAATTTTTTTAATATTAATGTTAATGTTATTGTTAATATTAATGTTAATGTTAATATTAATTTTAATGTTAAGTTTAATGTTAATTTTAGTATTTAATGTTAATATTAACATTAATATTAACATTAACATTAATATTAACATTAATATTAACATTAAATTATGGATTAGAGTGAGGGGGGTTTTGGGAGGACTTTATAAGGGGGGCTTTTGATCCGCTTCCTATAAATATATATATATATATATATATATATATATATATATATATTAAAGTAACTTTACGCCTAGATATATTAAAGTAACTTTACGCCTAGGCGCGCCTTGTTGAGCGCCTGGAGACTGCGCCTTTCTACACTAGGGGGCGTTTTTTTAAGGTGGTGCGCCTGGCTTGTTCCTAGACGTTGTCCCTGCACATCGTTACGCCTAGGCGCGCTTTTTAATTCAATGCTCTGTGCCCAACTATCTTCAGCCCTCTCGTCGCAGTGCATATGTCCCTCCTGCTCCTCCTACTGTACCATCTCCTCCACCTCAGACTTACCCTGTCTTTTGAGGCCTTCATCAGCACTTAGATGATATACGGCATGCTCAGCTGGATGAGCACAACTCTTTACGAGCGTTTGTTACTGACACATTGAGGGAACGCGAGTTCCGTGATGCTAGTCGGTTTCGGGCTCTTGCAAACTCCTTTGCGGATCTACGTTTTGCCCAGACTGGTAAGCTACGACAACGAGTTCTCTTCCACGAGATCCTACTGTTTCTGGCTACCGCTACGACGACGAGGCGGTTTATCATTTCTTTGAACCCAATAACGCATATGATTAGTACCGTGGTTCTGGTGCTACTCCACACACATCTCATAGAGCTGGCACTTCTGGAGGTGGTCCTTCTGTACATGGTGCTGCTGTTGGCCGTACTGACAATGATGAGGGTTTGATCTAGACGTTACTGCCTTTGTCTAGATGTTATCTGATTTGACTCTGCTTTATGTTATGTATTCTTGGAAATGCTCCGACATTCCAAGATAGTATCAGTATTTCTTTTATGCACTTTTATGTTTTCTATGCTGAGTTGATGTTTGTCAAACTCTTACTATTATTATGCATTTCTATTCAGCGTGTATTGTTTCTTTTTGGTATGCACTTATGCATTTTATGCTTAGCACTATCTTTCTGTTACTGCTTCAAATCATAAACTGTAATGTCCCGTCCCGCTCAGCTCAATCGGAGGAATCGAAACGCCAACGGCGTTCGGACTTAGCCATGCAACGGCTGCTCAAAGACCCGCTCAGTCGAGGCGACTCCTCGCACAGGTGGGTGGCTTCGGCGAACTTGCCTCAGCTTGGCCTTCACTCTAATAAAACGAAAGTTTTCAACTGTACAAGTAGGCTTGATAATAAAATAGACGAATCCACATAGCTAAGGGAATAATCCCAAGTTGGGTCAGACTAAGCTAGAACATGAAAAAGTCCCACGGTCGGCTTAGAAGTATCGCACGTCGTGCTTTCAAAATGACACTCGGTCCTTCGTCCCGTGGCTTGGAAGAAGGAAAGTTGGTCTAAGTTGCCACAAAGCTATGAACTTAGCCTAAGTCATAGGTGTCGCACGTATAGATGCTTGATAAAACAAGCACGGTCCCATCATCCAAGGCTTGGCATAGCCTTTGTTCGTACCACGGGTTAAGTTGTATCGCACGGCTTGTGGCATAAGTCTAGGCATCCAAAGAACTTGATTGTTCACGTCGAACGCGTGCATGACACATTCCCACGATGCGAGGTTTGGCATAGCCTTTGCTCGTCAAGTTGTTGCACGATTAAATTAGTCAAGAGTTTTGTTAGGCTATCGAAGTCGTAGCAAGCACTGTCCCATATTTTCTGCGGTTGTCAAGTCATATAGTCCCACGATCTCAAGGCTCGTCATTTAAAGTATGACTTGGACGATAGTGTCACATAGAACACAAGTCAGTCTAAGGCACGAGCCACGGTCGGTTCAAGAATAATTATGCCACGGTCTATGGGACACTAAGGAACACGTTTGTTCAGGTCTATCTGGAAGGCTATGCAATAGTCGTTCCCTGTGTATCAAACAATGTAAAGTACACGCGACTGTTGGTCGCCGAGACCAGTCCCGTGGCTTGGGAGTCTCGCATGAAGAATAGAAAGTATAGATTTGGATAAAGAAGTTTTAAGGAAGAGAAAGAAAGTTGTATTATTTGTAGGCCTTGCATTTACGTCGAGTCTAGAAGACGTCGTAGGTGCGTGGTCATGGACAACTTGTCGACAAGGTGTAGTCTTCCTCGACTTGAGCGCCAGGGCCACAAGATCATGTCGTTCCCGGGGGAAGCGAGTTGGCTAAATTATGATGTTGGATGAACCGCATAGGAGATCCGCGGCTTCCACGGACTAGCTACACATTAGATGATCGTCGTCTATCCTCAGCCAAGTCCAAGATAGCTTAACATTGCTAGTGACCTTTCATATAGATAAGTTGGTGTGCTAAGCGGCAATCCGCATGCACGACGTCGTTCGAATCAGAGATAGTTCAAGCACGGCACGAGTTGAGTTAACAAGGTGTAGTTCCTCAAACGCCAGCCATGAATCGGCGCGTACCAGCAATGGATCGGCACGGGAGGAACGAGTTATAGTAAGCGCCAGCATTGAATCGGCGCACGCCAGCAATGAATCAGCACGGGTTAGGTGTGTATGGTTGCAACACCATTATGGAGCCTAAGATTTTGCTATAGCAATGACACGTGCTTCGGCACGAATGTGACGTCGTGATTGAGTCGTCTCGAGTTAAGTCAGAAATGACCGTAGGACAAAGTTGGTCATGTCACATTGAATTGTGAGGCACGACCTCAAATGTTTGAAGCACGGACCAAGTCGATGACACAAAACTATATGAGTCGAAAAGACAAGTATAAGTCGACACTCTGATGTTGCTGGCACGAGAAGGGTCTAGAGGCTCAACGATAAGCAAGTTATCAGTGCAATGGCACGGTGACGGTCTAGAGACACAAATAGGCCAAGAGTCTCTGTCCTAAAATCGATCCTAAGGCAAGAATATAAAGACAATCATAAGGATTATGTTGCACAAAGTAAATGAACATGTTGGTTTTGTATGGGTGGGCGAGGAGCTCACTCCACCAGTACAGTTGAGTACTGACACCCACACAGTTTCCATGTGCATGCACAGGTAGAAGCTCGTTGGCGCAGAGCTCGCTTGGATGTGTCGAGGCACGGAGTTCCTTGACGTTTTAAGGCGTGCGGCCGCTTGGAGTCGGAACTTATACGGGACATAAAGTATGGACATCGCCTATCTGTAGTATCCGCTGGCTCATCAAATTGTATTGAGAAATGAGAGAGAGCTGAATGACTTGTAATCAGAGAGAAAAGTGAGCGTAAGTGATTGTAATCTTGACTACGCGCCTTTGTAATCTTATTTCAAGCATCAATAAAGACTGATTTTGTTTCAATGTTTGTGTTGCCTTGTATAT
The DNA here is from genome assembly GCA_029216955.1 of Iris pallida. NCBI lineage: Eukaryota > Viridiplantae > Streptophyta > Magnoliopsida > Asparagales > Iridaceae > Iris > Iris pallida. The sequence goes on along the minus strand of JANAVB010033011.1, from coordinate 12,842,684 downwards.
TCAATGTTTCTGTTTGAAAATTCTGTGCGACTACCCCGTCGCAAGCTGTTGTATCGACCGTTATGAAACTGCCTTGCGCGAGCGCAATCTAGGCTCGTGCGGCATCACGCCTTAGCAAGGATGATCGATCCTACGGGACCGGAGCATGACATAAACTGCCTGTAAAATTTATTTATTTCTTATATTATATCTGCGTTTCTTAAACGTTCGTTTCTTATGCATGAATTGTGGGAAAGCTACTCTCTTTGGAATTATTTTGCTAAGTGACAACGAAGGAGAAAAATATCTAACATTTTTTTCAGGTTAACTTTTACCAAAAGAAGACGGTACCAAACAACGAACTACGTTTAACGTTTTGATATTCTTGTTCAAATCAAGACCAAGATGTTATATCAGTCAAGATTTGTCAATTATCAAAATGGAAGAGATTATTGGCCCATTGGTCATGGTCGAACCTAATTTTAATAATTGATCTAACCTTGTCTCGATATAAGGGCTACTTGGACGATCGGCTAGAACTGCTACTGCTACCGTTTAAGACTTGGAGCTATGTTTGTCATTGCGTCTGTACTTTTATTTATTCAATGTATTTTCATATTTTATTGAGTCTAGGAAATACAATATAGACTGAATCGTACTGGCAAATAGGCTACCCAAAAATGTTTTCAAAAAATACCCATTTGTTTTGAAAACTAGCCCAACAACAAAAACCCATTCCTAACTGCTTGAACATTCGAAAGCCCAAAGCCCGCTGAGTTACAAACCCTAAATTCACCATTTATGCACCAGCACAACTCTGGACGAATTTGTCCCGAATTCGGCCCGAGTTCGACTAGGGGTACGTTGCTTTTTGAACTCAGTCTTCCCACAGTTAAGGATGCAACGGCTAACTGCCGAGATTCTTTCAAAGAATTCTGTCCGAATTCTCCCTTTTGGAAATCCTATAAATAGAGAAGAATTTCTACCATTTCAACACACCAATTCACTTTCTCTTCTCTTCTCTCTAAGCTTACTACGTTCTTCCAAAACCTTCTAAAGCTTTCATTTTCAAATTCCAAGCCAGTTACAATCCTCTAGTCGATTTGTCAGTGCGGTACGGTCTATAAGTTTCATAGTGATTGTAATCAAGAGGCTTGACAAGAAGTAAGACACTTCACAATTGAAGTTGGTCGAATGCTTCGGATCAAAGCTCGCGTCTGTAGAAGTTGTAAAGACTTCGTATGAAAACTTGCAATTTTCTATAGTGGATTTCAACCGGGAGCTAGAGTTCTCTCGACTGGATTAGTCCTCACAAGAGGGAGACCAGTATACATCGCCGTGTTTGCGTTTGCTCTCTGCTCTTTACCTTTACATTTTCATATCTGTGATGTGGCTACTAACATTTTTTAATAGCTAATATTCCGCTACCTACTCTATTCACCCTCCCCCCCCCCCCCTCCTCTAGGGTATATCGCTTTACATTTCGTTCCTACACATTTTTCATATGTTTGCTGATTCTCGAGCCCCCCCCCTCCTCTAGGGTATATCGCTTTACATTTCGTTCCTACACATTTTTCATATGTTTGCTGATTCTCGAGCCCCCCCCCCTCCTCTAGGGTATATCGCTTTACATTTCGTTCCTACACATTTTTCATATGTTTGCTGATTCTCGAGATCCTTTTACTCATTCACACTCAGGAGTCCGGACTTCTCTAGAAGAAGATGCCAAATTATTCTATAAGTTGGGTGCAGATACAGATGACTAGATTAAGAAAACGGGGGGGGGGGGGGGGGGGGGGGGAACTGAATTGAGCCACTTTCTGCCATTCATTTTGCTATCTTCGCTGATGATTGAGCATATTCCAGATTGTGTAGCTATCAACTTTCAAACAATTCAATAGTCTACCATGACATTTCTATGCAGAACTACTAGCATAATAAATTATGTATGATTCACAGCATCCGCATGTAGTGCTTTTAGTCAATTAAAGGAAAAACACTATAATTGTTAGAAAACACTAACCTCAAGCATGCAATGAATATAGCTGTCATCATTTACACATTTGATACATTGTCAGATCAACTAAACCTTAAAGCTTAGCAAAATAGCAAAAGCCATTGACATCAGTTGAATAGAGAACCTAACCACCCCCGTAGTATACAAGATAGATTATTCTATCTTTGCTTTCTATGTGAACTGAAGATGTTGCTTAGGGCAATTGCAAGACTGTGCACATGCATCTGTGAAAAATGCTAGAACTCGAGGAAATAGCCTACGAGTAAGGTTGTGTACATCTTGACTCCCAGACCCTACATTAACAGGATCCTCATTGAACTAGGAAGTCCACATTTTTACATACTTTAAAAATTATAATTGAACTCTTTATATAAACACAAATAGTGTATGAACTATCTGACCTTCTGGAGAGAATTCATTGATATTTTGGTTGGTTAAAAGGAGGCAAAGAATCATAAACTCAAAGGGTTTAGAAAAGTACAGCTGTCCGTCTTCAAATGTTCCCAGGGTGCACATGCTAGCATAGATCAAATATTAGTTAAACGTCTCACAAATTGGAGACATTTTTGCTACTCAAGATGATGCATAAAAACATGAGGGGCATAATTCATGTCCTGTATATATATCATTGAGATAACACCAAGATCATAGACATCTTAAAGTATTTTGGTTGGTTAAAGGAGATAGGAGATACGAAGAAACAACTCAACATTTATCTTCCACTGCCATAGGCAAACCACAGTCATCACTAATCAAGGATATCCTAAATGGCTGTGAATCTCATTGCAGTATATTATCGGTTATATGGTGCTTGCCTCAATTAAACTCAAGTTGCTGCAGCTGTTGTGGTGTTGTTACGTTATACGAAAAGGACTGAAGGCAGAAAAAGAACAGGAGGGCTCAGAACCTGCCACAAGCATCCCAAGTTGCATATGGTTTGAGGAACAGTGACTAAAACCTTTTTACGGCTTGTGGTGCTGTGACACCAGCAATATATAACACTAGCTACAAATGCCTAAACAAGCTGGAACAGCAATTTCGTGAGATAAGATTTAAGGGTCAATGGTTCAAGAAGGATTAGATTCTGGTTTCATAAGGATTTCCATATAACAAGACAAAATGAAAAATAGTATATAGCTAACACGAACATATGATCTACCCCTTATTGTCATCATTGTAATCGTTATCGTGTTCCCTTCCTCCGAGACAAACTCATCAATCTCCCTTCTTCGCCGCCATTCACATGTGAAGATCTTGTGATCTCCCCCTGATCGTCTCCTTGGTCGCCAGTGGTCGTCTACTGCAGGAGCTTTGAGAGAACCGCAATGAAAGAAAGAGGGGGAGATAGGTGTTGTTGAAGGAAGGAAGAGGAGATAGAGAAAATTAGAAAGAGGGGGAGGCGATAGAGAGATAATATTAAGCTTTCAATTACATAAATAAAGGATCAGGTTAACTGGACCAGCTATCTGATTATCCTGTGCTTTATTTATTATGTGGCCCCCCTTGTAAGCGTTATGCAGGCCAGGTAAGAAGGTTGTCCGCTTAATCAGCTCAATTTTCCGCTTAATCAGCTCACTTTTTAAGTTTTAAGCAGTCATGGGTGGATTCCGATTAATCCGACACGTAATCTGTGGTATTGAGCACTGCTCTCCAAGTGTATGTTCTATTAGATCAAATTGAAAGAATATATTGACTCTCAAATAAAAGAATGTCGGTAGTTGCTGGACGTTGTTTAGCTGCGCTGACTGTCTCTCTCTGCTCTCGAACTCACTTTTCCATCATACGGCCATGAAGATGAAAAAGGTGATGAAATCCTTGAATGACAAAAATGAGTGATGCAAGAAGGCTCCACTTCAGATGCATGAAGGCGATAGTTTGACAAAAGATGAAATTTGATTGCCTCACTTTGTTTGTCTTCTATTCAAAGATAGATCCTCGAGGATATGCCGGAGTATACAAAACCTCCATACTTTGTTCGTATATCCAAATTGTATACGTGCATAACTTGGTGGTTATGTTGCCATGGAATTTTGTTAAGTGATTAGCATAAAGCTTTCCAAATTTGGGAACAAAGGTTTTTCATTGTTTTGCATAGAGCTTGGCCACAAGTTTATGAAAGGTTGTCTGTCATTAAAGTCATATTTCACATTTGATGGACTGCCAATTCTCATTAATTTGAACCTCACAGAAAGCACCCAAAGAACAGTTTCATATGACTAATCAGTTTGACGCTCAGCATCTGTTACACAGAACTCAGAACATCCCCTAATAGCAAATGTCAGGATAAGAATGACAAAGCCAGTGTTCTAAAAATAAGAATTAAAAGATGATCCATTGGACAAGTAATCAGCCGGTTAATCCGATTAATTAGGTAGCAGTTAGTTGAAAATTCCAGGTGCTCACACAATTGTTAATTGGCCAAGTCTCCGGATTAATTAGTAACCAGACATAGACCGGGTGCGTACTGGAAACTGTTTAACATTGGCCAAAGCTATTATTATCAATAACCAGATAGCTCCGAAGTCACACTTTGTCACAAGTTCCAACTTAAAAGACACATTCAGTAGTCAGAATGTACATCTAGTTCTGTTGTTTGCTTTATGTAACAAACACCATCACTAGTTAAGATTCGGTAAAAATGAAAATGTCAACCAACTTGAAAGGAAAAAAAAATTAGACGAACAAAACAAACAAAACCCTTCTCATCAAAATAAAACTGTTAGTTATATACATGATCCAACCTATAACAATGGCATGTAGATTGACAAGACAGAATCAGACTATAAAACCTCATGCATCCTATGAAAATTTATCTAAATCCAATGGTCATATTTCCGCAACATGAAAGATCAAAACTTTCATTTGGGGGGAGGAAAATGTGAGCTAAGGTATTTCAAAATACCATAAAATATCAAAAAGAAACTAGAAGGTAGAAAGAAACTGTAGTAAGCAATAGATAACATAAACCTGATTTATTCATTATGTATATGTCAAAACCAACACACTAATTCTAAATATCAGCCAACTATACGAAAATACAAAAGAAAAACAGCATTAGTTGAAGTTCACCTCTGAAGACTTGTCTTCATTTTCCATGTGTGCTCTTGATGCCTATAGCAACCATTGTGCAGTAACATGATAATTCATTCATGTAGTTGTTCAAAACCAATTAGACTAAAAAAAAAACCTCAAACACTCACATTGGCATATTCTGGGGAAGCTGTATTCCCATTATCTGATACAGAAGGCCTAGGTGATGATCCTTCCTCAGATCCCTCCGGAACCGGTGAGGGAGGTTGAGGCGGTGATACATAAAGCACTCGAAGTTTGACCTCATCCACGGTATTGCCTGAATCTTTTGTAAACTAAAGAAACCAAATTTACATTCATCAATACCTATTAAGTTTCAGCAGAAAAGCTCATAACCTATTAAGAAATTATACAAAACCTTACGCATCAAACATTAGATAGAAAACTTGAGAGTTTAAGAAAATAACAAGAAGCTTTTGTTAATCAAACGTTCATGAATTCAAGCATCAGTACTAATATGAAGCCAAAACCTGAAAGAGAAACTCATAAACCTCAGTATTCTGGACAAGGAAAAATTTCATGTATCATTCCCTCAATTGGAAGACCACCAACATAAACTATTTGATGAACAAAATAAAATGTAACATCATTCATTGAAAATAATAATAATACCATGCATCGACCCCTCTTTTGAAACTACTTAACTTTGTCAAATGACTTGTCTTGTAAAGAAACCCCGATTACGTTCATCAATCCCGAATTTAAGTCAAAAAAGAGGCCTGCATAATCTCAATATTGCACATCGTGGCAGCACAGTTCCACTAATCAACCTTTGCCTTTACCAAACAAATAGCCTGCTTATGAATCAATCCTTTGTCAAGCCCAAAAGAAACTAACATTTTGCATTAATGCCAAGATTACCATGGATCACTATTGTTGATTGAACAACAGCCTACATTGACTCGTTTAGCTATCTCATTGGCAAAGTAAACCAAACCATATTCATGCAACAAAACTTAGTTTAGAACCTTAATTTCAACATACTGGCGCATAATCAACAGAACATAAAACAAAGCCGGATTCCATATATCAATCTCCCAAATTATGGGTCTAACAAAGCCTATGTAGAATATAAAGTCATCGGCAACCTAAAATATTAGACCCAGTTTCATGTTTCAATCGTTTCAAGAAAAACCATGTTTCATGCATTATTGCATGATCTTCACAAAAGTTAAAGAAAAGTCAGTTCCATCTATCAATATTTAGTGTTATGTATCCTAACGAATAGCCTTCTCTCACTGACAAACTAAACTAACCCTAATCAAGTTTCATAGAAAGAAACCCACAATCATGAGTTGATCATTGATCCTTGCCTAGGAAGCACAGGCATTCCATAAATCACTGCCCTGTCTGTGTCGCACCAGTATTAGACACAACCCAGACACTCTAAAATGCACTAAGACACACCATAATATGGCTATGTCCGTGTTGTGTGTTGTGTTTTGAGTCTTAACATACTCGTGTTCGACATAGATCCTTGCATAAAGACAACAAGACCTTCTTCCACATATCTATAAATCATCCAAGTAACAGCTTTCAATTACACAAAAAATGCACCATTTCAGGAGTGACGTCCTTCACTGTGACTCCAGGGCTCGCGACAACGCTCTGTACAAGGAACTTGTCCTTGCATTGCATGTCGGGGGGCATTTCCCGCTGAGCTTGCATCGTAACTGCATCAAATCAAATGACTAATTGATTCAGCTAAATAATTACAAAAAACAAAAGATTTTAAGATTAAAAAATAGATTTCTTTCGTCATGTATACCATCTAAAATGTGCAGTTTTTTTAATGCATATCCCATGTCAGACTTGTAATACATATATATATATATATATATATATATATATATATATATATATATATATATATATATATATTCAAGACTTGGTAGCCCAAGTGGCTAGTGGAGACATAAGACCCGAGTGAACGGTGTTCGAATTCCAGTGGGAGCAAACATGAACAATTACCTCTTCCAAATACACACACACACAAAAATAAAACTTGTTTGCGTGGATGCCCTTGTAATGAACATCCATGAAAATTTGTACATTCATCTTGATTATATACGATCTAAGACTAAATACACAGGATTAAATGTCACAGATTGAGAGTATTTTATAGATATTATTGATATGATTACGTGACCACAGTTGATTCTTAATGGTGATGTTTCTAGTAAATATGACAATGCAGAAGATCCTAACAAGGGCACTTTTGCAAAAATAAACAATTCTTTAGGGTATACATGCAATTACGAAATTTAAAGGGTTATACAAGCAAAATCCCTTAACATGTCAAGCTTTTCCGTCCTACCGATGACATCGCATGTAGACCGAGGCAAGACGACGCCGGTGTTGGGCCTGACGCAGTACTTCTTCGGGCTGGTCGTCTTGACCTAATTCAGTAAAAAATAAAATAAAAAATAAAAAAAGTCAAAATCAGAAGAAAAAAATCCCAAATTTTCTCCGAATTCTAGGGTTTTCTGATGAGAATTCGGACCTTGAAAGCGATGTAATCGTCTGATTTATTCGATAGCTGGATCGAGCACGATATCTGCTTTTTCAATTCGACTTCTCGAAGGAAAAAAAAATCGCATAAATCACCAAATTAGACCGTGCAAATGGGAGAAACCCTAGAAAAATCGAAGGATCGGAGGACGAAACTTACATGGGAATTTGAGTTCGAGGGGATCGACCCCCAGTAGCTCTCCACTGCTCATTTTTGCGACCGATCGATCGATCGATTTTGGAGAGAGGAGAGTGGGAATCAAAATAGGGAGAATTCGTTTTTTTTCTTGATTATTTTTTAATTGTGAAAAGAACAAATAATAAGGGAATGGTTTATAAAGAAGAAAGGAGAGAGAATGTGGGAGTGGAGGTGGGTGGGATTGCAATTCAAGTCCTTTGCTTAGCCATTTTACATAAAAGGGTCTCACTCCTTTACCAAATTGCATAGAAAACATTTGATTTCTTGGGTTTGGCTTAGTTGGATTTGGTAAGGCCATGTTTGGTTCACGAAATCACGACATTAGGAGATGTCAAAGAAAATGTCTGAAAAGGAACCTGATTCCCAAGGAAAAGAAAATTTTGGAAAAAAGTTATTCCTCTCATCCACCTAGGTATTTACTTTCCCACTATAGGGATTCACTTTCCCTTCCAATTTTCTTGGCATTTCCAAACACCGAAAATAAAAATGGATGGAAATTTATAACATCCCAGGAAATGAACAAGGAATTGATTTCCTTTCCTTTCTTTTCCGTGAACCAAACGAGGCCTAAGGTTAGCTTCGGTTCATTTAAATCAGTAATTGTTGTATTGGGTTAAGTTTGATTTAGTAAAGGACCATATTTGGTTAGACGTGATGATTTGGTTTTGACTGGAGTTTGGTTTATGACTTGGCTAGTCTTTGTGATGAGACTTGCAATGTTATTTGATCATGGCTAATTATGGTTCGACTCTTATGTATATATTCAGGTTTGACCCTTTGGATTTGTGGCTCGGTTGGATTTGGTAAACTATAGTTGTATTTGGACTTTGTTGTTCTATTTGGATGAATTTGGGCTTGGACATAGTAGTCAATGGATTTAATTAAATGGTTGTCCCTTATGGTCAGATTGATCCCAGTTGATTAGATCCCAAATCTTTTTTAATTATTCCTTAGATATTGGATTGAATGGATTAGTCTTGTTCGTTATGTTTGGCTTAGTCTCATGACATTGATTTTAGATTAATCTTTGAATTCTAATTGGATTGAGTATAGTTGTTCTTGTGCTCAATTTGTTTAACTTGGAATTGTTTGATTTTGTCCCTTGGATTTGGTTGGTCATAGGTGGTTAGGTTATACCTTGGTTTGGTTGCCCTTGTGCTTGATAAGTTTAGATTGTGTTGGCTATTGGTGTCAGTGGTAATGTTTGCTTAATAAGTTCTGGAGTATTGGCTTAATGGTTTGAATTTTGGGCAATGTCCGTTCTGATAAGACTCGTTAAGAGATACATTTCAAATTCAAATGATATCCTTGGAATATTCTTTCAATTTATTTTTGTATCTTTATTAATCCTCCAAAAGTATCTTTTTGTATGATCTTAAGTTGGGGCTATATTTTGTCATCTTTTTCAATTATAAATTGTTTCATGTATGATTTGATCATCTCTCCTAAATTTGACTGGATGGAATTGAAATGAACCTTAGGATTGATAGTTGAGATTGATCATATTTAATTGAGTTGATCCTACAGATAAAAATTTTTGGAGGCTACTCTTAGGAGGAGCCTACAAAAGGAGTACTCCCTCTTCTTCATACCACTTATAGTCATTATATATATATATATATATATATATATATATATATATATATATATATATATATATATATATAAGAGAGAGAGAGGACACAACACGAGAGGCTCTGTTGAAGAGAAGCCTTGTCCGTTATATGAAAGACAAATACGAGAAGGTCGATCGGTGGGAGATCTCTTTGATGAAACGAGTAGGTATTTTGTCAAACAATGTGGACGAAGCTATTTTTTCCTTGATCTCTCACTTCTTAATAAAAGATATATCATTTCTCCCTCCGTTTTCTATTAACCATAATAAAAAGAAACAAGATAAAAGTGAGTGTTATGTTTATTGTATGTCTTCATTATTTCTTACTTTACTCTTAGAATAGGTGGAATTACATAAATGTACTTGTATATGCTTTTAGTGGTACGAGTCGGAGAAAAACCTTTAAAAATGCCCTAAGGCAACGATGAACGTCAATAGATCTATTATTTTGTAAAGAGAATTATATATCATTATCTCGCAATCGTTATATCCAGACCGTCGCTTCCTTCGAAATTGCATGTAGTCGTCGACGTCACCAACAACCACGTCGAAACCTCAAGCCCCGCTACTCATTACTTTGCTTCATCGTCGACCTTCCGTGCAACTCAGACGTCGGCTCATTTAGTATGGTGGGGAGGACGATCACTAGGCACTTGGACTATGTTTTGCACGTGTGTGTGTTGCTAGTATCTCGTGACGAGCACCACCTGTAAGCACCCTGAGTTTTTTATTTTATTCAATATGATTTTTATTTATTAAAGTATATTTTATATTTAAATTTTGATTATAAATACACTTTGTCGTAGCTTTGATTTTTAAAGTGTAGCATTAGCCAATTTCTGAAATAAGTTCCATATTCATGTTCTAGACGAGTCAACCTTCATTTTGGTATATCATGTTCCACTCAAACATGTACTATATTTTTCATGTACAATTTCTGGGTCAAATGGTTATTTTTGCTTTCGTCGTAAATTTGATGTATTTTTAAATTCCGAATTGAGGCCCAAATTCGATACAAACATTTTGATCAAATATATGGTTTTGATCTATTTTGAGCCTATTACACACATATCAATGGTGTCTCACTCAATTGAGTTTTCATGTACTATTTATTTTCAAATGGCACACATGACCAATTATTAGACTTTCAGAGCCTATTTCGGTTCAATAAATCATACCGACCCAAAACTAGTCCAACTAGAATTGGTAGAGCATATACCATGTTGCCATAACCTATTAGGATTAATTAGGTAAATTTTATTTAGATTTTGTACAACCAAATAGATTTAAACCCAATCAAATCTTTTGTTTATATTTTTGGAAATAATTCAAATATTTTGATGCATAATCTTTTGCATATCTTTTGAAATCTCTATCAAATATCAACCAAATCGTACCAAACAAATTTCTACCAAACTCCAACCCTTAAACATTAATTCTTTATATTTTAAATTAGCGCCCCCCCCCCCCCCCCCCACCCATATATCCCGAAACCGATCCAAACCGAGTGGCCCTCCTATTTTTCTTTTCTATTTTCGCACATATTTTTCTATCCGACAGAAATCCAACTTTTTGACCACCTCCAACCCTTCTATCACCTTCATCTTGACCCTAAGATTCCTCCCTAACACTCGATAACCTTCTCGAGGAGCCAAGAAGCCTTGTTTGGTCTGTACAAGGCGTGGAAGGCACCTGAAGTCGACCAAACTTGTACCGAATTCGTCACAGCAGGTAGGCTAACTTGTACACGAGATTTCATATACTTTTTGATGTCCATTTCTCATGAAACCAAAACTAACGTGAATTCATATGTGTCTACTTTTATCTCCAATTGGCCATCCATGTGGTTCCGCACGGTTTGTTTGGGACGTCCATTTTGCTATAGGGTGTCCAGTCTGAACTAATTCTTTTACGGGCAAGTTTTCGGCTACTTGCGGAGCACTTCAATATTTCAAATACTTTTGGTAATACTCTATACATTTTGATCTTTCTATCTCAAATACTTTTGTACCACTTGGTGGAGACTTTATATTTTAATAAAATTCGTGTCCGTCGTATTATTGTCGGATCACCGAAAAACCTAAAATCTATGTGTGTGTTTTTTGGACGTGGAACCCTAAAAAACTAATCTAAAATAATTGTTGTATTTATTTTAGCACAAAATATATATACTAATGTATTCCACAAAAATTTTCCAGATCCATTGTTTGTTTAAAAATATTTCTTATGGGTACGAAACTATTACACAAGTTGGTGATTATTGACGTCACATCAATATGAAACTTGTGTACCTTAATTTCTATGAATTAAATTGACTAAATATTATATAAATTATTTATAAATATTTTTATGAATAAAAATATATTTTTATGATATAAAAAATATTGCTTTATTGGGTAGATTTATAGTTATATATATGTTAGATTGAGTCGGATAGTTATTGTGACTAGTTTAGTATATAAATATTATTGGCCTATATATGATAAGTCAATATATGGTATGTCATAGATGTGTCATTGATTGGTGGACGTATATTATAGGAGAACGTGACGGAGTGACGAATGATATCGGAGTTGGACCGCAGTACGCACAGTTGCAGAAGATAGGCAAGTATACATTGCCGAACTGTATAGTATTTTCATGCATTTTCTATGTTGTTGTTTCTCTTGTCTTACTTGATGACCTGCTCCTATTGTTCATGTCATTGTTATTTACCTTTGTTATATGTGCACGTTGTTTTTATTATTCCATATACCACTTTTATTCATGTATAGATCATGTTAGTGTTTGCTTCCTATGTTACGATCTCTTGATATGCCTTGACCTGGATTTTGACTTGGACTTGACCTAGACTTGACCTTTGTACTTCCTTTAACGAGAATATTGTTATATGCATTGACTATACATGACCACTCTTGATCGTTAGCAACCACAGGGTGCGATAGAGGCTAATTATAGGTTGTTATCAATCACCGGGCTTCTATCTTAAGGCCCTTAACCATCACCGGGTTGCGGTTTATCATAATTTACTCGTAGTCACGTTTATTAGCACGATTCTCGACGACAATTCTTTTTTTTCATGTTTCATTCATGTATTGTACTTTCTTTAGTCTTTATTTTATGTACTGTTTCATGTCATCTTTCCATGTAAGTTATTTACTGCACAATAGGCTTGTATTTATGTATCTTGCTATGTCCCCTGAGAACCTGGTGATCTCTCTAAGTAGTTGACTGAACAGAGTTAGTTTGCGGATCATGATGGTGTTTCTATTTCGAATTCAAATATCTTTTGCTTTTACATATCCATCTCCTTTTACTTGCATTCTGTTTATTAGCATAGTATTTGTAGACTCATACTATTTTTTTGAGTCTATTCAGACAAGTGTAACATGGGGTGCACACCATGATATACATTGTCCATTATTGTGTTTTATATTATTGTGGATTGAGACTTAGTGATAGTATTGATCTATGATAGATAGCTGGCCATTACTGTATAGCTTATATTTATTCGAGCTGGGCTGGAGTCCACTTAATACATAGCTGACATGTATACGTATTCCTAGTCCTACGTATTATGGAACTGTGGCATTACACTACCCGATGAGTTTTAGTAGTGTCTCGAAACGTGTACTACCCGATGAGTTTTTGATAGCGACTCGTTTAAGCGTTATTCATGTACCCGAGTCGGTCAGCCCAAGTGTTGAACGTTATTATCGATTTCCATGTTCACGTAGACCTTTTAATAGTAGTAGTAATAGCAGTACACCTTATTAGCTTCTTCTATTTCTCTATGTTTATATTGTTACACTATGTTGTATATTATGTATCTTGATACGTCTTTTTGAGGACTTGGTTTTCTTTCAAGCATAGTAGAGTAGTACTGTCACTCCCCATTCCCAGAATACGTATTTTAATACGTGTGCTGCTTGAATGTATTTATTTAATATTTATCATGCATTTGTTCTGTATTTAATTCCTTTAATTTCATACTAATTATTTTTTTGTATTTTATTTTCTGTTTTTGCTTAGCTCTTGGTTTATTTTGTTCATGTTGAACCAACTTGGTTTAGCTTGGTTCATCATGATAAGGGATGGATGGCCTAGATTATGTAGGAAGGAATGGGTGGTGGAGATTAACTTGGGCTAGATATTTATACCCCTTTTCTTTCTCTCTCCTCACAAACTATCATTTCTTTCCTCCACCAAAAACCCTAACCCCTTTGGAGAGGCAAGTACATCTTGTACCCCATGAGAGATTTCATGCTGTAAACCCCCTAAAATTTTACTAAATTTTTTATTTTTGGGTGTTAATTTTGTTTTCGTATTTATATGTCGCGTACGAGTTCGCAAATTTCGTATGTCTCGTCGAGTGCGAATATGTGCGAGCGTACATATTTTTAGAAAAATACTTTTCTATTTTTATAGTTTCAAAATAATATATATAATAATTATTTAGATTTGGATTTTACTTAAAGTTGTGAAAAGTATCAAGATAGCCAAAACTTATTACTTTTATTTAATTATAAAAGGCCAGCTAATTTAATATTGGTAATTTAGAAAACTATTTTTTTATGCAAATATTCCTTGCACATGAGGTACATGAATTTGAATTCATATATATAATTCCATTTTCAAAATTATTGATATTAATATTTTATTATTCAAAAAGATATTTAAAAATATTTATTATTTTCGAAATTATTATTATTAATATTTTTGGAAAATATATTTGGAAATTTTTGTGGCCATTTTAAATCTCGATTTAATTTTATGGATTTAATTTAAAAAATTTAAAGGTAGAATTTAGATTTAAATTGAGTTTAGATTACCTAGATTTAAATTTAGAATTTAATTTGAATTTAGATTGATGTTATTGATTTAAATTGAATTATCTAAATGTGGTTTAAATATATCCAAGTCCTTATCCAACTGGAAATTTCCACCTCCTATATAAGGACAGGTACTCATCCATAAATTATTTTCACCCATTGTGTATCGTGTCCGTGCCTCCCATCCACTAAATTTTCCCCATTACAAATACAATAATTTCTTTCCGTCCGACAATCCCGGACGTCCACCCAGCCGTGTCAGGACACAACCCCCGACACAACGCAACCCAACCCGACACTACAAATCTAGAATCCTAACCTACGGTCCACCTCAGCCTCGCCTTTGCCAACACCATTGCCGCCATACTCCTCCAACCCCAACCACCACTGACAACCATCCACGGCCACCCGTCGCGGTCATCGCCGCCACCCACAAATTGAAACACCCAAAAGAGAAATCCCCAAACCCACTCACCTCCGCTGTCCGTCGCTGTCGTGCAGCGCCGTCTCGAGCGATGGCTTCGGCTGACCCGACCTCATCGCCCCGGCGCACCGAGACGACACCCGCCGCCGCGCGAGTCTGCCGCCTGACCATCTTCTCCGCACGGCTAATCACAACCGCCCGCCTGTGCCTTCTCCGGCCATCTCAGCCGAGCGCCACCGCGTGACTGTACCAAGCCCGCGAACGGCGGCGCCTCGCTCTTCCCCGTCCGAGTATCGTCCTCGGCGACTAGTGGCCACGCTCACCAGAACCCTCCGTCCGCCGGCTGCCCCTGTCGCAGTGCCAGCACACGCCACCGCGCCTCCCATCTCCGTCTGCCGGCGCCCAGAACCGCCGTCGCCAATTCTCGGTCATCCCAGCCGCCTCTCGTGCGACCGCAGCGCCGCCTCCTTCCGGTGACTTCTCCACCGCCGACGACGAGCAGCGCCCCCGTCCCGACGCTCCGTCTATCCTGCACGGCGATAGGGCGCGGAAGCCCTAGGCCATCTACCGCACCGCCCGCTCCAAGCTCATCCACAGCGTCGTGCGCCCATCCGCCGGGAACCACCGTCCATAAACTGAGTAGTAGGGCTCCCATCAGTCGGTGGTGGAGGCATCTGAGGTCCCGACTGTGGAGGAAACTGCTGAGGGAATGGTGGTGGAGGAGGTAGTGGTACAGTCCCTCCCGGTGGCATGGTAGTGGTCTGCCCAGCCTGGCTGCCTTGGGGTGCTGCGACCTCTGGGGACTCCGTCGTCGGTGTCGTAGTAGGCTGCGACAGTCCTGGCTGGTAAGGTGTCGCTGGAGTCATGGGAGGATTCTGTCCCTCCGAAGTAATCTCCTCACCAGATGTGAGGGCCAAGGCAGAAGTGCGTCCGCTTCGTAGATTCATAATGTTGGCACAAGGAAGATAAGTTGATATTAGGAAAGATTAGATATGAAGTAAATCGAATAATCAAGAAAGTTTCAAAAAGATTGGAAGTCAAGGGATAGTAGTAGTTCTGGATGAGATATTCCTATTCCTATATGCAGGCTTGTTGGGCACAGTCAGGTAACCCAACAATATTAAATAGACCTGCATGGGCCACCACAAAAACATGTAACGCCCCAGTCCCAAAATACATAGGACCAAGTACGTGAACATGCCAGCTGCACATATACGAAGAATACTCCAATATATAGAATCCTCGCATATGCACATAAGCTGTAAATAAATAATCATAGGCCAGAATAACATATCTAATCTCATCACAGCTCAACACAGAAGATAATGAAGTCCAAATAAATAAATAAGAGTATCAAAAGATAGTCGGGTGAACATACTCACTCCAAACAGCTATGAAAAATAGTCTCACAAGATCGGAGTCCGACCTCCGCAAAATAGAAAGAAAAGATGTGTAAAATAATGTCTACAACTGTCTCAGATAAGAAATAGACTAGAAGTCATAAGGCACTGCCTCGTCATCAATGTAAGATAGCTCCAATGCCGCTCCGTACTCCTATGGAAAATCGTCTAAACCTGGAGAGATAACCAGGTCCTCAGGGAGAAAACACCATACCATATAACTGTGATAATATAATAGAAAGAAAAGTATGCATGCAATCGGGTTCCTGACCATTCTACTGTGAATATGCAGTTGAGATACATTCCTTCGACGTATGAGCCCTGGCTGAATATAGGATCCGGTATAGTCCCCTCTTGGGCACCAGTGACCAAGAGCATGTCGTTGAAAAACGACAGTGGCCAACCTGAGAGGCTCATACCCGTATCTCCACTCTCCAGCGGAGCTTCCGGGTTACAAGGGAAGTGCAATCGAAGCCCATACGTCAGGTAATGTTCTCCCCACCCAATGCCTAGTATCATCATCTCCATGACTGACATGTACCTCTAATAACCGCCAAGTCTTCTAGCATGCAATTCTATTGGCAGTTACCCCTATCCGTCGCACGCTCCATACGTATCGGTGGCCAGCCAACTACGCGGAAACGTGTTCTATATGTGACTAACATCACATGATACAACAAGTGTCAAGGCCGTATGAGATATACCAATACCTCAACATCAATGGGTGGTCCATAAACTAAGTCAATGCAAGAGAATACATAAAGCAAAAAAAACGACCGATATAGTCGCTTGCACCCAAGTGTACTTGGACGCACAGTTTAAATATCACGAAATAAAATACTAAAAATAACAACTGAAAATAAGAATATAATAATCACAGAGTAAGGTGGCAAGGTATCTTGCCTGATGGTGCAAAGTGGCAAGTCCAAGAGTAGCAAGTGTCAGCACCAAAACTCACAGTTCACAGATGACTCCAAACGCTGAAACAAATATCAAAAATGATCTCGGTGAAGAAGATATACCAAGAAAACGTCTGTCCAAAAGTCAAATTCTGGAACAGGGGCAAAATCGTAATTTCGGGTCAAAACGATGTCCGCCGTTGGACCCGCTTTGCACCGAATGCGTGCCAAAGTCTACGGTCTCTAAAGTCGTCAAACTAAATGTCTACGATTTCAGTTTGAGGAGAGAAATTTAACGGTATGTCCAGTTTTGGATTCCGAGGAGCCGTGTACAAAATCGCCCGTTTGAGTGGGTCGCAGGCCCGCCAAAATTGGGTTCCGATTCGACCTTCTCAGAGTCGAACCAAACTTGACATGCAGGACCAGAATTTCGATTCGGACCTGTTGGCGCAAGTTTCGTCTCGATCCGACGACTGTACACGAAGTTATGGGCAAGTTTGCAAAACGTCGATACGGGGGTATCTCGACGGATACACGTTGATTTCGTCGCACACACGCGACGAAACTGAGTTCCGTCAGTTCCCACACGTCCGTACCGTCCATACGCGCCTTTCGATGCATATAGTGCGCGACCACGTCGCCCGGTTTGTTGGGGCGTACGTCGTATCGAACAAAATTCAGAAATTTAATATACATTAACACAGGTTTTTCTCCAACTTCAACATCAGTTTATTTCCTACACATTAATTGAAACAACGATCCAGAAGATGCGTTGTGATCTCGGTTATGTTGTCTTCATATGTGTTCAATTAGTTTTTACGAAATTTTAATGGACATCGAGAAAAGTGGCCGACAAGTTGGCGTTTCAAAACAGTTTTTAATATTCAGAAAAGTGAGTTTTTCTCCAACTTCGTCTCGATTTTTCGAGCAAGTTGGATGGCCATGTCAAAATCCACCTGGGGGATCTTGAAGAGGGTCATGAGGGCTTTCTACACGAATTTATGGATCTAAAAACGGACTAGAATCGAGAGAGAAATCAAACGGGGAAGTTTGGTACCTTGAGTGGGAAAACTGTTCCGTGAGTGACGCGGGGCTGACTTCCGATGCTCCGTTCGTCGCGCACAAAGCTCCGTCGCTGGTGAAACAAAGTCGTGGGCGAAGAGGGTATGATCAGCAGCAACTTTCGTTTTGGAAGTCTAGGGTTTTGAGGTTTGTAGAAAAAGTTATATATATAACAACTTCTCACAAAATCCAATACTAATAGGTTTAGCATTTAGTAAACCCACGGGTCGTGGGTCGATGGTCCACATTGGTGAGTTTGCTGCTTCAGCAGCAAACTATTAGGAGGTGGGGCCCGCCCACTAAGGTGGGTGGGTTGGTTGAATGTTTTTTTTTCCTTTTCTTTTTCTTTTCCTTTCCTTTTGCTTTTCTTTTTCCATTTATTTCTCTTAGGCTGTGGTCGGTCTGGGACCGACCACCCCAGCTTTCTTTTTTTTATTATTAATATATAAATATATATATATATATATATATATATATATATATACACACACACACACACACACACACACACACACACATATATGTGTAAAAAATCACACAAAATCCTATAAATTTGTAAATAAGTATCAAAAAAATTTATAATAATTGTAGATAATATTTAGTAGCACTTAAAATATATCAAGCACACAAATCATACATATATATATATATATATATATATATATATATATATATATATATATATATATATATATATATATATATATATATATATCTATTTACGTGTGTATATCAATTACCTCATTAATTCTAAATAATATAGAAAAATAAAATTTTAAAACACTAAAATAATTAGAAAAATATTGGGGGTTTACATCCTACCCAACTTAAAGAAAATTTCGTCCTCGAAATTAAACTAAGGTCGGGGGATCAAATGCAATGCAAGGAAATTAATAGTTACTTAAGAGCTAAAATTGCAAGACATACCTTCGTCTTCGAACAACTGCGGGTAGCGATTTCGGATGTCGTCCTCGCGCTCCCAAGTAGACTCCCCTGGCGAGTGATGCTTCCATGCCACGCGAACCAATGGAATAGATTGATTCCGCAACACCTTCACACGGCGATCGAGGATACCTACTGGTTGCTCTTCGTACGACAAACTTTGTCCAACTGTGATCTCGGAGTGATCAAGCACATGATTGTTGTCTGCCACGTACCTCCTCAGCTGAGATACATAGAAAACATCATGCACTCCCTCCAGCGACGGGGCCAAGGCCAATCTATAGGCAACCTCTCCAACACGTTCCAAGACATCGAAAGGCCCGATGTACCTTGGACTCAACTTGCCACGTCCTCCGAATCGAATCGTGCCTCTAGTGGGGGATATCTTCAAGAACACATGGTCGCCTTCTTTGAACTCCAAAGGTCGACGACGATTATCTGCCCACTGCTTCTGACGGTCCTGCGTTGCTCGCAGGTGGCCCTGAATTTTCTTCACTGTCTCCACTGTGCTCAAGACCAACTCGGGACCCAATAGCTGTCGCTCTCCTATGTCGCTCCAACAAACAGGAGACCGACACTTCCTACCATACAACGCTTCAAACGGAGCCATCTGAATGCTCGCTTGATAGCTATTGTTGTAGAAAAACTCAACAAGATGGAGATGGTCCTCCCACGAACTGCCAAAATCAAGCATACACGCTCTCAACATATCCTCTAGCGTCTGAATGGTACGCTCCGACTGGCCGTCTGTTTGTGGATGGTATGATGTGCTAAACTTCAATCGGGTGACCAAACTCTCTTGCATGCTCCTCCAAAAGTGTGAGGTAAATCTCGAGTCACGGTCCGACACAATACTAACAGGCACACAGTACAATCTCACAATCTGCTCCATATACATCTCCGCCAATACCTCTGTTGACTGGCCCACTCTAAAAGGTAAGAAATGGGCTGACTTCGTAAGTCTATCAATAATCACCCACAGTGCGCCACGTCCTCTAGGACTCCGAGGAAAACCCGTGACGAAATCTATAGTAATATGCTCCCACTTCCACTCGGGAATGGGTAGCGGCTGTAATAATCCGGCCGTCCTCTGGTGCTCCTCCTTAACTTGTTGACATACCAAGCACTTGGCAACGAAACGAGCTATCTCTCGCTTCATTCCATGCCACCAATAATACTGTCGTAAGTCACGATACATCTTGGTCCCTCCGGGGTGAATAGAGTAAGTCGAACTGTGAGCCTCTGCCATCAGCTTCTGTCGTAGATCTCCATTGGGAACATAAATATGATTACCACATCGCAATGTCCCATCGGTGTGGATCCTCAATCCTGTCTGCTCTCCTGCTTCAGTCCTCTCTTTCAGCCGTCGAAATCTAGCATCATTAGGCAATACTGCCTTGATACGCTCTACTAATGATGATTGCACCTGGAGGTTGGCTAGTACGCCATCTGCTCCCGGCAGTACTACCTCAATACCAAGCTGCTCCAAGTCTCTAATCAATTCCTTCTGTGTAGTCAAAAAGTGTGCCATGGGCTTACGGCTTAATGCGTCTGCCACGACATTAGCCTTGCCCGGATGATAATGTAGCTCAATCTCATAATCCTTCATCAACTCCAACCAACGTCGCTGTCGCATATTTAACTCCTTTTGTGTGAACACGTACTTGAGGCTCTTATGATCAGTGTAGATATCAACCTTCTCGCCGTATGTAGCTCCCCTTCCCAGAATTTTTGAAAATATTTTATTTATTTATTTATTTTATTTAAATGGTAATTTTAGTATTTTGTAAATAATTATTTAGTTAATTATTACGGTAGATGATTTTTAATCATGATTAAGTTTGGAGTACAAGGTGATTAGAAATCATGGCACGAATAGTGCAGTGACGTGCTTTGACTAGTGTATTAGCCATGCCAAGGAAGGCCGAGCCATAGTGATGCCCTAACTAGGAAAACCAGGCTTAGTTGTGACATGACCATTATAAATAGTTTAATTATTTATATTTAATATTATTTGATATTAGGAGACCCGGTTGAACCAAACTAACCCAGATTGGACCCGAACTAAGCTCAAGCCCAAGCAGGCATATAGTGAGACCAAAAACGTCCATATAGGTAGACAGAAGTGTATATACGTATTGGTAGTCCATTTTATAGCCTAGTGATCAATTATATAGCAGAATATTTAATATTGCATATTAAGTATTTTATTTCTGTTATTATTATTATTGCTATTAATCATATATATAAATATATTGTATATGGGTATTTGTATATAAATATATATTATAAATATAGGTATAAGCGTGTGTGTATATATATATATATATATATATATATATATATATATATATATATATATACATAGGTACTTATGAGTGTATATGTATAAATATATATTATATATGGGTGCACGTATACATATAGATAAAATATATACGTATATGTGTATGAATATCTAAATATGTAATTGTGTGTATATATGAATATATATATAAAATGTATACGTATATACGTAAATATATATATATGAATATATATATATATATATATATATATATATATATATATATATATATATATATATATATATATATATATATATATATATATATATATATTAAAAGAATGAAATAGAAAGAAATGGAAAAAGAAAAAGAAAAGGAAAACATAAAAGAAAGCAATGAGCAGCCATGTGCAAGCTCGAGCCCAACCCGGGCTGTAATAGAACCCCCCTTGAACCCAGCCCGCAGCTAAACAGCGTACAGCCGAACACCAAAAACCCTCCAACCCGAGGATCTTAAGTTATATACAATCGTATATAACCGAGCAGTATTCTGTTTCTTCGAATAGCCAAAACACTTCGATCGAAAGAAGAGTTCCAAAACCCTAACAGCGCCGCACCCCAACCCCAGTCGCCTGGGCGGCCACCCGCCGCCGACGTGCCGCCGACGCACCGCCGGTCGGTTGGGCGCGGAAACCGCGCGCGCGCACAGGCGCTGAAAGGAACGACAGAACCAGCGAGAAGCCAATTTTGCGACGACTTTTTATCGCGTACGATGGGTCGTTTTGCGGACCGTTTAATCTGGTATGATCACAAACCTACCATCTTCTTATCCTTTCAATTAGTTTATTTGATTTTGCACCACGTTCGATAGAAAACGAGATCCAAATCGAGGAAAAACCTCGATTTCTAAACGTTTAGACTGCCCTGGAAACCCAACTTTGAAGGACTATTGCGGTCGAACCTTCGATCAATTTCGAGATCCACCTGAACAGGTGTTTAGACAACATATACGGAAGTAAAATCCTTTTTATGTAACCTGATTTCATGGAGTAGGTTAAATGTTATTTGATTCTAAAGTTAGAAAAAAAACCCCATTTTTAAATATTAAAAAAATCACAAAAACCCTCCACACGACGTGCGTCCCGCCAAATCGGGCGACGTGGTCGTCAACCGAAAGCATCAAAAGCTGTGTATCGGCTTCGTGGACGTGTGGGCTTTGACGGAATTCAAATTGGTCACGTGTGCGCGACGAATTTGATGCGTATCCGTCGAAATTTACCGTATCGTGTACTTTGCAAATTCTCCAATTACTTTGTGTACGCTCGTCAGATCGAGATGAAACTTGTGCCAACAGGACCGTATCGTTTTTCTGGTCCTGTATGTCAAGTTTGGTCCAATTCTGAGACTATTGATAAAATCACCGTTTTGTGGGCCCCACGGTCCGATTCAACGGACGATTTTGTGCACGGCCTGCCGGAATCCAACTTTGGACATACGGTTGGGTTCGTATCAGAAAATTGGATCTGTAGACATGTAGTTTGATGACTTTAAAGACCATTGACTCTGGCACATTTTTTGGTGCAAAGCGGGTCCAACGGCGGACATAGTTTTGGCCCGAAATTACCGTTTTGCTCCTGTGTCCAGAATTGGACTTAAGGACAGGCAATCCTAGCTAATTTGACTATTCTGAGAATGTTGGCAATGTCTGTTTCAGCTTTCGGAGACAGTTATGATGACTTGGACTTTATGGCTCACCAGTTGATTATATTTTGTGGGATCTGCGTGCAACCTCCATGCAAGTATACCTTGCCTTCCTCTACAGTTTTACTTACATGCATTTTCTTTCATTTTTCAGTCATTTGATTGTTTATGGACATGTGCTTTTCGTGTTATTTTCTGTGGAGTTGTTTTTATTGTTTATAGCCATGTTCATGTTTTGACCTTGTGTTTCACATTTGGAGTTCTCGTCAGTACCTTGCTTGAGTCGTGTCATAGAACGAGTACGTGTAAGTGAACTGCTAAATCCTTGACATTGTTTCCTTGGCACCAGAGAGTCCACACTCGGGACGAGGGTATTTTCCTTGATCTGTTTACATCCGTGAGTCCACGCTAGGGACTAGGATGTCGATTATTTGTACCAGAGAGTCACACTCGGGACGAGGGTGTAGACTTGACTTGACTTGACTTGCACCAGAGAGTCCACGCTCGGGACGAGGGTGTTTACATCAGAGAGTCCACATACGGGACGAGGATGTAGTATTTGCACCAGAGAGTCCACACTCGGGACGAGGGTGCCTTGCCGTGAACTAACCAGAGAGTCCACACTCGGGACGAGGGTTAGTACTAACCAGAGAGTCCACACTCGGGACGAGGGTTAGTGTTTAGTTCAAACCCGTGAGTCCACACTCGAGATGAGGGTTTGGTTTCTTCCATTGATATCGTGATTATCGTTCATCCGGCAGTTCATTTACGCGTAGTTGTTCTAGTGTTCGTGTTCGTGTCAGTGTTCGTGTCCGTAGTCATTTGTCGTATTCCTGTTTCTTTCTTGTTTATTTTCTCACACGTGATAAAACTGTTAGATAGGCATGTATATTATGTATCTTGCTATGTCCTCTGAGGACCTGATGATCTCCTCAGGTTTAGCGATTGCATGGAGTTAGCTAGTAGTTCTGGTTGGCGGAGGATTTGCGATTCATGTGGGTATTACGGAGGCAATGATACGCTTGTGAGATTCAGGTATCGCTATTGTGTTTATTATCCTTTCGTGCTTTATATTTAGTACCATGATATACTCTGTTTATTTATAGACTCATATCATTCTTGGAGTCTAATCGGACAATATGCTAATGGGCTGCAGACCATAACCCATAATTGTTCATTCTTGATTTATTTGATTCTTGTGGATTGAGATACAGTTTAGGTTAGACATGATACCCATGACCTTGACGGCTTATACGTAATCGAGTCGGGCTAGAGTCCGTTCGATACGTAGCTGGCTTGCTCACGAGCTCGCATCCGAAAAGCGGGAGCGGGTCGTGACACCGTACAAGTAGTGTCTCCATAGCTTCAAGGCAAAGATAACCGCTGCGAGCTCTAGATCGTGGGTCGGATAATTCTTCTTATGCACTCTCAACTGTCGCGATGCATATGCTACTACCCGACCGTGCTGTATCAATACACATCCTAATCCCTTTCCGGATGCGTCGTTGTAGATCACAAATCCTTCTGGGCCCGATGGTAGTGTCAAGATCGATGCTGCGGTCAATTGCTTCTTCAACTCGTCGAAAGCGGCTTGACACTCGTCTGTCCATACAAACTCCTGATCCTTGCAAGTCAATCGAGTCATGGGCCCCGCTATTCGAGAGAAATCTTCTACGAACCGTCGGTAGTAACCCGCAAGTCCGAGAAAACTTCTCACTTCAGAAGCTGTTGTGGGAGCGGGCCATGATTTGACTGATGTGATCTTCTCTGGATCTACTGATATACCATCGCCCGTAACAATATGACCAAGGAATGATACTTCCTTGAGAAAGAAATCACACTTGCTAAGCTTCGCAAAGAGTCTCTCGTTCCTCAATGTTCCCAAAACTATCCGTAGATGCTGCTCATGCTCCTCTTGACTCTTGAAGTAAATCAAGATATCGTCTATAAAGACTACTACAAATTTGTCCAAGTATTGGTGAAAGATCTTGTTCATCAAATTCATGAAAACTACGGGAGCATTGGTCAAACCGAAAGGCATGACCAAGAACTCGTAGTGTCCATACCTCGATCGAAAGGCCGTCTTGGCAATATCTTCCTTCCGAACCTTCAATTGGTGATAGCCCGATCGTAAGTCAATCTTGGAGAATACTTTTGCTCCACTCAGTTGATCGAATAAATCGTCTATACGTGGCAAGGGATACTTGTTCTTCACCATCACCGCATTCAACGCTCTGTAGTCAATACACATGCGCACTGTCCCGTCTTTCTTAGGCACAAAAAGAACGGGTGCTCCCTATGGTGACGCACTGGCACGAATAAATCCCTTCTCTAATAAGTCATCAATCTGCGTCTTCATCTCAACCAACTCCTTGGGTGCCAGACGATATACTCGAGATGAAATAGGATCGGCTCCGGGAATAAGCTCAATAGAAAACTCAATATCTCGGTCAGGTGGTAGTCCTGGCAACTCCTCGGGGAATATATCCTCGAACTCGGTGATAATAGGGTGCTGAGGGGTGTCATACATCATCATATGTGTCCCCGATGTGGGTGCATCACAACTATCTCCGTCTTCTTTGGTGAACTCAAACTCTGCCGTATTCGGTGGTCTAAAGATGATACTGCTCCTATGGCAGTCTATGAGAGCGAAATGCTGGCTCAACCAGTCCATTCCAAGAACCACATCAAATGTCGGCATAAGGAATACAAGAAGTCGTGCCATCATCTCTCTGCCATTTATTACTACAGGACAAAGTCTACAAACACCACTAACAGGTACAACTCCTCCTCCAGTGAGGATTTTAACATTCTTAGCTAAAGGTGTGATGGGAATGCTGTGTCTAGTGGCAAAACTGGTGGCTATAAATGAATGTGTGGCTCCAGTATCGAATAATGTAATAGCAGAAAAAGATACAACTAGAACCATACCTGCTATGACCTCTGCTTCTGTCTCTACATTCTCAACAGCTAGAGAGAATGCCTTTCCTTGGTTCTGTCCCGGGCCTTGAGCTCTGGCCTTGTTGTACTGTGCTGTCTGTGGGGGTAATGGTGGACAAGGTGCTGGGGTTGTGGGCCTCTGGGCCTGATGTGCCTGAACTAGAGCCTACTGCTCAGGACAATCTCTGGCCAAGTGCTGTCCTGATCCACATCTCAAACATAAGCCCAAACGAAGTCGACAGTCATCTCTAATATGCCCATGCTTCTCGCAAAAGTTGCAGGTGGGCTTCTGATAAGGTGCGTGCCTCTGCTGGTACTGTCCCGTGGTCCTCTTGATAGGTCCACTTTGAGTAGCTCGGGCTGGTGCAACTGCTGGGGTATGGCGCCTCAATGTCTGCTGTTGTTCCTTGTAAAGAATTTCCTGAGCACGAGCTTCTTCCAAGACAGCTGAATAGGAGACTCGAGACTGGGTACTCGTATAAGACTTGAGCTCTGGTGCAAGCCCCTGGTGAAATCTCCTCGCCTTCTCTAACTCTGTCGGAATCAATCCCGCACCAAATCGACTCAGGCGATTAAATTCCGAGTCATACTCATCAACTGTCATATTCCCTTGCTTCAGATGGAGGAACTGGTCGTAGAGACCATCTCGAACATGAATAGGGAAGAATCTCTCATAAAATGCATCATAGAACTGCTTTCAGGTGATCCCAGTGCCTAATCGTCTCTCTTCCGCCTTCCACCAGTGGTGAGCATTGTCTTCTAACAGTAAGTCCATTGCTGTCATCAAATCTCGAGCTAGCAACTGGGATGCCTTCAGTAGCTTCTCAGTACTAATAAGCCACTGTGACACCTCTAATGGCTTCTCCGTCCCTCTAAAGGCCTTGGGGTTCATATCTGTGAAATTCTTGATAGAGCCTTCATAGGGATGCAGAGCCGGTGCTGGTGCTGGTACTGGAGGTGGTGGTGGAGGTCTAGCCATGGCTACCATCATCATCTGTCTCATCAGCTCAGTCTGCTGCCACTGAGCCTGCATCATGGCGTACATAAACTGAGTAGTAGGGCTCCCATCAGTCGGTGGTGGAGGCATCTGAGGTCCCGACTGTGAAGAAAACTGCTGAGGGAATAGTGGTGGAGGAGGCAGTGGTACAGTCCCTTCCGGTGGCATGGTAGTGGTCTGTCCAGCCTGGCTGCCTGGGGGTGCTGCGACCTCTGGGGACTCCGTCGTCGGTGTCGTAGTAGGCTGCGACAGTCCTGGCTGGTAAGGTGTCGCTGGAGTCATGGGAGGATTCTGTCCCTCCGAAGTAATCTCCTCACAAGATGTGAGGGCCAAGGCAGAAGTGCGTCTGCTTCGTAGATTCATACTGTTGGCACGAGGAAGATAAATTGATATTAGGAAAGATTAGATATGAAGTAAATCGAATAATCAAGGAAGTTTTAAAAAGATTGGAAGTCAAGGGATAGTAGTAGTTCTGGATGAGATATTCCTATTCCTATATGCAGGCTTATTGGGCACAGTCAGGTAACCCAACAATATTAAATAGACCTGTATGGGCCACCACAAAAACATGTAACGCCCCAGTCCCAAAATACATAGGACCAAGTACGTGAACATGCCAGCTGCACATATACGAAGAATACTCCAATATATAGAATCCTCGCATATGCACATAAGCTGTAAATAAATAATCACAGGCCAGAATAACATATCTAATCTCATCACAGCTCAACACAGAAGATAATGAAGTCCAAATAAATAAATAAGAGTATCAAAAGATAGCCGGGTGAACATACTCACTCCAAACAGCTATAAAAAATAGTCTCACAAGATCGAAGTCTGATCTCCGCAAATAGAAAGAAAAGAGGTGTAAAATAATGTCTACAACTGTCTCAGATAAGAAATAGACTAGAAGTCATAAGGCACTGCCTCGTCATCAATGTAAGATAGCTCCAATGCCGCTCCGTACTCCTGTGGAAAATCATCTAAACCTGGAGAGATAACCAGGTCCTCAGGGGATATAGCAAGATACAAGAAAACACCATGCCATATAACTGTGATAATATAATAGAAAGAAAAGTATGCATGCAATCGGGTTCCTGACCATTCTACTGTAAATATGCAGTTGAGATACATTCCTTCGACGCATGAGCCCTGGCTGAATATAGGATCCGGTATAGTCCCCTCTTGGGCACCAGTGACCAAGAGCATGTCGTTGAAAAACGACAGTGGCCAACCTGAGAGGCTCATACCCGTATCTCCAGCGGAACTTCCGGGTTATAAGAGAAGTGCAATCGAAGCCCATACGTCAGGTAATGTTCTCCCCACCCAATGCCTAGTATCATCATCTCCATGACTGACATGTACCTCTAATAACCGCCAAGTCTTCTAGCATGCAATTCTATTAACAGTTATCCCTATCCGTCGCACGCTCCATACGTATCGGTGGCCAGCCAACTACGCGAAAACGTGTCCTATATGTGACTCACATCATGTGATACAACAAGTGTCAAGGCCGTATGAGATATACCAATACCTCAACATCAATGGGTGGTCCATAAACTAAGTCAATACAAGAGAATACATAAAGCAAGAAAAACGACCGATATAGTCGCTTGCACCCAAGTTTACTTGGACGCACAGTTTAAATATCACAAAATAAAATACTAAAAATAACAACTAAAAATAAGAATATAATAATCACAGAGTAAGGTGGCAAGGTATCTTGCCTGATGGTGCAAAGTGGCAAGTCCAAGAGTAGCAAGCGTCAGCACCAAAACTCACAGATCAAAGATGACTCCAAAATCTGAAACAAACATAAAAAATGATCTCAGTGAAGAAGATATACCTAGGAAACGTCTGTCCAAAAGTTAAATTCTGGAACAAGGACAAAATCGTAATTTCGGGTCAAAACGATGTCCGCCGTTGGACCCGCTTTGCACCAAATGCGTGCCAAAGTCTACGGTCTCTAAAGTCGTCAAACTACATGTCTACGATTTCAGTTTGAGGAGAGGAATTCAATGGTATGTCCAGTTTTGGATTCCGAGGAGCCGTGTACAAAATCGCCCGTTTGAGTGGGTCGCGGGCCCGCCAAAATTGGGTTCCGATTCGACCTTCTCAGAGTCGAACCAAACTTGGCATGCAGGACCAAAATTTGGATCCGGACCTGTTGGCACAAGTTTCGTCTCGATTCGATGACTGTACACGAAGTTATGGGCAAGTTTGTAAAACGTCGATACGGGGGTATCTCGACGGATACACGTTGATTTCGTCGCACACACGCGACAAAACTGAGTTCCGTCAGTTCCCACACGTCCGCAACGTCCATACGCCCCTTTTGATGCGTATAGCGTGCGACCACGTCGCCCGGTTTGTCGTGGCGTACGTCGTATCGGACAAAATTCAGAAATTTAATATATATTTTTTTTTCAGAAATTTAATATACATTAACACAGGTTTTTCTCCAACTTCAACATCAGTTTATTTCCTACACATTAATCGAAACAACGATCCAGAAGATGCGTTGTGATCTCGGTTATGTTGTCTTCACATGTGTTCAATTAGTTTTTACGAAAGTTTAATGGACAACGAGAAAAGTGGCCGACAAGTTGGCGTTTCAAAACAGTTTTTAATATTCAGAAAAGTGGATTTTTCTCCAAATTCGTCTCGATTTTTCGAGCAAGTTGGATGGCCATGTCAAAATCCACCTAGGGGATCTTGAAGAGGGTCATGAGGGCTTTCTACACGAATTTACGGATCTAAAAACAGACTAGAATCGAGAGAGAAATCAAACGGGGAAGTTTGGTACCTTGAGTGGGAAAACTGCTCCGTAGGTGACGCGGGACTGACTTTCGATGCTCCGTTCGTCGCGCACAAAGTTCCGTCACTGGTGAAACGAAGTCATGGGCGAAGAGGGTATGATCAGCAGCAACTTTCGTTTTAGAAGTCTAGGGTTTTGAGGTTTGTAGAAAAAGTTATATATATAACAACTTCTCACAAAATCCAATACTAATAGGTTTAGCATTTAGTAAACCCACGGGTCGTGGGTCGATGGTCCACATTGGTGAGTTTGCTGCTTCAGCAGCAAACTATTAGGAGGTGGGGCCCGCCCACTAAGGTGAGTGGGTTGGTTGAATGTTTTTTTTTCCTTTTCTTTTTCTTTTCCTTTTCTTTTCCTTTTCTTTTTCCATTTATTTCTCTTAGGATGTGGTCGGTCTGGGACCGACCACCCCTGCTTTCTTTTTTATTATTATTAATATATAAATATATATATATATATATATATATATATATATATATATATATATATATATATATATATATATATATATATATATATATACACACACACACACACACATATATGTGTAAAAAATCACACAAAATCCTATAAATTTGTAAATAAGTATCAAAATTTTTATAATAATTGTAGATAATATTTAGTAGCACTTAAAATATATCAAGCACACAAATCATACATATTATATATATATATATATATATATATATATATATATATATATATATATATATATATATATATATATATATATATATATATATATTTACGTGTGTATATCAATTACCTCATTAATTCTAAATAATATAGAAAAATAAAATTTTAAAACACTAAAATAATTAGAAAAATATTGGGGGTTTACACACCGTATGTTTAGTGCATCTCATAAACTGTCACGATGTGCCACGGATTGTGTGTGAGTTGTGAGTCGCATATAGATGCGGACTTGCGTACCGACTGATCATTGGTGCGTACAGGCTGTGCGTTAGGATATAACTGCTAATAGATTATGTAGAAGACTTGGCAGTTATTAAGGATTAAACAGTGTCGTGGAGTCGACACATGTATAGTATCATGGGGAGGGGGAGACAGTTATTAACGTAGGGGCTACATGTTCAGTACACACATAGATTTGGGCCGATAGTGACTCGGATGAGCGCTACTTTCTGCCCATGGTCGATAGTGTCTCTTATGAGCGCTACCTTATGCCACTCTCTCTCTATCTATGCTGAACACCTAAGCTCATGCGTAGAAGGTTGTCTTCTCAAAGTGCATATCACATAGAATGGTTAGGAACCTTTACGCATGTATATTTTTTATTGAGCTCTTACTATTCAGTTTATGGCATGATATTATGTGTCTTGTTACGTCCCTCTGAGGACCTGGTTATCTCTCCAGGTGTGTGTTTCGTGATTCTTGCAGGTGCTCTAGCTAAGGCCATGTCTTTCTTCCCTCGTGATGATTGTTCTTGGACTCGTCACTTGCTCTCGTTCGACCAATTCTTTCTTTGTATATATATATATATATATTTATTTAATTTAGTTGGTAGTGGATTTGTCTCCGCCCAACTATTGTGTACATGACAAACTCAAAGTTTCTTTTATATCATTATTTATCTTCGTGGATGAGATTTAGTGTATTAGCTTTCTACATTTACAGCTTATGTATACATACGAGCCGTATATTTACTCATATGTATACAACTGGCATGATACGTTCGTAGTCCTACTATTTTGGGACTGGGGCATTACATGTTTTTGTGGTGGCCCATGCAGGTCGACTTTGCCGTTTCAGTTACATGACTGTACCGAGCGGGCCTGCAATATAGGATTAGAATCTAGGAATCTCATCCACATACTTGATTACCTTCCTTGACCTTCCTTGATTCCCATATTCCGACTCCCGTAGTTTCCCTTGATTTTTGCATCTTGCTTGAACTCTTTCTACCATCACCCTATCATCTCGTGCTTAAACATGGTTAGAAAGATGACTACACTACTATATACTTATTGGTCAACCCTATGGCTAGAAGGATTATATTGACAAATAATATCCATTGAGGTTATATTTGAGTATAAAGGCATTTATTTTTCCTAGAGATATGATCTTAAGGATTAGTTAATTCCAAGTTGGGTAGTAGCATATTACCGCCTTCAAAGGATAGTTAGAATTTTATTATTACAAGGTGGTATACACAAGAGGATAGCTAGATCGAGAAAATAATTTTTTTATTTATGATTTTTTTTGAAATGGTGAAATAGTTATGATTTATTAGGGATATGAAATCGATTGAGAAATAACTTAAGTTTTTATATTGTGACGCATGATTTACGGTTAACTTTAAAAGTTTGGATTGTAATATTATAAAGTTTATCTCGAGATTAATTAAGGAGTTTTAATTATGATTTTTAGACAACTAGAGAAGACGAAAGTTTAGTTTGAGAAAGCTTGAGGTTTAAAATTGAGTCGTACGATTTATAAGTTTATTTAATTTTGAGTTGAAGAAATGATGGTAAAATTTTGTTTAAATACTTGGAGGAAATGAAAGCAACTTTGAAGGAAAAATTTAAATTTTAAATTGTGTCATATGATCTATGATTTAAAAAGTTAATTAGATTTTAAGTTTAAAGCCTTGATTATGGATACTTAAATTTTGGTAAAAAAAAGATTTAATTTGAGTTACATGATTTGCGATTGATGAAACGGGCTAAGAGTTTATCTCGAGGTACATTTGAGAATTGGAAAATTTTAAAAGTGATGGCTTATTATGAAAATTTAGTTGTGCCGCATTAGATATGATGAAGGATTTTTGAAATTTATTTATAGGAAATTAAACTTTAAGTTATGATTAAATATTGGATGGAGTATCTTGAGATTTTATTTCGAAACTGTTGAGGAACTTGAAATTTAAAATTTGATCATATATTGGTAGAGGACCAAGAAGCAAGCAAGTCACCCTAATGGAATACAAGTATTCCTCATTAATTGCTATGATAGTTGTATATACTCGAGTGTAGTTGAGTCATCTACCAAACTTTGTGAAGATATTTCAATCTTGACTCACTCGACATTTCCTCAAATCTAGAATTATTCGTGACTTTCTAACCATTTGAAGCTGGAGAAATGATTAGATTGTTTCTTGATCGTACTTCATCTAAGTGGCTATCATATCTCTAGAAACTGTATTCCTAACTTATTTTACCTTGATCTACTAGAAACTGAATTATCTTTTCATGCTTTAACTTGGTCATTTATTTTTGCGTTAATCATTATCTCATGAACTCCCACTTTCTATTTAAATTCTTTTGTGTCCTTTACCGTGACTTGGATATTTGGAGCACAACACTAGACTTTTCCATCCAACAAATCCCATGTGTAAGACCTAGACGAGCCCACCTTCATGTAGGTATATCACGTGCCACTAAAATACTTCTCCTTGTATTCTATTTTCATGATATGACTTTGGGTCATAAGAGACTAAACTATAACCTTTACCATGAAACCAATATACTTTCTAGCTATAGATATGGTCTCAGCCTCGACTCAAATTCTTCGACCCAATACATGATTGGGATCTACTAAATCCTTTAAATGCTTAATTTGTGTTTTATCTTGATTGCTTCAACCTTGTCCTTTTATTTCATGCCTTATCATGATTTAATTAGACCCCTAAATATTAACAACCCTTACTTTTCTTCCTTCCGATTAAATTGCTTCACCCATATTTCAAATATGATTCCTCCGTAGTTTAGGCAACCTTGTTTCTTGTATGATTCTCTGCTCAAAGAATAGAAATTGGTCATGACGCTCTTCAGTTATACATGTCCAGATTAGGGAAATCCATAAAGGAGATTAATGGATAGATTATATCGAGAAATATGTAGATTGGTCATAAATTGAAATACATGGTCAACCCTACTAGATAGATGGAGGGACGTAATGCGGAGCAAAGGTAAATAGACTCCAAGGTTGGCAATAATTAGTTAGTCAAACCTTGAGTGCGAGTACTTTTAATTTTGATGTTTAAGAAATACGTTCAAGGATGATTATTGATATGAATGGAAGATGAGTCATTTTGCCATCATAAATTAAGAATTTTTTTTTGAAAGACACTAATAAATAAGGGATTGAAGAAAAATAACATTTTATGACAAAAGATTGTGTTAGGAAGATATGATCAAAGGAGAGTAGGCACCTCGATTGACAAATTGATTCTTCATTGTTGAGAAATTTTTTTTTGAGATGATAAATAACTTGTTTAATATTATTAGATTTCAAGGTCACTTCAAGGTGATTTGTGAATTTTGATACTATGAGGATAAAATTTCTTTTTATGATAGTTACGAATATGAATTGATGAAATAAATCGAAGATGTATTGGAATTCAATTTCAAAAGAGATTATGGAAGATGAATTTAGTTGAAAAAAATTTATATATATACACACACCTGTTGGAAGAAGAGGATCAGATACTTATTGAATTAAAATTTTATCATGAGATACTGGATACAAATATCTTTGGAACTTAAATTTTGCAAGTTTTCTTTTGAGTAGATCCCAAATGTAGTACAGAAGAAAATGAAACATGTTCAAGGAATTTAAATTTTCTATAGAATGTAAATTTGAAGCGAAATAGATGAAGATGGAGTATCGAAGGACATCGACAATTTTTGATAAATCACGAACTTAGAAGATCGTGACGACATCGACATAAATTTGGATTTCGAATGATGGAGATATTTGGAGGTCGAGGAAGTTAGTACCTACTTTTCTATTATGCATGATATGATATTGATGGTGGTGTGATTGAATTGGATATTGATGGGTTGTCATATGATCATCTTCTAAACTATATCCAAATTTTATTTGTCTAGTTATCTCAATTGCTGTTAATCAAATTACTTGTTATCATTCGATCCTGTTTCCGAATCATTGCTTAATTTTTTTTTTTCATAAACTCTTTCCAACTCCTCAACCCTGCCAATCCTAACTATTCCTAAATTTCGAGGACGAAATTCTTTTAAGTTGGGTAGGATGCAAATCCCCTAAAATTTTACTAAAATTTTTATTTTTGGGTGTTAATTTTGTTTTTCGTATTTATACGTCGCGTACGAGTTCGCAAATTTCGTATGTCTCGTCGAGTACGAATATGTACGAGCGTACATATTTTTAGAAAAATACTTTTCTATTTTTATAGTTTTAAAATAATATATATAATAATTATTTGTATTTGGATTTTACTTAAAGTTGTGAAAAGTATCAAGATAGCCAAAACTTATTACTTTTATTTAATTATAAAAGGCCAGCTAATTTAATAGTGGTAATTTAGAAAACTATTTTTTATGCAAATATTTCTTGCACATGAGGTACATGAATTTGAATTCATATATATAATTCCATTTTCAAAATTATTGATATTAATATTTTATTATTCAAAAAGATATTTAAAAATATTTATTATTTTTGAAATTATTATTATTGATATTTTTAGAAAATATATTTAAAAATTTTTGTGGCCATTTAAATCTCGATTTAATTTTATGAATTTAATTTAAAAAGTTTAAAGGTAGAATTTATATTTAAATTAAGTTTAGATTACCTAGATTTAAATTTAGAATTTAATTTGAATTTAGATTGATGTTATTGATTTAAATTGAATTATCTAAATGTGGTTTAAATATATCCAAGTCCTTATCCAACTGGGAATTCCCACCTCCTATATAAGGAGAGGTACTCATCCATAAATTATTTCCACCCATTGTGCATCGTGTCCGTGCCTCCCATCCATTATATTTTTCCCATTACAAATACAATAATTTCTTTCCGTCCGACAATCCCGGACGTCCACCCAGCCGTGTCAGGACACAACCCACCAACACAACGCAACCCAACCCGACACTACAAATCTAGAATCCTAACCTACGGTCCACCTCGGCCTCGTCTTTGCCAACACCATTACCGCCATACTCCTCCAATCCTAACCACCACTGACAACCATCCACGGCCACCTGTCGCGGTCATCGCCGCCACCCATAAATTGAAACACCCAAAAGAGAAATCTCCAAACCCACTCACCTCCGCTGTCCGCCACTGTCGTGCAGTGCCATCTCGAGCGATGGCTTCGGCTGACCCGACCTCATCGTCTCGGCGCACCGAGACGACGCCCGCCGTCGTGCGAGTCCGCCGCCTGACCATCTTCTCCGCAAGACGACTCACAACCGCCCGCCTGTGCCTTCCCTGGCCATCTCAGCCAAGCGCCACCGCGTGACTGCACCAAGCTCGCGAACGGTCGCGCCTCGCTCTTCCCCGTCCGAGTGCCGTCCTCGACGACTAGTGGCCATGCTCACCACAACCCTCCGTCCGCCGGCTGCCCCCGCCGCATTGCCAGAACACGCCACCGCGCCTCCCATCCCCGTCCGCCGGCGCCCAGAACCGCCGCCACCAATTCTTCGGTCATCCCAGCCGCCTCCCGTGCGGTCGAAGCGACTGCAGCGCCGCCTCCTTCCGGTGACTTCCCCATCGTCGACGACGAGTAGCGCCCCGTCCCGACGCTCCGTCCATCCTGCACGGCGACAGGGCACGGAAGCCCTAGGCCATCCACCGTGCCGCCCGCTCCAAGCTCGTCCACAGCGTCGTACGCCCATCCGCCGGGAACTACCGTCCATCGCCGCCGGTAAAACCCCTTCTCTCCCTCTCCTTCACTACTTCCCCTCTCTCTAAACTCTTTCATCTCATCTTCCTCTCTCCGTGTTTTAGTAAATTGGGGGCTCTCTCTGTGTTTTAGTAAATTAGGGTGGGGTTATGTAGGGATTAGGAATTATTATAATTATAATTATAATAATTATTATTATTATTAAAGAGGAATGAGTGGTATTATTTTTAGGGTTTATTTATTATTAATATTATTATCATTATTATTAGTTATTATTAATTTTATTATTATTAGTATGAATATTATTATCAGTAGTTTTGTTAAACTTATTATTGTTATTTATTCTTAATATATGTAGTAAATATTTCTAAAAATATATTGTAATAAAAAATATAGTTTTTGGCCTACAAAACCTATTTAACAAAAAATAAGTTGCGATTTTAAAAACAAGATTTTTCTATATTTTCCGTAGTACTTATCAAAAATTATTTTTAACTAAACAAATCTAGTTTTCCATATTATAGGTACTTTCTAAAATAGCATAAGGTATTTCTTCGCAAATTTCTTTTTTCATGTCAATGACTAATCATCCATTCATATTTTCTCGCGAATTCGGACCATGTTGCATCGACCATGGCTATTGGACAAACAGGACTTATTGAATCATTGCACCACACCAGGCGTAACACCAAGCAAGAGCCTTTACTGTTTAATTTCTTGCTCAATATCTGCATGCTTTTTCTTTATGTTGTTCTTTCAAAACTATATATAGATGCAAATTATTATACTTTATGCAATTGGTTTAGAGTTAAAGGACAATCGTATGTTTAGTGCATCTCATAAACTGTCACGATGTGCCACAGATTGTGTGTGAGTTGTGAGTCGCATATAGATGCGGACTTGCGTGCCGACTGATCATTGGTGCGTACAGGCCGTGCATTAGGATATAACTGCTAATAGATTATATAGAAGACTTGGCAGTTATTAAGGATTAAACAGTATCGTAGAGTCGACACATGTATAGTATCATGGGAAGGGGGAGACAGTTATTAGCGTAGGGGCTACATGTTCAGTACACACATAGATTTGGGCCGATAGTGACTCGGATGAGCGCTACTTTCTGCCCATGGTCGATAGTGTCTCTTATGAGCGCTACCTTATGCCACTCTCTCTCCATCTATGCTGAACACCTAAGCTCCTGCGTAGAACGTTGTCTTCTCAAAGTGCATATCACA
This sequence comes from Iris pallida, assembly GCA_029216955.1. Lineage (NCBI taxonomy): Eukaryota > Viridiplantae > Streptophyta > Magnoliopsida > Asparagales > Iridaceae > Iris > Iris pallida. The sequence continues at coordinate 12,805,105 of JANAVB010033011.1, read as the reverse complement.
TAGAATGATTAGGAACCTTTACGCATGTATATTTTCTATTGAGCTCTTACTATTCAGTTTATGGCATGATATTATGTGTCTTGTTACGTCCCTCTGAGGACCTGGTGATCTCTCCAGGTGTGTGTTTCATGATTCTTGCAGGTGCTCTAGCTAAGGCCATGTCTTCCTTCCCTCGTGATGATTGTTCTTGGACTCGTCACTTGCTCTCGCTCGACCAATTCTTTCTTTGTATATATATATATATATTTTATTTAATTTAGTTGGTAGTGGATTTGTCTCCGTCCAACTATTGTGTACATGACAAACTCAAAGTTTCTTTCATATCATTATTTATCTTCGTAGATGAGATTTAGTGTATTAGCTTTCTATATTTACAGCTTATGTATACATACGAGCCGTATATTTACTCATATGTATACAGCAGGCATGATACGTTCGTAGTCCTACTATTTTGGGACTGGAACGTTACACATGCATCCCCATTTATTTTTAGTCCATGTTGTTCCTCTCCTCTTTCTCTACAAGTTTAGGTCTTGAAGTTTTTGATTTCCATGGATGGTTGTGTGTAGATCTAGGTTTTAAGTTTTGGATTTTATGGGTTTTTAAGATTTTGATCTATCAAACTTTGTTATTTTCAAAAACAAGTTGTTCCATGTTGTAGAGAATTCAATTCTAGTCAATTTTGACCTTTATTTTGCCCAATTTCGAGTCCGGTAGCCCAAGTTATGGCCATTGGAAGTTTTTGAAACTCCATGGCCGAAGCTTGCTGGTGCAGCGGCATGCATGTTATTCGCCCAAAGGCACTATGCGCCCAAAGGCATGTTATGCGTCCGAAGGCACTATGCGCCCGAAGGCACTATGCGCCCAAAGGCACTATGCGCCCAAAGGCATGTTATGCGCCCGAAGGCACTATGCGCCCAAAGGCACTATGCGCCCAAAGGCACTATACGCCCAAAGGCATGTTATGCGTCCCAAGGTACTATGTGCCCAAAAGGCACTATGCACCCAAAGGCACTATGCGTCCAAAGGCATGTTATGCGCCCAAAGACACTATGCGCCCAAAGGCATGTTATGCGCCCAAAGGCACTATGCGCCCAAAGACATGTTATGCGCCCAAAGGAATTTCTATGCGCCCAAAGGAATTTCTATGCTCCCAAAAGAATTTCTATGCGCCCAACGGAATTGTTATGCTCCCAAAAGGAATTGTTATGCTCCCAAAGAAGTTGCTATGCGCCCAAAGGAATTGTTATGCTCCCAAAGGAATTTTTATGCTCCCAAAGGAATTTTTATGGGCCCAAAGGAATTGTTATGCTCCCAAAAGAATTGTTATGCTCCCAAAGGAATTTCTATGCGCCCAACGGAATAGTTATGCTCCCAAAGGATCTGCTATGCTCATAAAGCGACTGCTATGCGTCCACAGTGAATCAGTGAATTCTCCACCTGTATGCGCATAACAGTCGTTTCAGTCCACATATTTTGCTAAATTTACGCCATCTGTCTTATCCCGCGCGATTCGTCAAATTCGAGCATTTTGTCTTATCTCGCACATTTCGCTGGATTGCGCCACTTGATGCATGTTAGTATTTTAATACATATTGTTGTGTAGAGTGTGCCTCGTGTCTTGATTGGCTTATGGGCATCCGTATCACTGGTACTCAACCCTGAGAGTTATAGACTCGACCATACAAAATACTAGTTTGACTTTCATACCTTGTCACGAATTGATATTGATTGTTACCTTAACTAAATGATTAATCATACATTCCTAGTTGGAACTAAAAGACTGGCTAGTCGTCTTATTGAATTGAATGAGACACGTTCATGTATGAACCATGAACCATTGCGATCGACTAGCCGATCCCGAACATTGTCATATGGACACGTGCTGACTCCAACTTCTTTCTACAAAAGCAGCATGTGTACCTTACAGTCAAGGCATGATTATCCCGTAACTAGGTTTGATTGTTGCATTACGTTATGTAAGACCTACAACCTAACCGCACATGCATCATTGTAGAGTTATGCATATCGTACTCTGTATGGAAGTACTCATTCAGAATGACCATGATCCACGGCATGAGATTTCAACTAACGTAGGGACTATTAAGTTAAATAAAATAATTATTGCATGGAGAGAATGGATTCTCGAGTTCTTACATGGCAGCCATCTTGGGACAATTAGTCCTCCGACATGCCAGCTGGTTCCCACGGATACTGCAAATCTGCCACACGGGCAGGGAGTGGTATCTGTTTATATTTTCTTTATATTGATGACGGGCGTCCCGCTGGGACACGTCTAATTCATGATTGGCGCAATTAATTATTGGATAGACTAGACTTGCTTGTACATTGTAAGAACTGAGGAATTCCTTATTGCATATTTCCAGGGCAACTTGGAACTTACATTTAGCAAGCCGTAGTAGTTGTATTGTCGTTTAAATTGATTTGTTTATGTACTGTACCTACTCTGTTAACTACTGAGATGATCAGAATGTCAGGACATGACGGGTCAACTTCTGTCCTTATTTGGTTGGGAAGTTGGCTTGAAGTGTCATGATGTTGTGTGAATCCCAGTAGCAAGCAGAGACTTATTTATCATATTCTTAACTCTTATCACTGGTTCTAGTTCTTCATGTCGTGCTTCCTTTATGGTACTTGCTATCTGGGGTCTAACCTCTCTAGTTTTGCATGGCCAGATTTAGAGCCAGCTCCCGAAGACTCAGCTTACTTCTACTCCCAAGATGGTCAATACTAGAGGGATGATCGCAGGAGGACACGAGTGGGTTCCTTGTTTTTTTGATCATTTACTTTTCTCGCTTGGCACCGACATGTTAGTCGGACTGTCTTGTACTTACTCTTACATAATTGTAACTAAGTCAGACTGCAACTGATAACGATTGGGTATACCTTGTTATATCATCTGGCTATATTTTGTAAAGCCAGATCTCAAGAACATTTTGGCTGAGTGTTTGGGACGCCGTACTGCTTATTCTTACATGTTCTCTACTTACTGCTTTTTATTGAATGATTGGGACAATAGAGGTTGAGCAAACCTAGTGAGACTTGTATGTAGTATGCACCCCTTGTCTTGTAGACAGCATTGATCGTATTATACAGTATTTATCTACCCGCAATACCTAGCTGGCTGAGTCATTCCCCCGCTCTCCAGTATTCTGGATCTGGGACATGATAAGGTTTTAGTGGTGGCCCGTACAAGTCTGATTTCAGACTTGTGGGGTGTTTTGATTTATAGGATGTCTCAATCACACATGTTTCTCCTTGATCTCATGATTCATTACTCTCGACCCTAGCTTGACATTCCGGTATCCTTTGACTTCATTGATCTTTCATGTTCGGTCGTTTGATTGTTCTCTTGTCCCTTTTCTTAGGGGCTCCTCGTCTGCATCTGTTAGAGCTGGACATCAACAACAAGGGCAACACGAACAACATGACCATGTTGGTCACCAACAAAGACCAGTACTACCTCAAGAGAACATCCAAGAAGAGGTGATAGTGGAACCAACAGCTGGACCGCAGTATCCAGAGGTTCCAACACCACCAACAGTTCCGCCTACCCCTATGGCAGTAGATACACCAGTCCTTCTGAAAATCATAAGAGGGATGATGGCTACTCAGGAACATCAGATGTTGGCCCAGCAACACTTGCACACTCAGCTGCAAGAGCAGAATGTATTACTCAACCAAGGATTGCAGACGACTTTGGAAAGAGGAGTGAGGACTGATTCAGGGGCGTCAACCAGATTCTACAAGTACAACCCCCGTCGTTTCGAAGGCACGGAAGATGCTATTTCAGCGGATGCATGGCTTAAGGACATCGAGGCTATTCTGACAGCGGCTAAGGTTCTGGCGGAAGAACGAGTGGATCAAGTGAAGCTGTTACTTCAGGACCTCGCACGTGATTGGTGGAAATCAGAAGAAGTGGACATCAGACGTCCTATTGCTTGGGATAATTTTACTGCGAGATTCAAGACGAAGTACTATGGACTTGTGGCGCAGTTCGAGCTACAACAGAAGTTTATCAACCTCAAGCAGGCTGGCAAAACAGTGGATGCTTATGCAGCAGAGTTCTGCAGACTGAGTAGGTTCGCCCCTGTAAACCCCCTAAATTTCTACTACAATTTTTTTAGTATTTTTGTATTGTATCTGCACGTCGCATACGAATTCGCATTGTTGTATTTGCGTAGCATGCGAGAATTGCGTTTCGTATTTGCTCGACGAGTGCGAATATGTGTCGAGGTACATATTTTAGAAAAAAACATTTTTATAAATTTTATTTTATATAGGAAAGTATATGTTCAAATAAATGTGATAAATATTTTTATTTTTAAAAAGGGTTATTTTGTTCGTCGTTTAAAAATGAGTTGTGATTTGGAAGTTGTGGTTTATATGAAATATATTCCAAATATTTTGCGAAATTTAAAAGTTGTTATTTAAAATATTTTTGTTATTTATAAAAGCTATTTTATGATTTAATATTTAAGTATTTATCGTGATTTTTGAAATTAATTATTTCTATATTTATTTAAGTATAAATTTAGTTTGATTTAATACTTGATTAAATATGATAATTTTGATTTGGAAAAGATAATATTGGATTTATCGATTTTATCTTAAAATAGCTTTTGGATTTTATCTATATTAATTTGGATCGAATCGAATAAAGAGGTGATTTATCCACATGAGAATTTCAATCGTCCAAAGCCTTTTCCAATTAGGAGCTTCCACCTCCTATATAAGGAGAGGCTCCATACCTTCTTTTTTTTCCATAAATTCCTTAAGCCAAAAACTACAGATGTGCATCGTGTCTGTGTCTACCGTTCTTATTCCATATTATACATTTACATTATTTCCATGTCGGACACATCTCCGACACAATCAAAACCTAAACCTACGACCTCCATGTCCGCAGCAAACGAGCCACCACCATCACCCCCGTTATTCCGGCAACTCCCAACCACCACTGTCATTACCACCCTAACCCAAATCCAATCCCTCGTCTTCGACACCACCACCACCTCCATTCAAGATCCATCACCGTCGCGCCCCCAAAACACCAACACAAGACCACCACCATCATCATCCCGAGTCCCTATACCGCCAGATTTCGACCACAAACCACCGCCTCGACTTCCACACCATCCTGGCAGAAACTCCACCACCATCACCAAATAAACTCCGGCCATCCCCCGTTATCACCACTACATAGCCGAACCCCATCAACAACTCCTCCTCAACCGTGCGTCCGCCTCCGTCACCCGACTTCGGCCAAGTGGACCGACGGCCAACACCGCAAACACCACCCGCAACATCGTCATCACCACAGCCGCCGTCACCGTCCCGGCTAACCCAGCTACCAAAACACCACCACCACCATCAAAGAATAGAAAGAAGAAGGGAACCCTAACCCTAAACTCACCTCGTTGAGCCGTCGTGTCGACCGCCGGAACCACTTCGCCACCTCCGTCGTCCGTCGCGGATCCGCCACGCCGACCGTGCCCATCCGCCCGCCGAAGGAGTCTCTCTCGCGCAACCGCGTGCTGCCACCACCGCGAGTAGTGCGGCCAGCTACCGCGCCGTACCGACGCTCTCCGCCTCCACCTGGCCGCACGGTCGCCGCACCCCTCCGACTCGGATCCCCCGCCGCGTGCCACCGACCACCGACGCCGCGCCCCTCCTTGTCGTAGCCGTACACCTCATCGTGGCTGAAGCTCCACCTTCCGCCCACAGCGCCACCGCCGCCGCCTCGCAGAGCCCGGCCAAGCCCTGTGGTGAGAATCCCCCTTCATCCCGCTCTTCCTCTCTCTCTTTCCACTTCCCTTCTTTATTTCTTAACTATTGTTTTTATTATTATTATTATTATTATTATTATTATTAAAAGGGAAAAGAGAGCTGTTTAGTTATTTTAGGGGATTATATAAGTATTGTTACTTATTATTATTATTATTATTATAAAAAGGGAAATGGGCTGTATAGTTTTATTTAGGGTTTAATATTATTATTTATTATTATAATTATTATTATTGTTATTAGTATCATTATTATTTTAAATTATTTTTACAAAATATTTAATTTAGTTTTATTCATCTAATATAAATTTTTTTACTAGTAAATCGTAATTTCCAAATTGCTATACAATAAACATTTTTCAAGTATTTCTCTAAAATTATTTTTATTAATAAAATATGTTTCAAGTAATTACGTAAATTGATTATAAAAGTAGTTTTCAAAAATCAGTACATGTATTTATTTCTACAATTCTCTTCAACTATCTTAGTTAATCATGACTAATCTCCACTCCTATGTTCTCGAAAATTCGGACCATACGCAATGACCATGGCTATTGGACAAGACTGGACTTGTCGGATTATTGCACCACACCAGGCGACCCACCAGACAAGATACCTTGCCATTATACTGTTTATTTTCAGTTTACATTTTATTACATATCACTGTTCATTTATTTTCAGTTCTTACAGTTCTTGATTTACTACCTGCTTAGTGATATTAGCTTACTTGTTATTATCCTTTGATTGCATATGGCCCTAGAGTTAAGGGACTATCGATTGTAGTGTATCGCATATACCTTGACACAGTTGTACCACGAGGATGTATGAGATGAGTGACATGTAGAGGTCCTTGCGTGTTGGCTGATCACCCGTGCGCATGCGTTAGGTCTAACTGTCAATAGTTGTATATTAGAAGACTTGACGGTTAGTAGTGTTACATGGTCGTGGATGCGACATGATAAGTACATTAGGTGGGAAGAACATTTTCTTGTCGTATGGGCTTCGTTTGCACTTTCCTTGTAACCCGGAAGCTCCGCTGGAGATACGGGTTGATTAGCCTCTCAGGTTGGCCACTGTCGTTTTTGAACGTCATGCGCTTAGGTCACTGGTGCCCAAGTGGGGACTATACCAGATCCCATTTATAGACATGGCTCATGCGACAAAAGGTTTGTTCTCAACTGTATGTTCACTTTAGTACGGTTAGGTTGCCTTATTTATGTTTTGTCACTTTCTATGATTGTGACATATTTTATATTCATTATTTATATGGCACGTTTATTGTATCTTGTTACGTCCCTCTGAGGACCTGGTTATCTCTCCATGTGTGTCTTGTGATTTCTGCAGGTGCTCTAGCTAAGGCCATGACTTGCGCTCTATTCTTCGAGATGTTGCATTTGGATCGTCATCTCCTTCGCTCACCAAATCATTTTTCTTTGTATAATTATTTCTTATTTAAATTAGTTGGTAGTGGATTTGTCTCCGCCCAACGATTGTATATATGACAAATTCAAAGTTGCTTTTATATCATTATTTATCTTTGTGGATGAGATTTGGTGGCTTGGTTACCGTATTTTACAGCTTATGTATACATACGAGGATTCTTATACTTCGTATGTATACAGCTGGCATGACTACGTTCTAGTCCTTCATTTTTGGGACTGGGGCGTGACATGTCCCAGAGATGGTAGCAACGGAGAGCCAGAGGGCTATGAGGTTTCAGCAAGGGTTTTATCTTGAACTCTTGCAATTGATAGAGGGGCACAACTACCAGACTTTTGATGATGTATTGACGGCAACCCGGAGGTATGAGATCACCATCCAGAGGATCACATCAAGGACTGGAGGTCAGAAGAGGTCTCACAATCAGATTGAAGGAGGAGGGGGAGTAGCGCCCCGAATAACAGCACAATCTTCTGGCATTCGCATTCACGATGTGGCGATATGAGGGCCAGCACAACCAACAAGACAACAACAATAGAGGAAGAACCAGCAACCCCCGACGGGCTATACCTATTGTGGAAAGGCAAGCCATACTAGAGGTGTGTGTCAGGCATTGAACAAACAGTGTTTGATATATGGAAGTCCAGATCATCGGGTTTTTATCTGTCCCATAAATTCGAGGTCAGGAGGACCAGTGTAACAATTTCCTGTGCTGCCAGCACCAGGGGCAGGCCAGTATCAAGGACCAGCGGTAGCAGTAAGACCGTTGGCACAACGTCCGTTGATGTTGCAGGCTCAAATGTTTCGACAGCAGGGACCGCCGATGCAGCAGCAACAACAAAGACCACCCCAGCATCACCAAGGCAGGGGCCAGCGGCAACACCAGGCTTGGCCGCAGCATGGGAACCAACAAGGAGGTCGAGGGCAGGCATTCAATCTGTCCTTAGAAGAGGCATTGGAATCGGGAGATGTTGTGGCAGGTAACATTTTTGTCGCCTCATATCTCGCAGTAGCATTGTTTGATTCGGGAGCATCATACTCATTTATATCTACATGATTTGCGACACGACTAGGAATAAAATTCGAGGCATTGCCAGAGAGGCTGAATATACTTACTTGTATCGGGCTCGTAGGAGTTAGTAAAGTTATTCTAGCATGTTGAGTTGTAGTGTGCGGGCGTTTCTTACCCGCCAAGTTGATGGAATTTTCTGTTGGTAATTTCGACGTCATCTTGGGCATGGACTGGTTGAAAGACAGCCATACGATAATAGATTGTCGAAGAGGGAGTGTATCTTTTAATATTCCGGGTAAGAAGCAGTTTACCTTAGTCAGGTCAGAGATAGACCAACATAAACAAAGAGTAGTAACGGTAATGGAAGAAGTTCAAGTCCCAAAGGTAGTTAAAGAGTTTATTGACGTATTTTTCGAAGAACTTCCAGGTCTACCACCTGTTAGAGATATTGAGTTCAGTATAGAATTGGCACCTGGAACTAAACCGATATCGGATCGAGTTTACAGAATGTCGGATTCAGAGCAGGCTAAGGTGTATCAGCACATAGAGGAACTGAAGGCGAAGAAGTTCATTCGAGACAGCGAATCACCATGGGTAGCACCAGTGGTACTTGTAGGGAAGAAGGATGGCTCATCAAAATTGTGCATAGACTACAGAAAGCTCAATGCGACAACAGTAAAGAACAAGTACCCACTACCAAGGATCGACGACTTGTTTGATCAGTTGAGCAGAGCTAGAGTTTTCTCCAAGATAGATCTTCGGTCAGGATATCATCAAGTTAGAGTTCGAGAAGAGGATATTCCCAAGATGGCATTCAGGTCAAAGTACAGGCATTACGAATTCTTAGTTATGCCGTTTGGTTTGACCAATACTCCAACAATATTTATGGATTTGATGAACCGTATCTTTATGCCATAATTAGATCAATTTGTCGTTGTGTTCCTCGACGACATTCTCGTATACTCAGCTAGTGAAGAAGAGCATGAAGATCACCTTAAAAAAGTGTTACAGGTTCTAAGAGAGAACCAGTTGTACGCCAAGCTCAGCAAGTATGAGTTTTGGACGGATCATATTTCATTCTTGGAGCACATCATATCAGGGGCTAGGGTAGCAGCAGATCCCAAGAAAGTAGAAGCAGTAGAAAGTTGGCCAATGCCTAAGACCATAGCAGATGTGCAAAGTTTCTTGGGATTGGCAGGATATTACAGAAGGTTCGTATCAGACTTTGCAAGACTCTCAGCACCCATGACCCACTTGACACGAAAAGATATGCCATTTGTCTGGTCGGCAGAGTGCCATGCATCATTTGAGAATTTGAAGCATAAGTTGATCTCGGCACCTATTCTTACATTACCAGTTGGACCCGAAGGTTTTACTGTATATTGTGACGCGTCAGGAAAGGGACTTGGGTGTGTCCTAATGCAACATGGGAAGGTGATAGCATACGCATCTAGGCAACTTCGAGACCACGAGAAGAATTATCTGACTCATGACTTGGAGTTGGCAGCAGTAGTATTTGCTTTGAAGCTATGGGGGCATTACTTATACGGTGATCGAGTGGACATGTACACAGACCACAAAAGTCTGAAGTACATCTTTACTCAGAAAAAACTGAACATGAGACATAGAAGATGGTTAGAGCTGATCAAGGATTACGACGTAGAGCTTCAGTATCATCCAGGCAAGGCAAATATGGTAGCGGACGCTCTTAGCAGGAGAGGTGGCACATTTATGTTGACATCATAGAAACATATTTTTGAAGATCTTCAAGAGATGGGGATCGAGGTTATAGTTCCTAGTGATATAGGAATTCTGGTAAGTCTACGAGTTTAATCCGACTTGGTAGATAGGATCAAGGAAGCTCAGGCACAAGACCCAAGGATTCAGAAGCTTAGGACAAAATATGAGTCAGGACTCAAGAAGGAGATAAAAATTCACAAGGATGGAACACTTAGATTTGGATCACGTCTATGTGTGCCAAGTAGAGATATCAGACAGGAGGTTATGACAGAAGCCCACAGTTTTCAGTATTCTATACTCCCCGGAGGGACCAAAATGTACAAAGATATCAAGCAGCACTTCTGGTGGAACGGAATGAAGAAGGAGATAGCTAGATTCGTTTTCCATTGCTTAATATTTCAGCAAGTGAAGGCAAAACAACAGAGACCAGCTGGATTATTACAGTCGCTTCCTATCCCGGAATAGAAATGTGAGCATATCACAATGGACTTTGTGACCGGTTTACCAAGATCACCAAGTGGTAAGGATATTATTTGGGTGATAGTGGATCGGCTTACGAAGGTGGCACATTTTTTTCTTTTAGAATAGGGCAATCTACAGAAAAGTTGGCAGAGTTGTATATGCAGCAGATAGTCAGGCAGCATGGGGTCCCTGTCAGTATTATGTCAGATAGAGATACCCATTTTATATCACATTTTTGGAAAAGTTTACATCAAAGTCTGGGTACCAAGTTAAGATTTAGTACGGCTTACCATCCACATACGGACGGGCAATCAGAAAGAACAATTCAGACTTTAGAAGATATGTTACGAGCTTGCACCCTAGATTTTGGAGGATCATGGGAGAGTCACCTGCACTTAGTCGAATTCTCGTACAATAACAGTTATCAAGCCAGTATCCAGATGGCGCCATTCGAAGCACTATACGGTAAGAAATGCAAGTTGCCACTGGCATCGGAGGATATCGGAGAGAGGAAGATGTTAGACCCAGAGATGATTATTCAGACGGTTGAAGTGGTTAAGGGGATTAGAGAGCGACTTCAAGTTGCGCAAGATCACCATCGTTATTGGACAGACCAGCATCGTAGGACGTTAGAATTTTCTGTTGGGGACCACGTGTTCTTGCGGATCTCACCTACTCGTGGGATCATTAGATTTCGTATTGGCGGAAAGTTGAGTCCACGATACGTGGGCCTATTTGCTATCCTCGATAGGATAGGCGATGTTGCTTATCGTTTGTCCCTTCCACCTTCGTTACGAGAGGTGCATGATGTATTTCACGTATCTCAGTTGCGTAGGTATGTATCGGACCCAAGCCATATCCTCGATCATTCTGAGCTGGTTGTTAGTACCAACCTGTCTTACGAGGAACAGCCTGTATCCATTTTGGACCGAATGGAGAAGATACTCAAGAACCGAACAATTAGCCTTGTCCGTGTTGCTTGGGATCATCACTCCTTAGGAGAGTCAACGTGGAAACGTGAGGATGATATCCGATCACGGTATCCGCACATATTTGACTCACAAGATATATTTCTTTCTATGTACCTTGATTGCCTTGATACCTCATGCTTATCACCCTATGAGCAGAAATTGCTTGATGTCGTAGCTTGATAAATATAGATATATTACTTGCTATTGATATTGTAAGATGACTGCTTGCTCGCTAAATTACTTGTACTTGGATTAGTCTAGCTCTGATGTTTCTCGCCTGCTTGTATTTGAAATTCCGAGGACGAAACTTTTCTAAGGAGGGTAGAGATGTCACTCCCCGTTTCCAGAATACGTATTTTAATACGTGTGCTGCTTGAATATATTTATTTAATATTTATCATGCATTTGTTCTGTATTTAATTCCTTTAATTTTATGCTAATTATTTTCTATATTTTATTTTTTGCTTTTGCTTAGCTCTTGGTTTATTTTGTTCATGTTGAACCAACTTGGTTTAGCTTGGTTCATCATGATAAGGGATGGATGGCCTAGATTATGTAGGAAGGAATGGGTGGTGGAGATTAACTTGGGCTAGATATTTATAACCCTTTTTTTTCTCTCTCTCCTCACAAACTCTCATTTCTTTCCTCCACCAAAAACCCTAACCCATTTGGAGAGGCAAGTACATCTTAAACCCCATGAGAGATTTCATGCATCCCCATTTATTTTTAGTCTATGTAGTTCCTCTCCTCTTTCTCTACAAGTTTAGGTCTTGAAGTTTTTGATTTCCATGGATGGTTATGTGTAGATCTAGGTTTTAAGTTTTGGATTTTATGGGTTTTTAAGATTTTGATCTATCAAACTTTGTTGTTTTCAAAAACAAGTTGTTCCATGTTGTAGAGAATTCAATTCTAGTCAATTTTGACCTTTATTTTGCCTAATTTCGAGTCCTGTAGCCTAAGTTATGGCCATTGGAAGTTTTTGAAACTCCATGGCCGAAGCTTGCTGGTGTAGCGACATGCATGTTATGCGCCCGAAGGCACTATGCGCCCAAAGGCATATTATGCGCCCAAAGGCACTATGCGCCCAAAGGCACTATGTGCCCAAAAGGCACTATGCGCCCAAAGGCATGTTATGCGTCCAAAGGCACTACGCGCCCAAAGACATGTTATGCGCCCAAAGGAATTTCTATGCGCCCAAAGGAATTGTTATGCTCCCAAAAGGAATTGTTATGCTCCCAATGGAATTGTTATGCTCCCAAAGGAATTGCTATGAGTCCAAAGGAATAGTTATGCTCCCAAAGGAATTGTTATGCTCCCAAAAGAATTTTTATGCGCCGAAAGGAATTGTTATGCTCCCAAAAGAATTGTTATGCTCCCAAAGGAATTTCTATGCGTCCAAAGGAATTATTATGCTCCCAAAGGAACTGCTATGCTCCCAAAGGGACTGCTATGCGCCCACAGTGAATCAGTGAATTTTCTACCTGTGTGCGCATAACAGTCGTTTCAGTCCGCACATTTTACTAAATTTGTGCCATTTGTCTTATCCCGCGCGATTCGTCGAATTCGAGCGTTTCGTCTTATCTCGCGCATTTCGCTGGATTGCGCCACTTGATGCACGTTAGTCTTTTAATACATATTATTGTGTGGAGTGTGCCTCGTGTCTTGATTGGCTTGTGGGCATCCGTATCACTGGTCCTCAACCCTGAGAGTTATAGACTCGACTATACCAAATACTAGTTTGACTTTCATACCTTGTCACAAATTGACATTGATTGTTACCTTGACTAAATGATTGATCATGTGTTCCTAGTTGGAACTAAAAGACTGGCTAGTTGTAAACCCCTTGATCAAATTTTATCCTCACATTTTTTTATATTTTTATTTATTTTGTTTTAACATTTAATTGTCACATACATTGTTATGTGTTATGTTGGTTTTATTTATATACTATATATAGGACCAATTGGTAATAAAAGAAACTGCAGGGACCTAAATGAATAATTTGAGATTTAAATTCTCAACTGCCACTCAAACCAAACTCTCGGCCTGTTTGAATTCAAATCGAATTCGAAATCCTCAGGTTAGAGCAAATCAAACTCCTCTTTATCTCTAAAAATTTTTGATCGTTCAATAGTGTATATATATATGAGTTGTAGCAGATTCCCCAAACCCATCTATAAACCCTAGCCGTCTACTTCACTTTTCTCACAAAGAAAACCTGGGAAGGAACAGGAGGGGCTCCAATTCAGTCTAGAAGCCAGCCAAAACTATCAGCTACATCGAGAGGTAATCACCTACCATCTAGGTACCTGTAAATTTTTGTCTTTAGCCAGTTTGGGCCAGGATTGATTTGTGTTTGCTATAATTCCTAATAGAACCAGACAGTATAGGCTTGTCCCTCGGCAATGAGTTTGGGGTTCTAGCCCCTGAGTATACCAAAGAAACAGGAAATAACCTCAAATACATACCAGGCCATGATGCTCAATTGTGATAAGTTGGGAATAGACAAAACCAATGCCCTACATAGTTCAGAAGTTATTAAAAAGTAACCCAGGTGATCCTGCCACATACGACTAGGATCCAATGCATAACTCTGATATAGAACCATGGGTTAATACATGGACATGGATATGTGGTAAGGAGTAGGAGGTCTGTACCAGCAAACCATGCACTGTTACCTAAGTACACAGTATAGGAAGACCTCCATAGAAGCAGGCAAGTGCAATTACTATAGCTAATGGGAAGGTCGTCCTGGTCCTGTCCTTAGAAAACAAATATGGGGTAGATACAAACTTAAATCAAGGGTAAGATGACCCCTAGGTATGTGACTTGTGGTGCAAACCACACCAGAAGGGTTTGAGTAAGCCTAAGGGTGTGCCTAGTGTTCAGATTTATGCAGATTTTGAAGTATCCACAGAAATGCTGGATGCAGGGGATGTCAGAGTTTGGGGGAACTTATGTATACAGGTGAAGTATAGATACATGAGTAGCTGTAGGTTCATATGCATAGGTGCAGGTAACAGGAGGTAGGAGTGTGGTACACATATCTTACAGTCCAGTGCAAGCCCAAGTGTAAATCCTGCACATGTATAGGTGTCCTAGGTGTATGCAGGGATAATGGATAGTTGAGTACTGTGACAGTGTTAGGCGTATGCTACCCTTTTATCCTCTGTTCTTTTATCTGGCCTTCCTCTCGGTCATGCCAAAGTTCCCAGAATCTTGTTTAGCTCACTATATCAAGTTGTCTTACAAAAAGTTAGTTGCTTGATCATGGATTTTCAATGTTCCTTTCTACATTCTAGAGAAAGGTTCATCATGCTCAGCGGATCAATTGTTTGTGTTAGAATTTGGTCCTGTCAGAGAGGTCTATTCCGTGTTCGGTGGATTTGAATCATTTCGAGCATTCTCCTTTCTCTGGTGTTATTGTTTATAATTATGAATGTACCTAGTGCTTGTGAAACCCGGATATCGTGCCCTTTTCACATCCTTTTTGCATGGTTTCAAAGGATCAAACTCGTAGTACTTATTTCAGGAATTCAGGGTTTTTGACATTGTCTGGATATTAGAATGAGACAGTTTATGTTTTCTGGACTTTGTTTTGTGTTTCAAAAACTTTGTTCTATGGTAGCCGTTTGAAGTTTATCCACTAGACTGATGAATGTGTTATGCTATGAATATTCTTCAAGTTGGGCTTGTTTCTTTTCAGCTGCTCTTCTCTTTATCCTTTTATTTTATAGGCAGAGCTAAGTGATAAAATCCTATTATCCTGAGTTTTTAGTCCATAATTATATGTCCAGTCCATGCTAACTTGGTGTCCATCCCATCTTAGTGCGGCCTTGGGGTATGAGTCAGAGTATGTACCAAGTTGGGGTTTTCCTAGTGGGTCCATTAGTTAAGATGGAGATTCATAAAGGGAATGTCAAGAGTACATCGAGTATTTGTGAGGTGGAATGCTGTCATGATGGCAAACCATATCTGTATCATGTCAGTATTAAGAGGGGTTTGGGTGTGAAGAGCCTGGCCTCAGCTATACATGTATAGAGAGTATTGGCCTAAGCCATTAGCTATATCTATATAGGTGTTAAGTACCAGGTTTAATTGTATCAGAATGCTTGGGGTTCATGGGGTGAGTTTTAGGTTGGGTAGTCACTTTAGAGGCCATTAGTTCTGTAGTGTTACTTTTCATATTTGACTCAGTTAGAAGTAGATGTTGTATTCAAGTGCAGGTACTTGGAATTAGGAATTAACCCATGACAACAGGATATTGCAACAGAGTATCTTGTGTCCTGTCTTATGTATCAATTCTCGAGTAGAAGCTATGATATGGGTTATTGCACTTAACAGGGTATTCAGGATTGTATGTGATAGACCCTGACTAGAGGTCGGCATTATAAGAGCTTGGGTACCTAGTCATGGACCCTGGACTGAAGTATTAGGCACTAAAAAGCCTAGTATCCAGGGAGAAAATTACCCATTGGACTAATAAACCCTATTGATCCTTTATGACAACAGGATTTTATAAGTAATCTAAGCTTGCCTTGTAGAAGTAGGACACAAGCACCTATACATGAGGCTTAGAATTGGCACTAGTATAGTAAACCCCAGACCACTAAGGCTTAGTTTAAAGGGTAAATTATAATAGTTAAATAGATTCATTGATTGATTTCATGTGTTAATTAGAATTGATTCACAATATAGGTTTATTGGACTCCGACTCAGTGCTCGAACCGTGCAGCAGCTCAGGACCACAGGCAAGTATACCTTGCCTTCCTCTACAGTTTTACTTACATGCAGTTCCTTTCATTTTACTGTCTTGGATTATTTATGGACATGTGCTTTCGTGTTATTTTCTGTGGAGTTGTTTTTATTGTTATAGCCATGTTCATGTTTTGGCCTTGTGTTTCACATTTGGAGTTCTCGTCAGTACCTTGCTTGAGTCGTGTCGTAGAACGAGTGCGTGTAGTGAACTGCCATAGCCTTGATTATCGTTGTACACAACTAGAGAGTCCACACTCGGGACGAGGGTTGTTTGGTGCACCAGAGAGTCCACACTCGGGACGAGGGTGTTTGTCGTGATCATTGGCACCAGAGAGTCCACACTCGGGACGAGGGTTGACCAATTACACAAGAGAGTCCACACACGGGACGAGGGTGTCTTGCTGTGAGCTAACCAGAGAGTCCACACTCGGGACGAGGGTTAGTACTTAGTTCGAACCAGAGAGTCCACACTCGGGACGAGGGTTTGGTTTCTTCTATTGATCTCGTGTTTTGTTCATCCGGCAGTAGTGTTCGTGTGATTGTGTTCGTGGTCGCTGGTCTTGTTCTTGTTCTTTCTTGTTTATTTCTTGAGCATGATAAAACTGCTAGATAGGCATGTATATTATGTATCTTGCTATGTCTTCTGAGGACCTGATGATCTCCTCAGGTTAGTCGAGATTGTGTCAGGAGCAGACGAGTGGATTGAGTTAGCTTCGGATCATGGCGTTTGCAGTTGAGGTTACATGGATAGCAGGTTGTACTTAGTTGGTTCATTTCTTGTATTTCTCTATTTTTCGTCTACTGGTAGTGGATTTGTGTCCACCGGACGTAACTGGAAATTATTGATAAACTGGATACTCTATTTATATTATCATTCATTATTCAGTTTCATTTGTGTTAGTGGATTGTATCATATCTTGTGGATGAGATCTAGATTGCCTCTGTGACTTGTTTATGTACTAGACAACGTTCTACCGTCGACACTGCAGCGTAGGCTGGGCTTGGACACGTCTCGTATCCGAAAAGCGGGTGTGGGTCGTGACACTAGTCGTCTTATTAAATTGAATAAAACACATTCATGTATGAACCATGAACCATTGCGATCAACTAGTCGATCCCGAACATTGGCATATGGACACGTCCTGACTCCAACTTCTTTCTACAAAAATAGCATGTGTACCTTACAGTCAAGGCATGATTATCCCGTAGCTAGGTTTGATTGTTGTATTACGCTATGTAAGACCTACAACCTAACCGCACAGGCATCGTTGTAGAGTTATGCATATCGTACTCTGTACGAAAGTACTCATTCATAATGACCATGATCTACAGCATGAGATTTCAATTAACGTAGGTGTAGAAGCATGGAATTTCAGGACCAGAAATCCTATGCGCCAAACACTACATGCGCCAGGGAGCTCAGATGAAGTACTGGGCACAGCAAAAGAATAGACATTAAAAGAGGATTTTTATTCATATAAAAGTCTATTACATGTCTTAAAAAGAGCTGTACAAAGGGGAATTTCTACAAAGAAAAGATCCTAAGTCTACAGCTAGGCGCAGCAATCGCCATGCGCCCTCAAATAGGCGCAGCAACCACCATGCGCTCCCAGCAAGGCGCATCTTGCCATGCGCTCTCAGCCAGGCGTATCCCTTCAGCAGCTCAGTTATGCGCTCTCAGCCAGGCGTATCCCTTCAGCAGCTCAGTTATGTGCATCCCTTCGGTGGCTCAGTTATGTGCATCCCTTCAACAGCTCATTTATGTGCCGTCCTTCAGCGTCCCAGTCAGGCGCATCATGAAGTGTCAGCATATGCGCTATTAAATGCTTCGACTAATGAAGCATTTATTGAGCAGAACGAGGGTGGCAATCAACCCTCTAGCTGGAGGAATAGCTCTCCGCAATCGATCCGCGACAAAAGGAGGCTTTCAACACAACCAGGAGGCTTTCATGACTCCTAAAGGTTACGAGCCAAAGTCTCCTCATGCGCCCAATCCCAGGCGCATCCTATCAGAATCACTATCCATCAAATTCGAGATCTTCGAGCCATAGACCTACGACACGTGTCCTTTGACTTGATTCAGCCTATGAAGGGGTGCTAATCACCCAAGATCTCAGCAACTGAAAGATCTTCTCTATTGCTACGTGTCAGCTCTGCCGCAGCCCACGACAGCAACAAGAAGGGTTCAACTCCTCAATCAGAGCACATCGTCCATGCGCCTCCATCAGCAATCACCACATGGCGTCCCCACGTACAGGCGCATCCTACATGCGCACATGAGCAGCCAGCCTACAAAGCTATAAATAGAGGGATCATCTCCTTCTAACACAGACGGAGATCTACACACATCATACAAGCACCGACATACATATACAGAGGCAGACCTGCGAGCATACACAGAGAGACAGATACATACACTCAACGTCTTCCTCCTCTCAGCAAGCTCCAGCACCCAGAGCAATCCAGACCTTCAGAGAACCGAGAACCGTCGTCAGATCGTCAACGGAGTCAACGTATTACCACTCGCTCCATCGGCACAAGGAACCCAGATAAACAAAAGTGTACTCCTAGGACTACGTCTAAGTCCTACATTGTAACACTGTTCTGTTTGTATTGAAATTTACAATCAAAAGATTTTAATGGCAAACAAGCTGGCGACTCTGCTGGGAAAGTCTTTCTCCTCTACCGAGAAAGTTGTGTCGCAATCCGACGACATGAAGGTGGGCTCCTCCCACAAAACGATGGTCGTACGCCTCAATCAACAGGCGTATGAGGAGTTCATCTCTGAAGGCAGTGCGAGTGCTTCGAAGCGGTTGCCGAAGCCAAAGAAGACTCGCCGAGTCTGGGTGCGCAAGGTCGACGCCTCTGCCACCACCATCGAAGGGATGCGCCAATGCAGCCTTCCCTTCCTGCTGACGTCCTCAGCAACCAAGATACGCCTACCGGTGCAACGCATCTCTCGGAGAAACGTACGGCTGACCACATTCCCCAGCCATCTCCCTCTCAGGTGAGGAAGATGCGCCGACGGAGTAGGGGCGCAGCTAATGCCCCGTGCATCACCTCTGATGCGCCACTGAAAGTCTCTTTCTTTGACAAACTCACTCGCTGTAGTAGCGAGGAGAATTTGGACTCTGAGTACTATGCACCCCAGCGGGCTAGTACGAAGAAGTCCAAGGCAACACGGGCCATGCGCCTCAAACGTGCTATGCCGACAGTAAATCAGAAGCATGCGCTCACAATCATGTACGCTGCTGATGATAAGCTGTATATGGTCGACTCGGGTGCTTCTGCGTCGAAAATGGGTCGACCTTCAAAGTCCTTGTCTCACTTGGGTGCATCTGTTGCGTTCGCAACCAAGTCGAGCAAGGCAAACCCTGTGGTCTTGAACTCCCGCGCCTCCACTGGTTGTGCGTTTGAGGTTCATTCAAATTACTGTAAATGTTGTTCTCCCAATACTGATCCGAGCGCCTGTTTGGTGTTGGATCAATGGGCGCAACATTCACTTAACCACCCCGGTGCTTGGCCTTGCCATGCGCCTGATGGGGGTACGAAGGTGGCACTCTCCTCCAACGATCTGCGTAACGTGATCACTCACAAACGCCGATCAGGAGAGTCGACTGACAAGCATAATGCACCCCTCACAGGGGACACCTGTGCTATAGTCACCATCAACTGCTGTTGCAAGGCAGCGGTGCCACCAAGACAGTCGGTGTTCCAGCGACTGCAATCATCAACACCCCTCCGACGTCGCCTCGGAAAGAAGGTGTCAACAAAAGAGGAGCCAGAACTAAAGGTTGCTTCATGCAACGTAATCTCTAACTCCTCGTCAGTTTGAAAGGCGACTGGCAATTCCTCGTCCTCGTCCAAGAACCAGCCAAGGAAAACCAGGACAACTGTCCCGTCCTCCGGGGTGTTTAAAGGCACTCGGAGGAGAAAGAAGATCTTAGAGGAAGCTGGGGGGTAGTCAAGCCCGCGTTGATCCTCCTTCTGAAGACGAAGATGTCCTCCAAAGCACAGCTGGGGTGGACCTTCATCCTGGAGACGAAATCAGCCTCCCGGACGTAGCTGGGGGTAGTCTATCCCCTGTGGATCCGCGTCTCGAAGACGAGGACCTCCAAGACAGAACATGGGATAATCAGGCCCTTGCGGACGCTCCTGAAGACGAGGGTGTCCTCCAAAACATAGTTGGGAGTAGCCAGGACGAAGCTCCAGGAGGGGCAACTCCCCTACAGGAGAGTGAGGCCGAAAGCGAAGCCTCAACTGATCCATCCGACTCCAGTCGTATCATGACAGTGTACATGACTGGGGGTGATACCGAGCCCGATGCGCCACCAGCAGACCTCGTCTAGCGCATGGATACCCTGGAGGGAGGACTCAAAACCCTCTCTGCCTCCATGCAAATACTGACTCAAGCAGTATTTGAAATACGGTCCGCTTTGGCCAGAGCACCGTCTACTGGTCCTGACCAGGGGCCAATGGAGAATCAAGTGTACCCCTTCAACGGGTATCCTTGGATACAGATCGTCGCGAAACACCACGAACGTCGGAGCCCTCAAATGCTCAACTCCAGGTGGTACCACCTTCTCCGACTCCCAGCTCCACGGAAGACATGGTCGAGATGATCAGGGACTTGCGCGAGCGCTTTGAGTCCAAGAATAAACAAGAGAAGCGCCAAAAGATGGGGATCCCCCAACCTTATCCCCTCGAATGGAACAAGGTGGTTTATCCTCCTAAGTATAAACCATAAACACTGACACCATACGACGGGAAGGACTCTCCGCGTTGCTATCTGACGTACTTCCAGTCTCAGACGGGACATCTTCCGAAGGAGGACGCACTACTCACCAGCATATTTGTCGGAGCACTGAAAGGAGTGGCGTACGACTGGTATTACAGTCTCCCCGATAACTCCATATCTTCCTTCGACGACTTGACGCGTCTCTTTCTCGACCGTTTCTACGACGGCGGGAAGGACATGACAATGGCGTCCCTCATAGAGATACGCCAGAAGGAGAAGGAAACAGTTTGAGTATTCATCGAACGCTTCCGACAAGCCTGCTTCAGACTGCCCCCGGGCATGCCAGAACATGCACTCCTCTCCTCTGGCAGCATGAACATGCTGCCTGCAATCAAACTCTGGCTCAACTCTACTCCTCCTCCCGACTGGAGTTCATTGATCATCGAGGCCGAAGCAACAGAAACGAAGGCGTCCAATGCTCGCCTTCTGGGGGTTAGTTTTCCTGCCTTTGAAGACAAGGGAAACGGCCTGCAGCCAACAACCCCGGCCGAGAGACGAAGGGGAAACAGGCGTTGACTGTCAATGCCTCCAAAGGTGTGTCAGCACCTTCTCAGAAGCCTCCACTTGCACCAAGGCCAAAGGAGGTTTATTCTTTCAACGATGAAGACACCCTGCAACTCTTTGAGATACTGAAGCAGGGTGACAAGATCAAGTTGTCGGACCCGAAGTGTCCCGACAAGGTTGGGAAAGTGGACAATCCGAGGTACTGTCACTACCATCGGTTTGTCGGACACCCAACTAAGGACTGTTATGTCCTCAAAAACAACATCCAACGCATGATCAATGCGAATGTCATCTCCGTCGACTACGAGGAGAAAACGGTCTCGGCCAACCTAGTGTAGCTCCAATTTGGCACCTTGCCGCCAACCACAACACAAGATGGCGTCGTCCCCATCCCAAAGGCGACAATGGAGGTGGTTAACTTACCACCTACCCGCGACAACATGACTGGACACATCCCACTCACCACATCCCAGGGAGAGATCTTATGGGTTCATCCAGACCTCGTCTCCGAAGTTACTCAACCGGGGGTACGCTCTGCCTCCAAAACCAAAGACAAGAATATCAAGTCTTGCCGCATGGTCGCTTCTTCCACGGAAGAGGTACTTCCTGTACAAACGCGTTCGCAACAGAACGCCCAACCCGACTCGCTACATGGGCAATCCTGCTGACATCGTATAATATGGTATTCGTTCCACAAAAAGCCATCAAAGGCCAAGCTCTAGCCGACTTTTTAGCCACGCACCCCATCCCAGAGTCCTCCAGACTCTACGAAGACATCCCGGATGAGGTCCAAGAATCAAAAGTCGCCGAAGAAAGCTCCGTCTGGCTGGTGTTTATCGATGGCGCTTCGAGAGAAGGCCCCAAAGGCCAAATCATCGCCGGAGTAGGGGTGGTCTTAGTCTCCCCCGATCAGCTGATCGTCCAGCGTGCCTACTCCCTTTCAAAGCCGTGCTCCAACAATGTTGCCGAGTACAATGTGCTCATCATGGGACTCCAGCTGGCGCAACAGTTAGGGGTGGATCATCTGGAAGCCTATGGCGACTCAAAACTTGTCATTAACCAGATCAGAGGGCAATACGAAGTTCGCCATGAAGATCTAGTCCCTTACCATGAGGTTGCGTTGAACATTATTTCAACCTTCACCAAGTTCTTCATCGAACATGTACCTCATCTACAAAATTTGGAGGCTGACGCTCTGGCTGGCCTCGCAGCCTCATTGGCAGTACCCTTTGGGACTCAACACTACATCACGGTAGTTGGTCGAGACTTGGTCTGCCCTAAAAATAATCTATGCTCACAAATGGCCCATGCTATGTCAACAAGTACTGGTGTTAATGTCCGAGATTGGAGGTTCCCGTTCATCGACTTCGCTGTCTACGGAATTCTCCCAGAGGACCCAAAAGAAGCTATCTCAGTCAAGAGGCATTCCCTTCGATTCTATTATGATACAGCTACTAAAATGATGTACCGACACTCCTACGATGGACTTCTCCTTCGATGTTTATCCAACGAAGAAGCAGCCGAAGCCCTTCGAGAAGCTAACGACGGAACTTGTGGGGCCCATCAACGTGGCCCTAAGTTGCAGGATCGACTGCGACGCATGGGCTACTACTGGCCAACCATGGCACCCGAAGCTGTCGACTATGCTAAGAAGTGCCATGCTTGCCAGCTCCATGCCAATTTCATCCATACACTTCAGAACCACTACATCCTACGGTCGCCTCCTGGTCCTTTGAAGCCTGGGGCATGGACATTGTAGGACCAATCACCCCTCCTTCATCAAGGGGACACCGTTTCATCCTAGCCATCACCGACTACTTCTCTAAATGGGCAGAAGCAGTCCCACTGGCGGAAGTGAAGAGTTCCAGGGTGATCAGCTTCATAAAACACCATGTCATCTACCGTTTCAGGGTACCTCGAAGGATTATTCACGATAACGGTCCACAATTCATCAGCCATGTTTTCAGCAGATTCTGTAATAAGAATCGCATTCAGAACGTGGCATCGACCGCCTACAATCCGGCAGCAAACGGATTGGCCGAGGCGTTCAACAAGATGATCGTCAGGCTACTCAAAAAGGTTGTGTCATCTAACAAACGCGACTAGGACGAAAAGCTCGGCGAATGCCTTTGGGCCTACCGTACAACGGTATGGACCCCGACGGGCAACACACCATTCTCCCTGGTCTACGGAAGCGAAGCGGTACTGCCTCTCGAGATCCAGATACCCTCGCTCCATGTAGCGATCACAAATCAACTCACAGAAGAAGACAATCAACATCGCCATCTGCGAGAATTGGAGGCACTTAACGAAAAACGTCTCCTAGTTCAACAACGCATCGAACTCTGTCAAGCCCGTATATCACAGGCTTTCAACAAGAAGGTCAAGCAGAGGACTTTCCAAGTAGGCGACCTGGTTCTGGCAGTCAGGAGGCCGATGGTGTTGACTCACAAGACACCTGGAAAGTTCGAGCCCAAGTAGGAGGGACCTTTCATCATAGAGACGGTATACTCGAATGGTGCTTACCGCCTCGCCAAACCCAATGGGAACTTGTTCATGATGCCCATCAATGGTAAGTTCCTAAAGAAGTACTACTCTTGATATCCTTCAGACATGTACTTCTATCTCCACCCAACAAGGAGTCTGTGGACCCAATCATCATGGCTCACATACAATTCCCTTCCACAAAATTTTACGCTTTCGGAACCCAGCTGTTCCGTGGCATTCTATCCTCCAGTAGAAGGACAACCACGTCTATATTACCTCTGAGTTGTTCTCCTATACCCTACAAAGTAGGACCTTACGCTCCGTAAGGCTACGCTACCCATCATGTTTACCACATCCATATTACCTCTGAGTAAACATCCCGTACGGACAACCCCTGCGTTACCGTACATTGATCGCAGAACTTCCACGTCCACATTACCTCTGAGTAGTTCCGCGTATCCTTCAGAGTCATTCCTACCACGTCCATAACACCTCTGAGTAGGAAGATTCCATCATTTGAATCCCATATTTGCCACGTCCACATCACCTCTGAGCAAGCATGCCAATTTTCTCGAATTTATTATCTGTACCTAAAAACTAAGGTGCACAAGAGATAATAGGTCTACACAAATCATCAAGTTTATGACAGCAAAAATGAACACACTACAAAAACTCTGTATTCTTTATTCAAAAATAAAGGATTACATCCCCAACAAGAGTTGTAAATTATACAAAAAGAAGAGATTACAATCCCTAAACATCCCCGGGGTTGGCCGAAAGATCTTCAATCCGACGCTTCAAGTCCGTCGCCCGAGTCTCTACGGTCGCCAGGACCCTGCGTTCGGCTTCTTGACGCATCCTTTCTATGGCCTCAGGAGAAGTGTCATCCTCATGCTTCTCGTCTAACTGTCGTCGCTGCTGAGCCAGGGAAAGAGCCTGGCGGGTAAAAGCCACTTCCTTCTCCTTAGATGCTACATGTTCAGCCTGGACTTGCTCATCATCTAATAAGAGTTGGGTCCGCTGGTCTTCAAGGAGGCGGATCTTAGCATCAACCTCCGCTATACTGGCGTCCAATGTAGCTCGTAGCTCCATCTTTTCCTGTATGGACTGAGATAACCTCTCCACCGGAGCCTCAGTTTCAGCCACCTCGTGTTCCTAGACACCCACGGTGGCCTGGTAGGAGGACTCAGTCTCAGCGATCAACTTCTCATTTTTCGCGTTTATCAGGGCGGAGAGATTATTTCGCTGGATACACTGAAACTCGGAAAGCAGCTGGTCCAGCTCGGCCACCGAGGCCTCCAGAATCTCGACCATATGATCATGGCCCTGGTGGGAACGTATCAGGCTGATGTGAGGGAATGCTAGGGTTTTTGCCGTCGCGAAACTTCCATCGGCATCCATCACTGCCGATACCCCCCACTGCCCCTCCTTGAGAAGGAGTAAGTTCCCATGACATCCTTCTCTTGGAAGCTAAACGGTAGAAGGCCATCAGCGGCAATTGGCGTTCAAGTTGTCGCATGTACAGAACCATGCCCTTTGCAGAGAAGAACCAGTCTTCTTTGATCTTCAATATCTTCGCCTCGGTGGAGGTCAGTCGGTCACCGAACAGAAAGGCAGGTTTCAAGAAGGTCACATCCTTGGACTCAACAGATTTCAGTTTGCCGCTCTTTATCATACTCTGGAGGAAAATAGGCGATTGATTCTGGATTTGCAGCATTCTCTCGGGAGGCTGATCCAGCGTGATAGCAGCCTTCGCGGGATTAATAACCTCATCATCGAAATCAACTCCCATTTGACAAAGAGAAGCATCCAGAAGGACTTCATTCAGCAAAGGGATAGTCATCGACACTAACACAGCAAAAACAAAAGTCAGGCAAGAAACTTTAAGAAGACAAAGTGTGTCAAGCAGCTGGACGCATCATCAGGGTCTAAACCCATGCGCATCAGCAGTGAAGCTTCGGCGCATCATCAGGGTCTAAACCCATGCGCGTCATCAGTGAAAGCTTCGGCACATTATCAGGGTATAAACCCATGCACGTTAGCTGTAAAACCTCGACGCATAATCAGGGCCTAAACCCATGCGCGTCGGCGGAATAGCCTCGGCGCATCATCAGGACAGAAGTCCATGCGCGTCGGCGACAAAGAGTTAGGGCACACAGCCAGGTGCTCCAAACTCATCTAAAAAGGTTAAAAAATGATACCCACCCATCACCGCAGGCCGAACGTCGCCCGATGTCACAATGGTGACAGGAGCGTCCTCCTCGACGAACTTCGCAGGTTCCTTTCCTTTGCCAGCACCGCCGCGAGGAGTCTTGGGAGCCATTTCTTGAAGGAAGAAAGTTAGGGTTTTTCAAGAAAGCAAAGAGAGGAAGAACTCTCTCTCTCTCTTCATATCACGCCTATTTATAGGCTCAGTTGCACGCGTGAACCGATGAAGTGTGACCTCAGCCGCCGCCTCGGGTTCTGTGAGGAGCTAACTGCAAATAAATCCAAAAAGATCATCATTAATCTTCTTGGTTATCGAAGCATTATCATTTGCATTTACTGAGAGGAGCATGTGCCCCATCATTGATGCGCGGAGTATTCATGCGCCCGAACAGTCATGCGCCAAGACCACCATGCTTCTTATTCAAAGTATTCTAAAACTTGACGAAAAGTTTTAAAAACTTTGAAGGGGGTCTTGTAGAAGCATAGAATTTCAGGACCAGAAATCCTATGCGCCAAATACTACATGTGCCAGGGAGCTCAGATGAAGTACTGGGCACAGTAAAAGAATAGACATTAAAAGAGGATTTTTATTCATATAAAAGTCTTTTACATGTCTAAAAAAGAGCTGTACAAAGGGAAATTTCTACAAAAAAAAGATCCTAAGTCTACAGCTAGGCGCAGCAATCGTCATGCGCCCTCAAATAGGCGCAGCAACCACTATGTGCTCCCAGCAAGGCGCATCTCGCCATGTGCTCTCAGCCATGCGTATCCCTTCAGCAGCTCAGTTATGTGCTCTCAGCCAGGCGCATCCCTTCAGCAGCTCAGTTATGTGCATCCTCAGTTATGTGCATCCCTTCGGCGGCTCAGTTGTGTGCATCCCTTCAGCAGCTCAGTTATGTGCTGCCCTTCAGCGTCCTAGTCAGGCGCATCATGAAGTGTCAGCATATGCGCCATTAAATACTTCGACTAATGAAACATTTATTGAGCAGAACGAGGGTGGCAATTAACCCTCTAGCTGGAGGAAGAGCTCTCCGCAATCGATCCACGGCAAAAGGAGGCTTTCCACACAACCAGAATGGGCAACACCCACTCTGACAGAAGAAAGAGTCTCCAAAGCCGCAGCACCGCAATTCCGATCTGCGGCTCTTCCAGCATGATGGAGACGGGGCTCGAGCATCCCGATCTTTGGATGAAACAGGCACCTTCTGTCTGCCTCAGAAGCCCTCGACCCCGATTTTTGGATGTAACAGTCACCTTCAAGTACATCGATGAAGATAATACGTCGTATCTTCACCCTCGGGAGCATCTCGCCAACAGAATGCGCTCGGGAAAACAAGTTCATTTTGGGAGGACGTGAGTGAATGAGAAGCAAAACCTCTCCATGCCACTATTTATAGGCCGGACAAATCAAACCCATGCGCCAAGTGGCTGGCTCTCCGAATTCCGTGTAATGAATTTGCACTAAATGGTGATGAACCTGACGCTTTGAATTCAGCCAAGTCAAAAATGGCTATTTAAAGCACTCGAAGAACGTAACAGTCGGGCCAATAAAAACGTACCATGCAAACGGATACGCCAGTCAGACCGTGCGTCATACATACGCGCCCCTTAACACCAAGCGCCTCACAAGGATGCGCCCTTCAAACACCAAGCGCCTCACAAGGATGCGCCCCCATGCATCCCCATGCGCCTAGTGGAACGTCGATCGATGCGCCCACTCAATCGCCCATCACCCGTCAAAGAACATTAAATGCTGAAGTCTGACAGAGTTGGCAGCACGTCCCCCGAGGACTGAACAGTTGACAGCTTTTTTCAGAAGACGAAGCGTCACCAACGTCAGCATCATCATTACTCTCCTCCGGCGGTTACGAGCCAAGTGGCTGCCCAACCATCTCGCATGCGCCTCCGCAGCCATGCGCCCAAATCTCTGCATGCACCTCGAAAGCCATGCGCCTCAGACTTTTTCTCTGATCCCTAAAGACAGAAGTCAAAGTCACTGTTGAAGCCCCGCATGCGCCTCAAAAGCCATGCGCCCCGACTGGTTCATGACTCCTAAAGGTTACGAGCCAAAGTATCCTCATGCGCCCAATCCCAGGCGCATCCTATCAGAATCACTCCCCATCAAATCTGAGATCTTCGAGCCATGGACCTACGACACGCGTCCTTTGACTTGATTCAGTCTATGAAGGGGTGCTAATCACCCAAGATCTCATCAATTGAAAGATTTTCTCTATTGCTACGTGTCAGCTCTGCCGCAGCCTACGACAGCAACAAGAAGGGTTCAACTCCTCAATCAGAGTGCATCGTCCATGCGCCTCCATCAGCAATCACCACGTGGCGTCCCCACGTACAGGCGTATCCTACATGCGCGCATGAGCAGCCAGCCTGCAAAGCTATAAATAGAGGGATCATCTCCTTCTAACACAGACGGAGATCTACACACATCATACAAGCACCGACATACATATACAGAGGCAGACCTGCAAGCATACACAGAAAGGCAGATATAGACACTCAACGTCTTCCTCCTCTCAGCAAGCTCCAGCACCCAGAGCAATCCAGACCTTCAAAGAACCGAGAACCGTCGTCAGATCGTCAACGGAGTCAACATATTACCACTCGCTCCATCGGCACAAAGAACCCAGATAAACAAAAGTGTACTCCTAGGACTACGTCTAAGTCCTACATTATAACACTGTTCTGTTTGTATTGAAATTTACAATCAAAAGATTTTAATGGCAAACAGTAGGGACTATTAAGTTAAATAAAATAATTATTGTATAGAGAGAATGAATTTCCGAGTTCTTTCATGGCAGCCATCTTGGGACAATTAGTACCCCGATATGTCGGTTGGTTCCCACGGATACTGCAAATCTGCCACACAGGCAGGGAATGGTATCTGTTTATATTTTTTTTATATTGATGATGGGCGTCACACTGGGACACGTCTAATTCATGATTGACACAATTAATTATTAGATAGACTAGCCTTACTCGTACATTGTAAGAACTGAGAAATTCCTTATATATTTCTAGGGCAACTTGGAACTTATAGTTAGCAAACCGTAGTAGTTGTATTGTCTTTTAAATTAATTTGTTTGTGTACTGTACCTACTCTATTAACTAATGAGATGATCAGAATGTCAGGATATAACGGGTCAACTTCTGTCCTTGTTTGGTTGAGAAGTTGGCTTGAAGTGTCGTGATGTTGTGTGAATCCCAGTAGCAAGCAGATTATCATATTCTTAACTCTTATCACTGGTTCTAATTCTTCATGTCGTGCTTCCTTTGTGGTACTTAGGGGTGAGCATTATTCGGTTTTGAACCGAAAACCGAACCGAACCGAACCGATTAAGAGATTCAGTTCGGTTTTAAAAAAAAATCGGTTCAGTTTCGGTTTTGAAAATACTAAATTTTCTTATTCGGTTTCGGTTTTGGGTTTCGGTTTCGGTCCAAAACCGAAAACCGAATAAGAAAATTTAGTTTATATATATATATATATATATATATATATATATATATATATATATATATATAGGTATTAATTATAGGTATATACTAATATATATAGGTATATATATAGAGAGAGAGGTATATACTATAGGTATATAATAAATATATCTAGGTATATTTAGTTATTATATATATATATATATATATATATATATATATATATATATATATATATATATATATATATATATATATATATATATTAACAAAAAAACACGAATAAACCCAAAAACCGAATAAACCGAAAACCGAACCGATTTAATTAGGTTCAGTTCGGTTCGGTTATTGACCAATTCGGTTTGGTTTCGGTTTTGCTTATTCGGTTTTGGTCCAATTCGGTTTTCGGTTATTCGGTTCGGTTGGAACCGAATAAACCGAATACTCACCCCTAGTGGTACTTGCTATTTGAGATCTAACCTCTCTGATTTTGCATGGCCCGATTTAGAGCCAGCTCCCGAAGACTCAGCTTACTTCCACTCCCAAGATGGTCAATACTAGAGGGATGATCGCAGGAGGACATGAATGGGTTCCTTGTTTCCCTGCTCGTTTTGCTACTTACTTTACTTTTGCTGTTTGGCACCGACATGTTAGTTGGACTGTCTTGCACTTACTTTTACATAATTGTAACTAAGTCAGACTGCAACTGATAACGATTGTGTATACCTTGTTATATCATCTGGTTATGTTTTGTAAAGCCAGATCTCAAGAACATTTTGACTGAGCATTTGGGACGCCGTACTGCTTATTCTTACATGTTCTCTACTTACTTCTTTTTATTGAATGATTGGGACAATAGAGGTTGAGCAAACCTAGTGAGACTTGTATGTAGTATGCACCCCCTTGTCTTGTAGACAGCATTGATCGTATTATACGGTATTCATCTACCCGCAATACGTAGCTGGCTGAGTCATTCCCCCGCTCTCTAGTATTCTGGATCTGGGGCGTGACAAGTAGAGACTAGGTGCAGCTTTAGCAGAGAATTTTGAGATCGATCCACCAGATTTTATGTGAGTTTGGACTCCTTTGTCTATTATCGATTTATTTTCAGTCTTATGGTAGTGGTTTTGTATTATTTCTTTTAGATATTTGATATTCAGTAGATTTATTTTTTAACATTTTTATTTCAAATTGATGTTAGTTTCCATATTATTGTTTATGTGGATGACATATAGATATATAGTAATTATATATGTTCTTGTAGACCATGTATTGGAGTTCATAATAGATAGCGCACTACTTTTGACGGGTCAATTAAATTTGAATACCCATTGGAGTCGTATTGGTTGACCATTACCACGTGGTTTAGTCTCGCATATATTTTGGAGTGGGGCATAACAATTAATGTTATCATCCTATATACTATGTATATTGCTTTGTCCATCTAATGCTTATTTTGAATAAAAATAATAAACAATTTCAAAGATGTACTTATGTAAAAAATAAATCATGATGGACGAAAGACACTATTAGTCCAAAGAGTTCTTGAGTCACCACGATATCTCTGGGTAAACAAATAATATTTTTGGAGGTCCCGGTCAGTAGATGGGGGTTGAGTGGGTAGCGCCCCCGCGAGGGTTCGGGGACGAAGCCCCCAAAAGCTAATCAGATTTTCAATTTTTGCTTGCATATGAAGATTACCACCAGGACGAACAAAAGTTGAAGAAAGCCAAGGCATCAAGTCTTCAAGCCTAGTGCAATTTTTTTTTTCTAGGAGATATTCTAACTCAATAGTCAGGCCCGACCCGTAGATAAGCCCAGCAAGAGCTTGGGCTTGGGCAACCCCCCTCCTTGGGGCAACCCCCCAAGCCTTAAAAAAAATTCTTTAAAGCCCAATCCACCGATCCCTCATTCTTCTCTCCTCTGGTTGAAGAAAACCTAGGGCTTAAAAAGCACAACACCGAACCCTCTTTCTTCTCCGGTCAGTTTTTTTTCCTTTTTTTAATAATACTCCTCTTCAATATATCTGCACTTTGATAATGATAAGTTCGTAGACATGTTCTAATTCTAATATACTTCATCCTATCTTGGGCTTCCAATTGCTGCTTCTTTTTTGTTATTTGGGTGTGGCTGTAATTTAACTGCTTTTCGTTTTTTGTTTTAATTTTGTCATTATTGAGCTAACCTAAATGTAGCCTATATGTAGTATGGTTTACTATACAACGATTTTCATTTGTTTTGGTTGAATTGTTTGGACTGTTAAGTTGTGGGAAACGAACAAAAGTTGGAAGTAAATTCTGCTGCGATTCATAGTAAGATGTAAGTTCACACCAATGTAAGCAGGAAAGAACAATTTGTTGACATGATAAAAAAAGCATTGAAGTCTTCTAGTGTTATTATTGTGCTTGAATCTTGATTTGAGAGTTTTGATAGAAAGATAATGAGGATGAGAATTGTTACTCTATATGGAAAAAGCTCAAAATAGCAGCATACTTTTGGCCCAAATAATTGTATTGGGAGCAAGAATAGATTTATATTATGTTCAAAATTAATGTATGTGTATCTTTGATTCTCTATTAAGACTTAAGAAGTTAATTTTCATACTGTATTAATTGGAAAAAAGTATGACTACTTAGATTAGTAATTATGGTTTGATATAGAATTGTAATGTTGTATTTGTATAGGTATTATGATGAAAATGAAAAGGATCGAATGAGATTTCTACAACAAAATTCAAGAACTTATAATATTAGGATCACGTAAGTATGATTACTTAATTGATTTTTTTTCCAGAAAATGTAAATGAAACAATTTTCTTTGAATCAGATTGTGCTAGTTTATAAAGTATCATAACTAGACTTACTTTTTTGTGGTTTTTTTGTAATCAAAATTTTATGGTATAGTTCAAGCTAAAAGCACAATTTAATATTGATTTTACTAAAAAAAAATATTTGTATGCATTTATTGTAATTATTTTTTAATAAGAATCAAAGGGCAACCAAAATTAGCTCTGGCTAGGGCAACCCAACCTCCCGGGCCGGCCCTGTCAATAGTTAAAGACAAATGAAAGCTAAATCAAAACCCTGAGTCCAAACTCCAAATCATGACCAAGACGGTATACTGGCGATACATTATGGGAATTCAGATTTTATCTCGCAAGGCAAGCAACAACGAAAAAATGTTACCACGGTATACAGTATACCGATAATATACCTTATGGAAGTTGTTTTTTCAGCAATTAATGTTGCAATGACTAGAAAACTAGTTGTTTTGTAGTCGTTACTTTGCATAGCGGTATATCGTCCACAGTGTAATGATTCTATTTCTAGAGGTTGTTTTCTGTGCCATATAAGATCCTTTTAGCCCTCATTTGTTCCTACTTCTTGGAGCCTAAAATTTGCATCATATACAAAATTTTCCATATATATAAGATCTTTTTCTATTTGAGAGAGAGTTTTATTGAGTTGTAAAGTGAGATATTCATATTGTTATGAGAATATCAAAATCATTCTTGTAAGAGGTTGAAGTTCGCAAGCCTTCGGGTCAAAACTTGTCTACAAGTTGTCACGACCCGCACCCTAAGGGGTACGAGCACGTGGATACGTTCAGCCTACGCCGCAGAATCGGCGGTAGAACGTTGTATAGGTATACTAGAAAGTATAGCATCTATACACAATATATATGTACCTGTCATCTCCATACGAAGGTATATAATCTCAACTCAATCACAAGACATCTAGGGAAGATAGACACGAATATCATAAAGATATAATGGAAATATATGAACTGAAAAAGATGCGAAGTCACAACACAGTTTAGAGTTAAAGATATGACACAATAATCCAAAATATGACATATAACATAAGTCTCAATACTAGCTGGAACGCAGCCCAGTCAAACCTATCTAACAGTCTAAGTAGGAGGTAAATCCTCTACTGGCACCAAGGGTAACATCTGGTCAAAGTCTCCATCTTAGCCATACTCGTAATAGGTAGAGCAGTCGGCCTCTAAATCCTCTGTAAACATCAATGGTAATCCTGTCAGGATATGAACGAACACAAACACCAACAACAGTTCCATAGTATTGACAAATGCTATAAGAGACAATCATAATGGAATACAAGATAATATATCAAGGCTGTAAGTAAAACATGATATATAAACTAGAAATCATGTCAGGGTGTAATGTATAGGAAAGTAGAACAATACAGGAATATCTGATGTATAATATAAACATAAAATATGCCTTGAGATATTATAGCATTATGTGATCGACTTGGGTCAAGATCAGGCTGTTTTATTTGGCCCGACTATCACATAAAAATCTCAAGAAGGGTCAAGCCGGCCAACATGGAAAACGAGCACAAGAAATATAAAATCTCGCTACACCCTACGTGCAGTGAGGGTGACGCAAGCACAAGAATAGTGACATGGGGGTATTGATCACATAACCTATAATAACTCCCCATCCCCGAATAGTATATAGATCCGGACATAGCACGTCATGACACGGGATTCTCCAAGAGGGTAGCTAATCCCCCTCAGAAATCGGTGTCTATACAAGTACAAGAAATAAGATCGAACAATGTACCAATATATTAAGAAAGTCCATGAATAACATCTCATGCCAGGATCCGACGTATACTAGTCCGTGCACCATCGTGACAAGAATCAAGTAAAACACTATAACTGAATCGGATACTAAAGATATCAAGACAAGGAACTACTATCAGAGAATGTACTCGTCTGCGGTCCTGAGCTGTCAAATGGGGTCGATGCTCAGAGTGATGTCACAAACCTAAAGATGAGATATATATAAGCTAATTATGGTTCAAAAGTGTTAGGCATGATTATATAGTATAAGCTATGTAATCTAGGTCAAACTTAGTCAACTAAGTCAAATAGGTCGCATAAAGTCAAACTAGGTCAAACTAGTTCAAACTAGGCTAATAGTTGACTCGCAGTTGACTTTTGGTCAACTGGTCAACTCTGGTCAAGTTCTAGTCAATTCTAGGCCAAGTATTGACTTGTAGTTGACTTTTGGTCAAAACAGTCAAACTTGGTCAATTGAGGTCAAAACTAGTCTAAGTATCATATTTCTAACATTTACCTACCAAGATACCATATATCTTGGTCAAACATGATCAACTCTAATCTAAGAATTAAAATATCAAGTTGTACCTCGTTATTCGTACATCGAAACCTACAACATGCAAATCGAGATAAGATAATCAACGGTAAGGTTAATAATCTTATCATAGTAATCCAGATGGTCATTTTGTCAATTTCAGCAATGTGAGATCACTGTAATCGACTGATCTCAGTTTCGTTGCACGAATTCCGAAATACGAACATAATAAGAATTAATTATAATAAAATCTGATACATAGAGAAATATCTACAAACATTATCGGATGATGAAACAAACATCACCAACGTGTCCAGAATGGTCAAATCAGCTAGGATAGCCTATCCATAAATCCAATTTGGACACCGGGGCAAAAAGGTAATTTCGGATCAAAACGGTGTCGTGTCGGACCCGCTTTGCACCGAAAAATGTACAAGGATACTAGTTCACTAAACCTAACAAATTATATGTCCACGAATCCAGAATGACGATATTAATCCAACGATATATCTAGAATTAGATTTCGTTGACCCGATCTTAAATTGGTCCGCTGACCAGGATATTGAAATTCCGATTTGCACGAAAAAATATGTCGGAGCCAATGTCCTCAAAACTCAGCAAATTATATGTCAACGAGTCCAGAATGACGATACGAATTCAACGGTATATCCGAAATTGGATTCCGATGAGCCGATCTCAAAATAACCCGTTGACTCGAACTGTGGGGGCTCGTTTGCACCGAAATACGTACCAAGGCCTACGTCCTCAAAATCAAATAAACTTTATATGAATTCATGCCAGAACGACGTCACGAATCTACTGTTAGTGTCAGAATTGAAATTCGGAGTCCCGGGTTCAAAAATAAAATTTTACAAGTTAGAAATTACGAATTCGGACGGCCAACTTTGGCGTCAAATTCAACCAATCAAACGTGCTCACAATGAAATAAAACTTGAGGGACCGGAAGATGGTTATACCAGCTATGCATAGGAACTGATGATGCATCAAACGGAGGTGTGACGACGGAGTTACGAGCCGACGAAGTTGGCTCCACAAAAATGTCCAGAAACAGTACAATTTAAAGTGTCAACTTGGCGACCGATTTTGATCTATCAAACGATCGAATTAACGGCTGAAACTTGACAGGGGTGAAGAGGTATATACCGAGATTGTGACGGAGTAAAGAGTTCATCGATCCAATTGTCGAATTTCTCGAAAAATGTGCTCAAGTCGCTGTCCTGAGGCGTATATTCTGGATCCGATCTCGTGCGCGTCGACGGGATCCCGTGCGAAATGCACGAATCATCTAGGATACACGTCAGAGAGGAGGGCAGTAGCCACTGGGTGTTTGTCGGAGGTTCGTCGGACTTGTGGGAGGGTGTACAGCGGCGTGCAACGGCGTACGGCGCTGCACTTGCTGCTGTTGCAGCTGCTGTACTATGACTGCGGCTGCTGCTTGCTGCAGTTTTTTGCTACCTGCTGCTCGTAGCCGCCAGGGGGCTCGCCGGGGCCGCTTGCTGTTATGGGCGGCGATCGGCCAAGGGTCGGTTGTGGTGATGGTGGTGGTGTTAAAGAAATATAGTGAGGAGGAGGAGAAGATGATGTGGAGGAGAATGAGTTGAAGTTGAGGAGAATGAAGAAGAAAGGGAGGAGGAGGAGGAGTTCGGCTAGGGGGGTTGTTCGGCCATGGGATGAGCGACTGGGTTTGGAGTAGAGGGTGCTATCGGCTAGGTATGGAGAAAGGATATAGAGTTATTAGAAAATGAGAGAGAGAGAGAAAGAATAGCATTTAATAAAGGAGAGAAAGCGTGTGGGATTTGATTTAGGGCCGGCCATTATTTAGGGGGGTGTGGGAGTGAGTGTTTTAAAGATATGTATGGTTGGGATTAAATAGGAGTGGAATCAAGGGTATGGATTTAAATAGGGGATTAAATTTTATTTTAGGGATTTAATCAATAGAATTGTCATTGAATATTTTGGAGTGGGAACGCTAGGTGTTTGGTATTTTGTATGAAAGTGAGGGTGTGGGTATTCATGAGGGGGTAACATGAAGCTCGGGTTAAGTCTAGTTGGGTAGGGTCACAATCGGGTTTGATGCAATAAATGAATTAATTTTAGATACTTATGATCGTGGGTAAATAAGTAGCATGCAAGAGATAAATTAAATGGGACACGAGCGTCATGTGGGTAGTAGGCTTAATGTGGGCCGTGTCCATATTTTGGGTTGACAGGTTTGGGTCAAAATGGTGTCCCCAATTCAAGTCGAAAATAAATATGACTCCGTGGGATAAATTAAGATTGGGTCTTGCGTCAGAAAAGTTGTGCGAAGCAAATGAAGCACAAGATGATGTGTCTGAGTGGGACACGAAAGTCATGTAGGGTGTCTCGAGTAGATCATGCATGATAGTTAGTTTTCAGAAAATGACTAGTCTTGTGCTCTTAAATTAAAAGTCACGACAACGTGTATATGATGATCAAAGAAAAAAGTATGAATTTTATTAATAACTATTCAATGATCAAATGGTCTAAATTGACCTGAAGTTGTGCGATACAAAAAGAGTACAAGGGAACAAGTTTGAGTGGGACATGATATATCAAAATAAAGATAATCTTGT
The DNA here is from genome assembly GCA_029216955.1 of Iris pallida. Classification (NCBI taxonomy): domain Eukaryota; kingdom Viridiplantae; phylum Streptophyta; class Magnoliopsida; order Asparagales; family Iridaceae; genus Iris; species Iris pallida. The sequence goes on along the minus strand of JANAVB010033011.1, from coordinate 12,767,725 downwards.
TTACTACAAACTCATGAGGAAAGATTCCAAAGATTGGCATCTCTGACGCTCCAGAAATCAAAGTAACAGAAAAGAACATTAAATAAAAATAATAATCAAATAACAATATTTATTGAAAGTAATTAATTTAGAAAATTAAAAAAATAAACCCTAAATTCATGGGGCTTACATCCTACCCACCTTATAAGAATTTCGTCCTCGAAATTAAAATCATCCAATAGGTCAAGCTAAGGTATGTAGCCGCTATGGCACAGTACTCAATCTGCTACCCTTGTGATCATCTATTATGTTTCTCTCTACAAATATTTTGGTTTAGGTTCAACAAGATTCTTCCCTTATAAACTATGTCATTTTACCCCCTTGGAATCTTCATACCAATGTCATCCTCGAGATACGTATATATATATATATATATATATATATATATATATATATATATATATATATATATATATATATATATATATATATATATATATATATATATATCAACAATGCTTGGCCATCAACCAAATTTCCAATCTCAATAGCAAAAAGTTTGTTTCCTTATCATATCCTAAGTATCTTTATCCTATTAATCACAAGCTCCTTGAAATTATACATTTGAACCTATTCTTGGCATTGAGTCTTCTCTCCTTTTTACTCAACAACTCCTGAATATAAATCCTTAATTCATATGTAAATAACTTGTAGATAACCAATAGTCACTTGGTCATCAAAGTCCTATAATGCTCAACCCTCGAACCTAAGCACAAGATTCTAATCCTTAATCCGTAGTCACAACAATATAATATTTCATTACTCCATCTTAGATACCCTATCATCAATTTATACTATCAAACCAATCCTTCTTAATGGTTTCTATGTCCACTATAGTCAGTCACTCATATATGTCCTATAAGCTTAACCTAATAAATCTCCAGGAAAGTATACTCATTATAATCACATAATAACATATTATAGTTATAGAATCCGTAAATGAGGTTTGGCTATTTCAGTCGTCTATTAAATAGAAGGTAACAAGGGCCTAAGACTGGGTCGAGCAATCCATAACGGTATTCAGACAAGTTAAGGGTCAAGCAAGACATGAAAGATTGTCGAAATATTTCTAAGAATAGTACGAGGCCAAACGAGATGCATAGGATGTAGTCGAAGTAAAACTCGAGAACCATATACCTCCGTAATTATGTCACATGAAGTTACTATCGCGTTAGTGTGCATCTGGCTGCGATTAACTTCCTTGTTCCATAATACGATGGATGGCTGTAATGCACAGCTGCCACGCCAGATAATATAGGTTCCTAAACTTATCTTGACTAAATTCGTAAAATATTTCCAAACTAACTTTTTGCAAAGTAAAGGAGAAGATGTCAGTCAAAATGCTTAAGGAGTGGTCCAAGTAGAATTCGAAAAATATATTTAACCATGATGCCGTTATCTTAAGTCATGCCTCGCTAGTATTTCTCTGGATGAAAACTCCCGATTCCGTAATACAAGGATAAATATACTTTTCAAACTTTTCTTGAATCAATCCATGAGGTACTTTCAACAATTACCGGAAAGGACAAGAAGAATTATCCAAGAGGTTAGCGAAGAAGAGTTTAGTCAAATTATAGGAAAGACGGAACACAAAACAATCATGTCGAAAAAATCCTAGTTGTGGCTATAGGTAGACAGAGTTAATCAAGACGGAGAGAATGATGATAAGAATTCGTTCTTGCTCATCTGGTCATAACGAAGTGAATCGATTTAAAAAATATGATATGATAACCATACACGTCTTCCTGAAATCATGTTGCCAGAATTTTCACACGTCAGTAAGCATAGCTGCAATAAACGATAGAGTCCATAACTAAGGTATACACCCTAAAATCATGTCATCTAGAATTCTTACCACACCAACTGTTATGGCTGCAAGAAAATCCAAATTCCATAACTAGGATAAGCATATCCAAAATCAGGCTCTATGTCCTTGTCATGCTAGCTAGTATGACGGCGATAAATTCTAAACTCCATAAATAAAGCAGACATTTACCTTATCATGATATACCTTAATTCATTCCACAGAATTTATCTCGATGCAAGATCAAAGTCAACAATGAAAATCAGGAATCAAAGTCAACGATAAATCAAGGAAGAGTAAATGGAGACAAGCGAAAACAGATTTTGAGATAGGGTTTAGAAAGAGATTCACAAGGGTTATCCCAAAGATATTATCTAGGTCAAAATTCCTTGAATATATAGTCTAGAACAAATCCCAACCTAAATGGTTATAGGTTCAACTTCTACTTTCTAGTTTTCTCGGGGGTCCACAAACTCATCCTAGTACAAGAATAAGGTTTGATAACGGGCATATATTCAAGATCAGGATGAGCGAAAGCAAGTGGGAATAGACTCAAGAGTTTTTGAAGTAAGATTCTCAGGGGTTATCCCTGGAATCTATCAAGAGTTCCTAGTTGTGATTGAGAAACTCCTATCATAACCTAGAACCTGTATCCTAATAGCAGGCTCGTAGCAGCACTCTAAGTCAAGCACCACTACAAAATCGTACTAGTTGTGGCTCTGACCTGCATGGGCCACCACAAAAATGTGTCATGACCCGCACCCTGATTAGGGCACGAGCACGTGGGTACGTCCAGCCTACGCCGCAGAATCGACGGTAGAACGTTGTATAGGTCTACTAGAAAGTATAGCATCTAGACACAATATATATATACCTATCATCTCCGCACAGGTATATAATCTCTACTAAATCACAAGACATCTAAGGGAGATAGACACAAATATCATAAAGATATGATGGAAATATATGAAATAAAAAAGATGCAAAGTCACAACACAGTTTAGAGTTAAAGATATGACACAATAATCCAAAATATAACATATAACATAAATCTCAATACTAGCCGGAACGCAGTCCTGTCAAACCTATCTAACAGTCTAAGTATGAGGTAAATCCTCTACTGGCACCAAGGGTAACATCTGGTCAAAGTTTCTATCTTAGCCATACACGTAATAGGTAGAGCATTCGGCCTCTAAATCCTTTGTAAATATCAACGATAATCCTGTCAGGATATGAACGAGCACAAATGTCACGCCCCGCTCCCGTAGGAGCGATCGTCTTCGCTAAGGCGTGATGTCGCACGAGCCTAGATTTGTGCTCGTGTAAGGTAGTTTTATAACAACCGATTACATCGGCGGCGACGGGGTCGTCGTACAAAAGTCCCAAGCAGAAACATTGAACATGTAGCAGAAAATTAAAAACAAGACACAAGTTATTCAAAAGAACTCTTTATTGATATTGAATACAAGATTACATTTGTGGGCGCAAGGCCAAATTACAAGTCTCTCGTGCTCACTTTTCTCTTATTTACAAGTCGCTCTGCTCTCTCTCATCTCTCGATTATAATGCTTGAGCCAGGAGAAGCTTCGGAAGGCGATATCCATACATTATGTCCTGTATAAGTCTTCAATCCACGCGGCCGCACGCTTCGAATCGCCAAGGAACTCCGGGCCTCGACGCATCCAAGCGAGCTCCGTGCCACGAGCTTCTACCTGTGCCTGCATATGAACACTGTGTGGGTGTCAGTACTCAACTGTACTGGTGGAGTGAGCTCCGCCCACCCATACAAAATCGACACGTTCATTTACTTTGTGCAGCTTAGAAGTCCTTTTATGATTGTCTTTCTAATCTTGCCTTAGGATCCATTTTAGATACAAGACGTCTTGGCCTTTAGGATCGATTTTAAGACTTGACGTCTAACCAACTCATTATGCGACGACATAGTCGTGCTATCATGTCAACGTGTATTTCGATCGAGGCAGTGCCTCATCGCCTAGGTACTTGACCAAACTTTAACTCGGGACGGCATGGTCGTGCCGTATTCTATTCGTAACTTAACATATTCGAGACAATGATTCGCCGATGAGCAACTTATGCGAACTCGGCCGGGCCAAGGCATCAAGGGGTTGACTCGTGCAGGACATGACCTTAGACTTTGCTTAGACTTGTCCGTACTTCCAGATGAGGTCGTGCCTAACGACTCCCTATCTTAGCCAACTTATACATTACGGTCCTTTTCGACTTAAAGCGATGGCACTCGACTTAACTTATGCAACTCAGGCCAACAATGTCGATACGCGAAAGCCACTACGCGAATGCCAATACTTGATACGCGGAAGCCTTGGTTTATGCCGAAGCACGTATCTTGCTAACTTGATACATGTCGTGCTAGACTGTCTCATGATTCGACCGACGCTGTGCTAGTACTCGACGCTATCCAAAGGCAAACATGCGAATTGTCGCTATTGCCGACACATCTACATGAGTGGTCACTAGCAATGTCAAGCTATCTTGGACACGGCTCGACGGGGGTATCGTTCCAATAGGTAGCTAGCCCCAGAAGTGCCGATACTCCTATGCGATTATCCTGCATCCTGCTTTGAGCCACAACTCGCTTCCCCCGGGCGAATGATCCCGGCGCCTTGGCAATCATTCGAGAAGACTACACCTTGTCGACAAGTTGTCCAATGATCATGCATACTCAACTCGATCTATCAAATCCTTCCTTAACATGACCATGCTTTCCTTCTTTCTATCGAGACTTAACGAGACTCCCAAGCCGGGGGACCGATCTCGTGTGCGGGACATATCAAGACATAACGAGACTCCCAAGTAGCGGGACCGATCTCGTGTGTAGGACTTATCAAGACATAGCGAGACTCCCAAGTAGTGGGACCGATCTCGTGTGTGGGACATATCAAGACTTAGCGAGACTCCCAAGTAGCGGAACCGATCTCGTGTGTGGGACATATCAAGACTTAGCGAGACTCCCAAGTAGCGGGACCGATCTCGGCGACAATAAGTCGCGTGGATTTCCTTTGATCGTGGCATACTCTTTACTAGATCCATCGTAGCTCGTGCCTTAGACAGACCTGGTTCTATAGGCGACGCTAACATTCAAGTCATATACTTATACGACGAGCCTTCTTTTCAAAGGACTATGCGACTTGACAACCGCAGATAGAGCGGAATAGTACTAGAAATGGCTTCGATAGCCCAATGCAACACTTGTCTTAACTTATTCAGGCAACGACTCGACGAGCAAGGGCTACGCCGAGCTACGCATCGAGGGAACGTGCTATGCACGGGGTTGACTTGAGCAACCAAGTTTGTGCCTAGACTTAAGCCAACAGCCGTACAAGACGACTTAACTTGCGGGACGTGCGAAGGCTATGCCAAGCCTTGCAGGACAGGACCGTGCATGCTTTATTAAGCATTCATGCGACGATGCCTATGACTTAGGCTGATTCGAGTGTTAGGACAACTTAGCAACTTAAGCCAACTTTCTTTTTCCAAGCCACGGGATCGAAGGATCGAGTGTCATTTGAAAGCACACTGAGCCGACTTCTATGAAGACCGTGGGACCATTTCCATGTTCTAAGATATTCCGACGAGTCGGAATTATTCTCTTAGCTATGTGCGTTCGTAGCTTTAATATTAGCCTACTTGTGCAAGTTGAAAATATTGTGAGTTATTATGTGAGGGCTAAGATGAGGCAAGTTCACTGAAACTACCCCACCTGAGCGAGGAGTCGCCTCGACCGAGCGAGCCTTCGAGCAGCCGTTGTAAGGCTAAGTCCGAACGCCGTCGACGTTTCGATTCCTCTGATTGACTTTGCGGGATGGGGCACTACAACATACACCACTCAGAACAAGTCTCGTCCTCGAGACTTTTCTTAAGGCAAGCCATCCTACCATTTCTATGGCCAAGACTTAATCGTACACATTTCGTCTACACGTTCATTCGATTCCGAGCCACGCTCGCACGACTATCAATCTTTCTGTTAACATAATTTCAAGATCTCGACACTCTCCCATTTTTTAAGTCTTGCTTGAACTCATCGTATCACTTGGCTGGATCGTGCACGCATTCCAAGCGTCCCCAAAATACATGCATTCAACCAAGCCGTATGATAGAGAATTTGTCATTCTCACTCGAGTCGCATCGTGCACATACCCAGGCGTCCCTGAAATATATATATGTCAGCCGAGTCTCGTGAGCAAGGTTTCCTATTCTTGATTCACTCTTTCAGTCCATGCCAATCCCCAAGATCAATCTTTTGATTGCAACTCTTGAAACAGGGCATCTCGCCTATCTGCTAGGCCATTTCTTTCAAGGCTAAGTCAATGTCAGGATTGGAATCATAGTTCCCCAACAATAATGCAACACTGACCCCAATCCTAGGGTCAAACCAAAGTCGGTAGTACGGGGTTTTCTACCCGAGCTCGCGTCACTCAGATTTCTAAACATCGAGCACGATCACCTATTCGCATCAATGTATTCATTGCGCGTATTCGAATCCATTCAAATCACCAATTCTAACTAATTCATGTATTCGATCACGAGGTCGTCTTAGCTCGACAATATATTGTATCCCAATCTCACGCGAGTCCGATTATCCACGGTGGTTCATGAATCACCATGCAACGTACCCGTGAAATAATCATTCTCACCGGGGCGTAACTCTTGCTTGAGTCTAGACTAATTCATTCTCGATACGCGGATTGGACCTACTAAATCCTCGAGTTCAATTCATCAAGCACACGAAGTCATTCTCGAGTCCACCTTCGCATCAAACCACAAGCCGAAGCACACAAATTGCCACGCCATACAAGTTTGATCACCCCCATTGTATGAATCACCATATCAGCGCTCACGCAGAGTGATCGCCCTAATCGACGCGATGCATGTGCGAGGCTGGAGTTGCGCTCGCATAAGACAAGAATGTCGACGTTGGGGTTATCGTCGAAGTAAATCCAAGCATTTCATTTTCGTCCAAGCCAAGATCTCAGTTCGATAGTCCAATTGTCATTCGTTCAACTAGAAAAACCTCGAGCCAAGTTTATCTCTTCCTCGATACATTTCAATATCCCGAGTATAGCATCCATCGGAACAATAGCATTTTCAAGATCGTCATTCGCCGAGTCAGAGTACCCCCGAGTTATCGCATATCGATCTTTGATACGCCTCAATATCATCGACGATATGCGTAACCTGACGATCTTCCTTTACAACCAATTTCGAGTCGTGCGACTAATGCTATTGTCCGAACTGGATATACCACCATTCTTCGATATTCAAGATCAAGTTCAGTCGCTCTTCCTCAAGCTCGTTTCAAGATCGTTATTCAAAACTCAAGTCACATTTTATTCGAATCAATCCGAAATCGTACGTGCAATCCTCTAAGTTACCTCGATCAAGACCATTCATTTTTATTCATCGTTCCGAATCATTTTCTAACACGCGTTGCCCATTCACAAGTTGTCCGAGAGACATCTCGTTCGGGACATCGAAGTCACGACCAACTAAGCGTGACGCGTTCTAAGGCTTTGCGCGATCGCATCGCCTCGTCGATATACTCGTCGTTACTCATAATCCTCCGTTTTGCTCGAATAATTACCAAGAAAATCCATACACCACTCAGGATTCGATCCATCTGATCTAGTCCTCAATCATGTTTGCGTCATTCGCTAAGACATTCTTCAGATTCGTTCGACGAATCTCTAGCGTAGTCGCTCGCATCGTCTCGACGTACTAAGTCGTTCGCATTATTTCATCAAAATCCAAGTCAATCTTTCGTGTATGCCTAAGCGTTAACTCGATAGCGTTCCTATCGATAGACACTCATAAGTGTATCTCTGTTCCCGACCGAACGATACTTGATATTGCTCGCGATTCGTTTGCACCAAAAAGTCGAGGTGCGCGACACTCGGCACAACTTAGCCAAAAGGCCGTGTGTATAGCTATCCCGTATGGACTATATTCGAGTTTGCACGCTCATTTGCTAGGTCAAAGCAAGACTAGTCGGGCACACACGCGACATGTTAACTTAGCATGTGTTCTCTATCGAGTCAAGTTTAACATCGTTCGGCACAAGGCCGTCGCCTATCGATGCGTTAGATTGAACGCTTGAACGAGCTTTTAAAAATATTTAGACTTATTGTATGGACATGTCGAAGGACATTTGAGAGAGAGCGCACACTTATTTTCCCAATGACGAGCTTTCAAAACTGAGAAAATCGAAATGAAGTCCAAGGACGTAAAGCCGTGCTCTGATACCATTATGTCATGCCCCGCTCCCGTAGGAGCGATCGTCCTCGCTAAGGCGTGATACCGTACGAGCCTAGATTTACGCTCGTACAAGGCAGTTTCATAACGGCTGATTACATCGGCGGCGACGGGGTCGTCGCGTAGAAGTCCCAAGCAGAAATATTGAACATGCAGCATAAATTTAAAGACAAGACACAAGTTATTCAAAAGAACTCTTTATTGATATTGAATACAATATTACATTTGTGGGCGCAAGGCCAAATTACAAGTCTATCGTGCTCACTTTTCTCTCATTTATAAGTCGCTCTGCTCTGCTCTCATCTCTCGATTACAATGCTTGAGCCAGCAGAAGCTTCGGAAGGCGATGTCCATACATTATGTCCTGTATAAGTCTTCAATCCATGCGGCCGCACGCTTCGAATCGCCAAGAAACTCTGGGCCTCGACGTATCCAAGCGAGCTCCACGCCACGAGCTTCTACCTGTGCCTGCACATGAACACTGTGTGGGTGTCAGTACTCAACTGTACTGGTGGAGTGAGCTCCTCGCCCACCCATACAAAACCAACACGTTCATTTACTTTATGCAGCTTACAAGTCCCTTTACGATTGTCTTTCTAATCTTGCCTTAGGATCCATTTTAGATACAAGACGTCTCGGCCTTTAGGATCAATTTTAAGACTTGACGTCTAACCAACTCATTATGCGACGACATAGTCGTGCTATCATGTCAACGTGTATTTCGATCGAGGCAGTACCTCATCGTCTAGGTACTTGACCAAACTTTAACTCGGGGCGGCAGGGTCGTGCCGTATTCTATTCGCAACTTAACATATTCGAGACAGTGATTCGCCGAGGAGCAACTTATGCGAACTCGGCCGGGCCAAGGCATCAAGGGGTTGACTCGTGTAGGGCGTGCCCTTAGACTTTGCTTAGACTTGTCCGTGCTTCCAGATGAGGTCGTGCCTAACGACTCCCTGTCTTAGCCAACTTATACATTACGGTCCTTTTCGACTTAAAGCGATGGCATGTTTGCCATTGATTGTAAAAGTACAGAACAGTTTTATGGGAGGACTAAATTTAGACTCATAATACAAACTCGCTTGCCTAGGGATAAAAACCTAGGTACAGCAGTCTAAGTACAATTGTTTATTTTAGATTCTGGGAGGTGACGATATAGGCTCGGGAAGGCGACGGCAGCCCTACCTTACTCCTTGGACGATCGGTATGTAGCCTTGGCTCCTTGACGAGATGGTTGGCGTTGACGAAGAAATGCTCTTTTTGCTCTTCTCGTATTGCTCTTCTGGCTTCTCTTTTTCTTTGTGTATTTTTCTCTCTGATAGTGTATATCTCTCTTTGTATCCCTCTTTTTTTGTAAGGGAATGGCACCCTGCTATTTATAATAGTGGAGGGGCATCATTAGGGTTTGGCTGATTACCCATTCTCAAAGTGGCGGCGGCCTGATGCTTAATCAATCTGGACCATTCGTTTTAATCATGAAGGATTGGGGCCATAAATGGGGATATCACTGAATCCTGCGAATGATTAATGCTGATTATTTTAAATCTTCATGATTGGTTGTGTCAAGCTTGGATCTCTCTCCACGTGTCCTATTGGCTTGATCATGAATGATATGACCTGATCTAATTAATTATGAGGATAATGTTAAATATGGTCATTGGGATCTGGTAAATCTCTGATTGATTTGCATCTCATAATCATCCTTGCTACCAGCTGTCAAGTCGTGGGGCAATTGGATCTCTGCCACGTGTCTTAATGATGGATTCTGCCAGAGCCGCATGATATCCATGAACTGCATGAGACAGCGTCTCAATGAGCCGCATAGGTATAGTATTTGCGAGCCGCATGGGATGGCTTCTTGGTGAGCCGCAGAAAGACGATTCTTGCCAGCCGTATGAAGCTGTTCTTCACTGGAGCCGCATGGAGGTAGCCACGTGTCAATCTCAGATCGTGTCAGAGATTTTCTCATATTCCCAAAGAGTATGTCATTATGACAGGGCCATTATGACACTTCATGTCAGAACCGTCAGCTGTCAAATCATGGCAGAGCATTAAATAGGGCCATTGCTCGATGGCCAGCTGTGTGAAGGGGTCCCATGGGGGCACGTGGCGTTGATAGAGCCGCATATCTCTGTTGGTCGAATGTGAGCCGCATGTACTTCTGAACTGCATGCGGCTTCTCTTTGAACCGCATAGGACTGTCTCTATGTAAGCCGCATGGACTCTCCTATCCTGAGCCGCATGAGACTAAGAGTCTATCTGACCCGCATGGGATTGCTCCTGTATGCGCCGTATGAGACTAAGAGTCTCTCTGAACCGCATGGGACTGCTCCTGTATGAGCCGTATGGGGTTCTCCTGTTCTGAGCCGCATAGATTATCATTCTGATATTTTCCATGCTTCTACAAGACCCCCTTCAAAGTTTTTAATTTACGAAATTGAAATACTTTGAATAAGAAGCATGGCCTTTGTTGACCGCATAGATGATTCAGTCGCATGGGTTTATCTGGCCGCATGAGCTGTTAAGCCGCATAGACTTTTTGCCACGTATCCCAGGAACGTGTGCAAATCTTCTGCATTAAATGCCCTTGATTCGCCGCCTCTTGGGGGAGGATCCCAAGGGTCAGTTTTGTTTTGACCGAAGCATTTTTCCTTTATTCTTTTAGGCAGCGCGTGGATCGAGGCGTTTGTTTGATTTTTCAAGCCTCCTTCGCCTATAAATAGGAGTGAATTTATTCTTTAAGGGTTTCTTTACCTTTTCTCTTTTGCTCGTGCTCCTTGTTGTCGACTTCCTCTTCGTCTTCTCTCATCAAAGATTGCCAATGGCTCCCAAGAAGACTACCGCTGCTACGGGCAAGAAGGCCGCGTCGTCGTCTGCGGCAGCGAAGGGCAAGAAGGCCGCGTCTTCATCGACTGCGGCGGCGAACGTGGCAGCTCCTCCGACGGCTGGCGTACCTATTTTCCACCCCGACGTTCACCCGCCTATTGCTGGTAGGACCATCAATATGAACTGCCATGGCTACGCCGCATATCTTATGCGCGAGCCTATATTCCCAAGTATGTTGTGTGTCCGACTCATATTCGGGCCGCATGGGATATGACTCAGGCCTGAGCCGCATGAAAGTTGTTGCATAACTACTTCATCATCAGGGCCGCATAAGCTCATCTGGACTTGGTCCGCATGAGCTCTTTCAAACCGAGCCGCATAAGCTTATTTCGAACTGAACCGCATAAGATTATTTTAACTGGACCGCATAAGCTCATCCGCGCTGGACCGCATAAGCCTGCTTCGGGCCGAATCATCTAAGTTTATTCGAATCGGACCATATCCGCATATGCTCCTTTCGAACCGCATAAGCTCATCCGTACTGATCCGCATAAGTTCATTTCGAGCCGAACCGCATAAGCTTATTCGAACTGAACCGCATGGGTTTTTTTTTAAATTGAGCCGCATAAGCTCATTCGGACTGCCCTGTATGAACTCTTTCAAACTGAGCCGCATGAGGCTATACTGAGCTAAGTCGCATAAGCATCACGTAGCTTTGTGTTTCAGCTATCTTTTTGACTTGTTTCTTTTGCTTTATCTTCAGTGAATCTGCCAGTAAATTCTGCGGGAGAACTTATAGTGGGTTCAAATCAATTCGCCTTGGGCGTGCGTCTTGACGACTTAATTAAGCATGTGTTGAACCAATTCCCTGCTGATGAGCCTTCGAAGAGGTTGAAAGCCATCGAGAATCAGACTCTCCATTACCTCCGTTCCATGATGAATACTGGGAAGCTGGACGGAAAATACCTGAAGCCTTCGTTCCTCTTTGGAGACGCTTTAGTCATAAAGAATCCTCGAGTGTTAGAGATTTTTGAGAACTGGGATTTTTCTTTGGATGGGGTGGCAATCCATATTCCTCTCATGGAACGTCATTATCCTCTGTCGTGGTTCAATATGGTGTTGCTGGACAGGAAGATGGCGTGTAACTTAACTCCTACTCAATCGGGGATGTTGATGGGCAACATCCATTATAACCCGAACATGCGGTCAGCGTACGCGGGTAAGGATTCCGTCCTCCGGTACATGATGGGTCTGGCCCCGGGCTCTTTCATGAATGTATACGGTCCCAACTTCACACTTACTCAAGCTGATACCTTCCTGAATCGGCTTGTTCGCAAGAAATCTTATCCTGTTGGCAGGCTGGCATTGCCGAACTGGATAAACCCCACTTCTACGTGGGCCCAGTTGACCACTTGGGTTCTGCAGACCTACAGAACATTCTTGCGGGAGGTGGGACTTTACCATGCCATTCGAGGTACTTGTCACGAGCTTTCTATCAATAAACCACTGTTCGTGGCGCTCTTGGAGATGTATAGCCGGCAGACAGGGACGTTCTTTGCACCCGGAGGGGAGTTGGGACTTGCTCTCCATGAGATGTATACTGTCTCCAAACTTCCGTGGGGGAATGAGCCTTTCGAGGTGTATACCCCGTCGAATGAAGAGTTTGAGGACTTGAACTGACGACTCCCAGGTTCTGTTGCGGTGTATCGGGAGTTGCTGTGCCACCATAGTGCTTGTCACCAGATGGCTATAAAAACGGTGGATAGCTCCGAAGGGACCGCTCCCCACACCACCTCCTGGATTAATTATCTTTTTAAAGTTGACCCTTCTGGCGAAGTTACTCCTCGAACCCCTCGAACGCATGGAGAGATAAAGGATCTGATGTCAAGCGTTAAGAAGTCGCGATCCAAGAGCGACATATTCGGGAGTCAAACTGACTCTCTTAGCTATTTTTACTACGGGACCACATAGATGTCAAAGAAGGCGCTCCTGGCTGGATTTTTAATGATATGGCTACGGAACTGCATAGTCTCGAGAGGAGCGGGTTCTATCGAGAGGATCGGTCGTCATTTCATTCTCCCTGCCATTAAACTGGTATTTGGAGTTAGACTGGCCCTTCTTCCTGCTATAGTGTGTAGCATACACCATGGTCTTCGAACATTCTCGTCCAAGGTTATTGCGCGCAAGAAGACGTTGGATTTTGAGCGCGTAGAACTGTCTTTCCACTATTTGATGGGGTGGTTGGCAATGCACTACAAGTTTTTGATGGGACCTGGAATAGCGGAAGATGCTACAGATGAAGATGCTTTCCTTTTCAAATGCCATCGCCGGTCTTGGGAATACAACACTATGCCATCTTGTCGGAGGGCGTTGGCAAGGGTGGATGGGTGTGACTTTTTTGTGTCTGTTCCTCCCTTTTCTGATGAGGAAGTGAGGAAGGTACATCTTGATGGTACCGGGCCTTCTCACTTTCTGTCTTCGGATATGCTCACCTGGTTGCGCAATATTCGCCCCGCGCATCTGGTTTATCGCAACCGCGATAATGTGTACTTGGAGCCTTACCTACCTAGTAGGTTTTCCTGCCAATTTGGTTATAGCCAGTTATTCCTTGATTGTCCCAACCCTTGTTTGGGCTTTGAAGGTAGCGTTCTTGATGGTGTCAGGACGTGGAATTATTATGACGCTTATCATACTCGAGCCAGCTTCTCGGTCCCCGATGCTAAGGCGCCGAGGGAAATTTTGTACGTGGCTGCTTTGTATCATGTTATGGCGAAGAAGCCTCCTGTTAATTTCGATATGAGTACCAGTTTTATCGTGGGTACCGGTTTAGAGGAGAAGCCCAAGGGGGCTAAGGCTAGAAAGCAACTAGCACTCCAGACTCCCCTCCCTGAGTCAGAACCTTCCGAGTCGGCTGAAGAGGAGGATGATCATGATAGCGAAGACTCCCTTTCTGGTGGGGGTGAAGAAGTAACGGATCAACCGCTTCCTACACATGATGAACCGACGGAAGATCCGTTGCTTACTACACAAGAGGAAGTAGTGAGGGAAGAACAGCCTTCAGCTGTGTCTGGTTTCTCACGTAAACGAGTCAGATGCGAGTCTTCTGACAGCAGAGCGACCTTTTCCGTGAAGAGAGATGCTGTTAGGTCTCGTGGATTACTTATTACCGAGAGGGGTGAAGGCACATATGCTATTCCGGAGGTAAGACCAAGTCGGAGCCATCTCTTTGTTGTAGTTTCATTTTCTTTCGGCAGTATGACTTATCACTTTTCTTTGTAGGCGTCTGATGAACCGGCCTCTCTGGAACCGTCTACTGCCCCTGGAGTTGATCCGGCCCTTGCTGCTTTGATTAGCGGCGTGTGTGCCGCGGTCCTTTCTGTGGGGGCTCTCTCAGCGACGGCTGGAAGCTCCCAGGTTGCTGAGGCCTCGGCCCGGGGTGACGAAGGTTTCCTCGGGCCCGTCTCCGAGATCGCTGAACTTCAGCAAGACGACACCGATCTCGGTGCATCCCCTCCCAAGGATACAAGGGCGGAGGAGTCCATTATACCTGACCCGGAGGCTGTTGGTGAAGAGGCTGCGGTGGCTGTAGGCGAACCTCAGCCTCCACACTCCTCCACTGGTAAGATAGGCCAGATATTGACTAGTGAGGGGGCTTATTTGCTCTATCAACATATCCTTCGGGTCAAATCGATTCATGGTTGCCTTGGCCCTGCAGGTCCTGACCTTTTACTTCCCACCGCGGATGTTCTTGGGGAAGGCTCGGCCTGCCGTGATCTGGGAGAAAGGCGCGTTCCCTCTCCTTTGCCGTCTCATGTCGAGGGGCCTCCCGCCAGCTCCATGCAGATGGGAATGGAGTTGGTGATGGTCTCCGTCTCATCTTCCGCAGATTATACGGCTCCGGAGACTGACCTCTCGACCTTGCCGAGCATTCAAATTCTGCGGGCTGCCGAAGAGGAGTTGGCCGCTGTTCAAGCGTCCTTTCGTACGGAGCTGGTTTCTCTTGTGGCAGGAGCGGCAGATTCTGTTACGTCTTTTTCAGTGTTGCCGGCTACACTTTCGTTGACACCGGCTTCTTCGGAAGCTCTGGACGAGGTGACGCAGGATGTGGTTGACAGCTTCTATCGCCACTTAAAGAGGGGTGTAGATGCTACTGTAGAACGGGGGACCCCTTTTACTCTGTCTCTGCGGTGTGCTCGGGGCCAGATTACAACCTTGAAGTCCCTTCCTGGCGGGGTGGGGTTGGCTGCAGTCCTGGAGCCTAAGTTGGTGTAGGCTGATCAGCTTGTGACCCAATTGTTGGCGACATGGCAGACGGGCTTGTCTGCTGCGATTGATCGGAAGCGGGGCTTCCTAGTTGCTGCTCGGGATAGGATCAAGCTTGCTCGGGATACTGTCGGGCCAGTTGTGCGAGGAGATCTTGACAAGTTTTCCGCTTCGTATGACAGGCTGGGTCGTCGAAGTCAGGCTTGTCGGGCTCGGGAAGAGTCTGCTTCTCGTAGAATTGCTGATACGAAGGAGCGGATTCTCGCACTCCAGAGGGAATTGACCTTCTTAGAGTCAGAGCTGGAGGCTGCCCGTACGGAACAGGAGTCGATCGTTCGGGAGGCCGAGAAGGTTTCCCGATCTTCTGCTAACCTGGAGCGGGCTTTTAAGAGATTTGAGGATAACTGGCAAGCCTATGCTCAACTGGAGGACGAGGCGGTGCTGACCCAAGAGGCGGAACGTCGAGCTACCCAGAGGTTTGAGCGGTCGGTTGCCTTGCTGATAGATCGTCTCAGGGCGTTATGTGCCCCGGAGCAGTGATCAGCTTTCTGTTTTCTTTTGTTTCTTTTTTTGTAAGGGATATGATCCCAAATAATGTAGCACTTTAAATTTTGAATAAATGAGCATGTTTCAACTCATCTTCTCTTTCTTGTACTTGTGGCATTTGTGGAATTGGACTTGCTGGAGGATTATTTGTGGACCTGTTATCCTAGGCGTACCTTGGTTTTAGGTACGGATAACAAGTTTGGTCAGAATATCCGGAACAACCATGGCAAAGTGGTCATGGGTGCTCTCGGTATTGGAAAAAAGAATGCCGTAGAGCAGCTGGGCTCCCGGGGCATGGTGAAATGGTGGGTTTATGCTAAGAGTCTTAGCAAGGGGTATTTGTGGACCTATTATCCTTGGCGTACCCTGGTTCAGGATACGGATAATGGGATAAAAGGAAACCAATATATTTGCTCAGAGGTTTGAGGACATGGCAAGTATGAGGGTTTTACCGTAGAATCTTCCTGCTCAGAGGTAATGAGGACAAGGCAGGGAAGACTTCACGGAAGATATTCGTGGTCAACAGAGGATATTTGTGGTCAACAGAGGACATTTGTGGTCAACAGAGGACATTTGTGGTCAACAGAAGACATTTGTGGACCTATTATCCTTGTCGTACTCCGGTTGTGGGTACAGATAATAGTTTGAAAGGGGACCGACATACTTGCTCAGAGGTAATGTGGACATGGCAAGCATGAAGGTTTCTTCGACGGAGCCTTCCTGCTCAGAGGTAATGAGGACATGGCAGGAGTGGGCTCAATGAAGAGGGGGTACATAGAACGACTCAGAGGTAGGAGGACGTGGAAGTTCTATGCGAGGGGGCGGTTTATTTTTGATGGAAGTGAAAACGACTCAGAGGTAATGAGGACATGGCCGTTTCGGAAATTTGTGGATCGATTACCCTTTTTGCGCACTGGGAGCGCGGGTAGTGGATCATTAGGGAGGATCTCTTCCAGGAAGAAAGTTCAGAGGTATAATCATACGTGACTTACTATCTGAAAGAGTGACCGGAATGTGAGTTCAGAGGCACCAGCGGGTACATGACTCGGTAATTTAGAATATTGAGAAAGTGTGAGTTCAGCGGCACCAGCAGGTACATGACTCGATAATTTGAAATGGTGTGGATGCGAGTTCAGTGGTACCAGCGGGTACATGACTCGATGAGCTAGAGAGAATGTCGTTTAGACATAATATTTCTTCAGGAACTTGCCGTTGACGGGCAACATGAGCAAGTCTCCATTTTATTTTGCGAGGCGGTAAGCACCGTTGGAGAATACTGTCTCAATGATAAATGGGCCTTCCCACTTTGGCTGAAATTTGCCGGCGGTCTTGTGAGTCATGACCATCGGCCTCCGGACTGCCAGGACGAGATCGCCCACCTGGAATGTTCTGATTTTTACCTTCTTGTTGAAGGCTCCAGAGATGCGTGCTTGGTATAGCTCAATTCGTTGCTGAGCCAAGAGGCGCTTTTCATCTAGTGCCTCCAATTCTTGTAGCCGGCGTCGGTAGTTATCATCCGTCGTCAACTGATGTGTGAGGGCGACGCGAAGTGAGGGGATCTGAGCCTCTAATGGGAGAACTGCCTCGCTCCCGTATACTAGGGAGAACGATGTATTCCCGGTGGCTGTTCGGACTGTAGTACGGTACGCCCATAAACACTCGTCGAGCTTCTCGTTCCAGTCGCGTTTGTTGGAGAAGACAAACTTCTTGAGGAGCTTGATGATTGTTTTGTTGAATGCCTCTGCCAACCCGTTCGCTGTCGGGTTGTATGGTGTCGAAGCGACATTCTGAATACGGTGCTTATCGCAGAACCGATAGAATGCGTGGCTTGCAAACTGCGGACCATTATCATGGATGATCCTTCGGGGCAGTCCAAAGTGGTAGATGACGTGATGCTTAAGGAAGCTGATCACGTTCGAGGTTTTAACTTCTGCGAGTGGGACAGCTTCCGCCCATTTGGAGAAGTAATCAGTGATCGCAAGTATGAAGTGATGTCCTCGGGAGAAAGGTGGGGTGATTGGACCAATGATGTCCATTTCCCATGCTTCAAATGGCCAGGACGCCACAGTCGGATGTAGAAATTCGGATGGTTGGTGAATGAAGTCCGCGTGGACCTGGCAGGCTTTGCATTTTCTAACATAATCTATCGCATCTGCCACCATCGTGGGCCAATAGTAGCCCATTCGTCGAAGGCGGTCTTGTAATTTTGGACCGGGCTGGTGGGCCCCGCAGACACCGTCGTGAGCTTCTCGTACGGCTTCTTCGGCTTCTGCATTTGACAGACACCGAAGCAGTAATCCGTCGTAAGAGCGGCGATACAGCATTTTCGTCTCTGTATCGTAGAAGAATCTGAGAGAACGCCGTCTGATGGAGGTGGCTTTCTTTGGGTTCTCGGGCAGGATGTCGTAGACGACGAAGTCGATGAATGGTTGTCTCCAATCTGGGCCATCATCGATCGTCTGGACAGAATAACTCGCCACAAATTACACATTGTTCTTGGGACAGACCAGTTCGTGGCCTATTACATCTACTGATTGGCGATCATAATTCGAAACTGTAAGGGAAGCGGCAAGACCAGCTAGGGCATCGGCTTCGATTTTTCGGAGTCTAGAAACATGTTCGATGAAGAACCCCTCGAACGATGAGATGATGTTAATTGCTATTTGGTGATAGGGGATCATGTCTTCGTGGCGGACCTCGTATGAGCCCCGGATCTGATTGACGATTAACTGAGAATCGCCGTATGCTTCAAGATATCCTACCTCCAGCTCTCTTGCAAGTTGGAAGCCAATGACCAAAGCGTTGTACTCGGCCACATTGTTAGAGCAGGGCTCTGTGAGAGAGTAAGTGCGGTTAATCACCAATCCGGAAGGGGAGACCAGCACTACCCCGACTCCGACGACTATATTGCCTTTAGGTTCGGTTTTTGAAGCACCGTCGAAGAACATTCGCCATATATTATCGTGAGAGGTTGCATGCGAGTCGACGACCTCATCTGGGATCTCTTCATATATCTTGGAGGACTCCGAGCCTGGGTGGGCTGCTAAGAAGTCTGCCAGGGCTTGACCTTTGACTACCTTTTGGGGGACGAAAATCATATGATAAGGGGACAGCAGTATTGCCCATGTAGCGAGGCGAGAGCTGAGTGCCCCTAGTTTAGTCATGAGGACCCTGAGAGGGTTGACTCGTGAGATCACATGTATCGTTTGTCCGGTGACATAGTGTCGCATTTTCTGAATGGCGAACACCAGGGCGAGGCATTCCTTCTCCACAACGGTGTATCGGTGCTCTGGCCCAATCATCATTCGGCTGAGGTAATATATGGCATGTTCATGGACTGCATCATTGTTTTGTGCCAGCAGAGCTCCAAGGGAGTGTTCCATTGCTCGTACATAGAGCAGGAATGGTTTTTCAGGAACCGGGGCCACCAAAACTGAAGGATTTGACAAATATTCTTTGATGCTGTCAAAAGCATGCTGACATTCCTCGTCCCATACGAATGAGACTCCTTTCTTCATGAGGTGCGTGAACGGTCGGCATCGCCCGGAGAGGTTGGAAATGAACCTCCTGATGTAGGCTAACCTCCCTTGGAGGCCTCTGAGTTCGCGGAGATTTCTCGGGGGACCCATCTCCATGATTGCTTTTGTCTTCTCAGGGTCTACATGGATACCCTTTGCAGTGATGATGAAGCCTAAGAACTTCCCACTGGATACGCCCAGAAAGGACTTCGTAGGGTTCATTTTCAAATTGTGCGCTACCGTCCTTAGATCCTGCAGATGGTCTCCTTTGCAGCGGCTCTTAACGGCTATATCGTCAACGTAGCACTCCACTGTCTTGCGTAAGTGGTCTCTGAAGATGATGCTCATGGCTCTTTGATAGGTGGTGCCGGCATTCTTCAAACCGAAAGGCATGACTGTGTAGCAGTACGTGCCAATTGGCGTTCGGAATGATGTATGCTTTTCGTCATCAGGAGACATTTTGATTTGGTTGTATTCCGAGAAGCCATCCATGAATGACATACGTTCGAAGCCGCAGGTATTGTCGATCATGATGTCTGTGATAGGAAGGGGGAATTCATCTTTGGGGCACGCCTCGTTCAGATTGCGGAAGTCGATGCAGATTCGAATCTTCCCATTCTTCTTGAGGACGGGTACTATGTTGGCGACCCAGTCTGGATGTTGCTCCTCACGAATGAAGCTGCTGGCTATCAGTTTGTTGACTTCGGCTTCGATTGCATCCATAATGCCTGGGCGGAAGCGTCGTTGTTGTTGTTTGACTAGCTTTGCATCTGGCCGAATATTGAGTTTGTGAAGAGCAACGTCGAGATTTAACCCTGGCATGTCTTCATAGCTCCAGGCGAACACATCAATATATTCTCTGACAAGTTCTAGCAGCGACTCCCGTTCTTCTTCTGCTAGGCTTTTACTGACGAAGATTGGTTTTGGAGAAGATTTGCTGCCGAGGTCAACTTGTATAACCTCATCTTCAGTAGAAGGTTCTGTCAGTTCGAACCGCTTTTCCCATTGTGCGTCCAATTGCTGGGCCCACGGCTCTAGCTCGAGGATTTCGGGAATGTCTTCGTCTTCTTCGTAAGCGTCGGCGAATGCCATATTGACTGTCATGACTTGTCTGAACACATCTCCGATGCTGGTATCCGAGTCCGAAGTTGGTGACCCGGTTGAATGTGACTGCCAGTCACATTCTTCATCTGAACTCTCAGGGGTTGTAGTAGGAGTTATATACCCTAACCCGCATCGAGTTTTGCTATAGTAGTCTCGTGGTTTGCCCGCCAGGATTGGTGGCTTCAAAGGTAATCGTCGCCCAGTGCCGTAGTTCAAACCTGGCGTCGTCTCCAGATCATACCCCTGTTTCTGTATGAGATATTTGGATTGGGGGCTATAGAGATACAGAGGCAGTCTTCCGGCATCTGACCCGAGGTCGGCTTCTTCTATGGTGAGGGGATGCGGGTTGTTTGTCCGGCCGAAGATGATTGGATGGTCTCCTCCCTCGAATATTCGGTAAGCGTCTTCTACTGGAGTAAGCTGGATCGCGGTGTACACATTTGTCACCTGTGTGTGTAGGTGAGCGCCTATACCGTGTTCTATAGCATACATTGTACATAGTTTATTGAGCTCGGTATAGTTCAAAGATAATCCTTTATTGAGGAAGTAAGGTATCTTTTCTAGGGGGATTACATCATCTGCGAAGGGAACATCAGTGTGGGCGGCCATATACTTGGCTAACTCTGGTTCCTCTTCGGCTACCTCCTGTGTGAACAAAGATTGAGAGGATGACCTGGGAAGCTTGATTGTCAGTAGTTCAGTTGATGGACCAGAGCGTGGAGTTGTTGGCAGACTAGCGACCCCCAGTTTGGCATTTGATGTGGGGCGAGGAGTGGCTGGTTCGCTAGAAGTGTCAGACCTTGCATCGGGGTGACGACCCTTCTTGGGAAGGCGTATCGTCAGTGGCCTATCAGAGGGATTGAGCTTCTCCGTTTGACTGACTCTCGGCAGTCTGATTGTCAGTGGCCCCATTATGGGTCTCGGTACTTGGCCGGACCTTGGCAGCCAGATTATCATCTGCTCCTCCTGCGCTGAGAGGCTGATTGCGTCCTTCCACAGAGTGGCGGTAAGGGGTACGGACTTGCCCGGTTTGCGAGCTTGGAGGTGGATCGTCAGGGGTCCTTCTGATCCCGTGGCTATTTCGGTGCTAGCTTGTTTATTTCCTTCATCAAGGTGCCTTTTTGACTTTTCGTATAGGCAGGAGTCCGAGTAGTAGGATTCGACCCCTTTGAAGGGATCGATATCAGCAAATTCTGTCTTCACGAAGCCGTGTTTGTCGACATATTTGAAGCACTATTGCAGCGTGGAAGGCATGATCATGTAATCGTGTATCCATGGGCGCCCCAAGAGGATGTTATAAGAAGTGTCTGCATCTATGACGTAGCAGGTGACTTCGGATTGGAGGTCGCCAATTTGACACTTCAGACGAATCTTCCCAATAGGGTAGCTCCTGCCCGAATTGAAATCGCTGATGGCGGTGCTTGTAGGTGTCAGGCGATGCATTGGGATACGGAGATGATGTAGCAGGCCCTTCGGGATGATGCTTATGGAAGAGCCAGGATCTATGTGCATCCGATCCACCTTCACGTCGCCGATGTACCCTGTATAGTATAGCGGGTGATCGTGTAGGTTGGTCTTGATGAGCATGTCCTGCGGAGTGAAGACGATATTGGGCATTGCTCCCGTGCAGGCACTGTCTTGGAGATCCATGGGTGAGTCCTCCCCGGTGAGGTTGGATTGAGCCAGATAGGCATCGGCATTTTGGAGTGCTTCGCTCAATGCAATACGAACGTCCTTGGAGAGCCTTAGGAGTTCGTACAGTGACAATTTTGCCGGTGTGTTAGCCAATTGTGCTAAGATGTCAAAGTTGTAGGGCCTATCTAGCCCTTGGGCTGCTTCTTTTCGGAGAGATTTGTCGAAGCGAGTCTCCTTCGGCCTAGGCTTGTCGGTCGTCGAAGGCTGAGCCGGTCCCGGAGCATCAGTTGTAGTGGGTTGATGATTTTCAGCTGGATTGTCAACCACAGGTTGGGATTGAGCTCCGGACCGCGTGACGACGGCTGTAGCTTCCACGTTGTCTGTCGAGATTGTGTGGCAGGTCCTGACTTTTCCACTTTTCTTTTTGTCAGTGGTAGATAGTCTGGGCCGAGTCACTTCTGACACCAAGTCTGGATGGATCCACATGACCTCCCCTCATGGTGTGGTGAGGGGTACTAGACCGGCAGCCTGATCTCGGGGAGGTAGAAGATTGGTAATTTCCATTGTCGCCAGAGGGACGGGGATCACCCCGTCTAGAGTCTCCGTCGGAGGGAAGCTGCCGAATTGTATGGATACCATATTGGCCGCCACGGTTACCTCTTCAAAATCGATGGCCAGAGCGTTCGAATCGATGAGGTTCTGGATGTACCATTTCAGCTGGTAGCAATCATGTGTAGCATGATGAACATAGCGATGATAATGGCAGTACATTGGATTCTCCATCTTTACCGGCCGCGATTCCCATCTTGGTGGAGGAAGCTGAATCCTGTCCCCTTGTATGAGCATGTCCAAGATGGGCTTGACGTGACTGTCTTCGAAGGAGTAATCGATTTGCGGCCATTGTTTGTCTGCTGGCTTCGGCTCAGGTTTTTGTGCAGTATCGGCCACCATAGCCTGCTTTCCCTTGCCGTCCCGATTGTTAGAAGGGCTTCCCCCATTATCGTTGTTGGGACGCTTGCCCTTGTTTTCTCCTTCTGAGATGTGCAATCCCAGTTGGCGAGCCTTCTTCAGTCGTTCTTCGGCATTTGTGGCGCTGATGATGAATGTCTTCCAATCTTTGAATTGACTTTCGCCCATCCAGAGACTGATTGTTGGGAGCAGTCTCTTTTGGCAAATTTCAATTAAAGAGGAATCTGGATTTTCGGAGGGCAGCTTCATGGCGGTTTGGCGGAACCGCTCAATGTAGTTCCTTGTTAATTCCTTCTCCCCTTGGGCGACGTCCATGAGGGTGGACATGGTGACGTCCTGTCCTACTTCGTAGAATCTCTCCAAGAACAGGCGCTTGAAGCCGACGAAGGAGGGGATGCAGTTGTCTGGCAGATTGCGATACCAATCGAAAGCGACTCCTTCCAATGTCCCAATGAATAATCGCGTGAGGATAGCATCATCATGGGACAGATGGTCGGTAGTGACCTCGAAGTAAGTGATGTACCGACTTGCTGAGATCTTGCCATCATACGGGTTGATATTAAACGGCTTATATTTTGGTGGGAATGGAACATCCCTCCATTCGGCAGGGTATGGTTGTCGCATTCTGAGGTCTTGAGCGTTTTCTCGGGCATGGAACATGGCTCAGAGCTCCTGGACTTCTCTTCTTACTTCTCGGGCCTCATCTGTCGCGGTAGGGGCTGTTATTTCGGGAGGATTATTGCCCGGGTTTGGTGCCGCTGAGTTCGAGTCCGCATTGACTGCAGGACCCGTGCTTGTTTGGCCAGGCGTTCCTCCTTGCAGAGTTGGAAGAGTGGCTTTGATTTCATCTACAGACTTGACCAAGGCCTGCAGTATAGCCTCCAAAGTGTCGATGCGTTGGCGATCGCTGGAACCTCCTTGGTTGCTGTCCGTCATGAATACCGTCCTTACATGAGGAGTGATGGAAGGAACGGTGGAGGATGTGCCCTCCGAGTCGTACCCATGCACCGAGAAGTCATCGGGGTAGGTGGGAATATTCTCTTCGGGCTCGGACTCGGAGGGAACGGTATCCCCAGCCTCGGAGCTTGTTTCGTCTTGAGAGCCATGGATGTCCTCAGGGACATCAGCGTCTGTTGTACCTGATGGGAGAGTTGTTTTCCCGGGCTCGGCTCCTTGAAACATCGGATTGTTGTGGATGTTCGGAGGAGTGCTACCTGTCACGACCCGCACCCACTGTGAGGGTACGAGAACGTAACAACGCCCAGCCTACGCCGTAGTGTCGGCGGTAGAACGTTGTCCTAAGTCAATCATCTAACAATATAAAGGTACCTGTACAGTATATACACTCCGAATGGAGGTGACATAACAATATACAGTCTCAATCACATCTAAGGCAGAATGATGAAAATAAAAGATAGATAGATACTAGAATAAAAGATCCACAGGATACAATCAGAGAGAAAGAGTCTAAGTGTCTACTGCCATACAAACTGAACATCCAACTCAATACAAGTCTCTAAAACTGAAATGAAAGAATATACAATCAGATCTCAGAAGACAGAAATAGTAAAACCTAGACTAGGGAGCCTCAGTCTCTAAGCTAGTGGATCAGGCTGGAAATCTGGGTCACACATGTCATCTACAGCTGTCCCATAGTAGGTGTCTATGCAGGCCTCTTCCTCATCCTCTGTAATATTTTCAACAGGTCCAGTCAGGACGGGAGCGAGCACAAAACATCTCACGCAGTTCATATCGAGTTAGGAAATATAAAGCATGCAATAGAGTAAAGTACATGAAACGCTGAAAGAAGAAGATATATGAAAAACAGTAGAGATTTGATAACAGGAAATATCTAAATATGATAAGTAGGAACTGTAAGGAACATGTGATTTAGAGTACAATCTGGTTATGTAAACGGGCTAGGAAAATGCAATGGTAACTCCATTGTACGTGGGTGTACAATAGACATATACAATAGTTATACAATATTGTACAATAGGATTTGAGTACATAACCAATTCTACTCCCCCTCCCCAATCAATACACAAGGATCTACTCCAGTTACGTTATCTTATACAATAGTGTACAATGTTATACAATGGATGTACAATGTTATACAATAGTGTACAATGGTCTATCCCTGGGGCTCATGTGATAATGAGAGTACAATATGCACAATGAGTATACAAGGATATGGGTATTCAATAAATACAATATGGAAGTGAAACGCACATCACAATATGTATCTAGTGAATACAAGGAGATAACATCTCAAAAGAAGATCCATATAGTACCAATCCGTGATAACAGTCGTGTCAGCATCAAGTACAGTAATCTAGAGCAAGAATGTAAATCCATACAAGTATGAAACGGTCAGAGAATGTACTCGCCTGATAGCCTGAGTGTCTGAAGAGAATATACTGTCCGAGGAGTGGTGTCTGTCTCCTATAGAATAGTACAAGTCACAATAAGTCCAAAATGGTAAAATGAAGTTCTACTATGCATTCTACATGATTCTAAGTCAATCCAGGCCAAAGTCAACTCTTGGTCAACTTTGGTCAACCCTAGAAGTCAAACTAGGTCACCCTTGTCTAAACTAGGCTATATTAAGTCTAATAATGTAGTACAAGCCCTATCTAGACTTACCAAGCTATACCACACTGCCTAGGCCTATTTTCAACACAATGCATACATTGCCTATTATAGTAGTATTCAAGTATACACATGGCACAAACATGAACTTGCACCCATACAACCCCATGGCCCACTAACATGGTATCCCCCAATCAATACACAATGTAACCATCTACAAAAAGCCATACACATCTATATAGGGACCCATACATCACAAGCATATATTAATTTACATTCATATAATACATTGCATTACATATGTATATAGTCACATATAGAGGCTGCATTAGGTAGGCATATAGGGAATATGAATAAATGTAGGTGTGTGATATGGCTATAATGACAAGGAGGGAAATTAGTAGTAAGTGACTATGTGTGTGTATAAAGTTGTGTGTGTGGTGAGGGTGTCTAATGCCATAGGTATGTGACTTAGAGGACAGTGAGCAATGCATAGGTGTGTGAATGTGTAGAGGAAACATGGGCTAAGGTTGTGTGTCAACATTCAAGTCAAAAGGAAGGGAAATCAGTCCAAATTCCACATCCCATTCTCAGTTTTCAGTCCCAATATATTCAGGTAACACAACCATTTAAACAGTCCCTAAATTAGTAAATCAGGGACCCAAAATAGTCTATTAATTCAAAACAGTCCATAAAACAAGGGACAGGAATCAGTGTTGTGTGTGACAGTGAAGAAAAGGAATAGAGCCAATTCAGTAAAAGGAGAAAAGGGAAATCAATTCATGCTCTATTTATCAGTGTAAGAAATCAAATTAAAATACAAGGAAGGGAAATCATAGCCATCTATAACATATGTGTGTGTAATGGTTAGCAAGCCATTCTCAAGAATTTCCAGATCCTTGTGTGTGTGTGTACATGTGCAGGCAGTACAATCATAAAGAGAAAATGTGTGTGTGTGTGTGTAGGCTGGGATTCCATAATTTCAGAAAACGATCAGTGAAGTGAAGGGCTGTGGAAAAAATCAGAATGTGAGTGAGTATAACATGTGTGTAGGCTAGAAAACAGTGAGAGAGTGACAGGGAGTGGACTGTCCCTGTGTGACAGTGAATAATTCCTAGAAATTAGTGTACTACACAGTAACTGAACTCTCAAATCTGAACCCAATATCAATCTCAGTCTACAATCCAAAAGCAGTGAACCTAAATCTCAGGAAACATGCACAAGGGAAAATCTCAGGTTTGAATCACCCTCAATCTCAGGTTTTAAAATACAACTCCAAAACTCATCAAAACATGCCCCAATCTAATTCCAGATTATACAATCCTATGTAATTTCAGATTATGTAAGTTAATCCAACAGTTATCAGTCATAAAGCAAAACTCAAATCTCAGTTAAGTAGAAAAGAAAAAAGGAAATCAATTTCAGGTTTAAACTTAACCTCAGTCAATGATGTATGACAACTGAAAATCTCAGGAAAACAAATACACAAAAACAGTCCAATGCTAACAGTTCCTTCACCCCTTGATTCCCAGTTCAGTGTGAGGGTTCAGGGATTACAAACAGTGAAAGGGAGGAAGGGAAACAAGTATTAATCCTACACTAAAACTCAGGTCACACACACAACTAAAACTCAGTTTTAAAGGATATAATCAGTAAACAATGAACTCAACCAGTTTAACAATCTCCTAACTACAACTCTCAGACTTTAGTCCAAAAAAACCCATCAATTCGAACCCAAATTCTTACCATAGCAAGATAACATATAGGGAAACATATTTAGATATTTAAACTCAGTATTTAACATCACTACAAAGGTTAAAAATCATCAGACAATTCAATTTGGCAAACTGAAATCAGGAAGAAAAGGGACTGATACCATGTGTTTCAGAAAAAATAGAAAATGACAATTTACTAATGATATTTGAATTAAAAATGCAATTATAGAGGTTGGTAACTTAATTATACAATGCATACATGTTATATGGGGTGTTTGTGTCCATACTAGAGGACACAAACGTGTCCAATCAATAAAAACACCCAAACAGTGCACTGAGACACTGTGCAGTGTGCACAGGCTCGTGCACGTGTGCACGCGTGTCGTGCACTCGACACGACACGAGTGGGGTCTCGTGGTTGTGTCCACACCTAGCTAAGGTCTAGGTGCACGTGTCCAATCACCTGTATCGTGTCTACAGTGTCGCGTGTCCGATTTAAACACGCGTATCAGTGGCCAAGAAATTCGTATGCACAGACAGGGAAAAACAGTGCGGTTGGGATTTCTCCCAAACTGCTCGATAAGACGAGCTGAAAATTGGTCAGAGTCGTGTCAGTCACGTGTCCGAAGTGTCACCAAAATATTATCCCCAATGGTGTCGTGTCGTGTCCGCTACAGACCCCGATAGGCAGGGGAGCATTGTAGCGGTGTGCGCGGTCGTGTGCAGCGCGTGTCCACCACAACGAATCCGACACAAACGACACAATAACCAACACAGGAGATCAAAAACGCATAAGCAAGCATGAAACTAAATTTCCTATTCAAAAACTTTCCAAAAATGAGATCGAAATCCCCTCTTGGGCATTTCGACAAACACCTAGGCCACACCCCTGATACGTGTCCAAATGGACACGAAACTCATGAAACCCGACACGAAACCAATACAGACACTTAGGGGACTCCTAGGGCTTCCTGAATATGTAAGCAAAT
Source organism: Iris pallida (assembly GCA_029216955.1). NCBI lineage: Eukaryota > Viridiplantae > Streptophyta > Magnoliopsida > Asparagales > Iridaceae > Iris > Iris pallida. The sequence goes on along the minus strand of JANAVB010033011.1, from coordinate 12,739,437 downwards.
CGAAATTTCATGGAGGGATGAGAAATTTACCTATACTTGAACTTTCAAGAAAAACTCCCTTCTCAAGCTCTTCTCCTTGATGTCCCAATCCAATAAATCCACAACAAACTGAAATGAAACTTCAATAACAGCAAGAATGGGATACCTAATGGAAGAGATTTGAATGGAAAAGGAAATGGAATAGAGATCTAGGGATTAATGAAATAGGAAACAAACCTTTCCTCAAGCTTGAGCCTTCCTAAAAAGAGGCAACCCTAAACTAAGAGAGTATTTATAGGGTGGTGTTCCCAAGGAGGATATGGTGGCTGGCCACTTAGCCTAGGGTTTAGGGTTTTGAAACTTGTCTTGGGCTTTGGGCCTAGTCATTAAACAAATGACTTAAAAGTCACAAGTCATGGCTTGTGGTCAAATCTTTCTATTCAAAACTCAATATCCTCAATGGTTTTCACTAACTAGAGTATGGTTGACCTAACTTAACCTAGGATCTCATATCTAGTCAAGTCCAGCTTAACTAGGGTTAGGTCACAAAGTCAAGCTAGTCAAAGTCAACCTAGTCAACCTTCAATCAAACAATTCCAAAATAATTTCTAAAAATTCCCAAAAATTCCAATAAGTCCTAAAATGACCAAAATATCCTCTAGGCTAAGATGTACTAATTGAACATCCTAATCACAATGACTAGGCTCTATGTCAACAGTCTAAGGCTACACTAGTTAATGCACCAAAATCATAAGTCATGATTTAAATAATTTAAAAATGATTAAAAATTACCATAAATCATATTATTAAATAAATATCATAATTAAATAAATTAAAATACAAAATTTCAAAATTACCCTCATTTTAGAAAACTGGGTGTTACACTACCCCCAATTCCCACGACCCCCAGCGATGTGGATGATGAATTTTCTATTGCAGCAGATTTTGTCTTTGAATGGGTGTGTTGGAATATTCCGGTGGAGGACAACCGTTTAGACGACAGTTTCTTAGCTGTGGTGGTTGAGGTCTTCGGGGTGGAAATGCTTGCCTTCTTCCCTCTCCCCTCGGCGGGGACTTTCTGAGTGGAATTGCAGGAGACAACAGGAGGTGCCTCGTCTTCTGAGCTCGGATGTTGTAGTCTTTGGAAGACGGACGGCCGGTCTTCCATTGCTGCCGTGTTATTGGAATAGCAGTTGACGATGATTTGGGTGCAGTGACGTCCAAGCGAGGACTCTTTGCACACCGAGGCTCCTTCTCTTTCCTTGCGCTTGTGGAGGATCGCCTCACGCAGGTCAGAGGAACCACTTTGTCCTTTTGCCTCCGGGGGCTGGACTCGAGCGGTTCTATACAACTTCCCATCAGAGGCCCGTGTGATAATCAACGGGACGCCCCGATAGTTAGAGGTTGGGACAGCTGCCTGGGCTTAGTGAGCCCGCGCTGCCATAGACTTCCTCCTTTTAGCACTTACGGGTGCATAATAGGAGGAGTCCAAGTTGAATACCACAGAGTCTGGCTTATCATCCAGAGAACCATCAGAGTCAGGACCGCATGAGAGACGGTCAAAGACTGATCGAGAGAAGCGTGGAACGGACGCTATGCGGCTAGAATTGGGTACCGTGCAAGCTGTCTGCATGCGGTTGTCTTCTGCCGTAGGATGAATTGTTTTTGTGCGGCTAGGAGTCACGACCGTACAGGCTGGCCGCATGCGGTTGGCAATTATGGCCGCATGAGTTTTCTGCAAGCGATTGACTTTCTTAGCCGCATGGGTTTCATTCATGTGGTTGGCAGCTGTAGCCGCATAAGCTATGCGGCTGACAGATGTGGCCGCATGGGCTTTCTTTATGCGACCGACGGATGTAGCCGCATGAGCTTTCTCCCTGCGGCTAGTACCCTTATGCGGCTCGGATCTCATAGAGTTTCTCTTTGCCCCTGCAAGTCCAGCATCATAGTATTTTCTTCTGTCGGACTTGGGGACAGCAGAGTTGTCTACGGTCTGAAGTGGGGCCGCAGGAGAGTCCTTCTCGCCGTCTTGAGCAACAGAGGATATCCCATCGAGGGCTTGGGGAGGAGCAAATGATTTTGGCCTCCACTCTTTGCGAGCCTTCGTGCCGCGGGCGCGCTTCTGGACCGGGCCAGCGCTTCCTTAGGAGAGCATCTCTTCAAACGCCTGTTGGTCAAAGCGGACGACCATCTTTTGTTGCGTGGAGCCAAGTTTGGCTGCATCTGATTGTGTCACCAACTCCTCAGCCGTGGAGAAGTTAGTCCCCAGCAGAGTCGCCATCATGTTTTCCATTGATTGTAAAAGTACAGAATAGTTTTATGGGAGGATTGAACTTAGACTCACAATACAAACTCGCTTGTACAAAGAAAGCCTAGGGACGAAAACCTAGGTACAGCAGTCTATGTACAATTGTTTATTTTAGATTCTGGGGGGTGACGATAGAGGCTCGGAAAGGCGACGGCAGCCCTGCCTTACTCCTTGGATGATCGGTATGCAGCCTTGGCTCCTGTGACGAGATGGTTGGCGTTGACGAAGAAATGCTCTTCTTGCTCTCCTCGTATTGCTCTTCTGGCTTCTCTTTTTCTCTGTGTATTTTTCTCTCTGATAGTGTATATCTCTCCTTGTATCCCTCTTTTTTTTTGCAAGGGAATGGCACCCTGCTATTTATAATAGTGGAGGGGCATCATTAGGGTTTGGCTGATTACCCATTCTCAAAGTGGCGGCGGCCTGATGCTTAATCAATCTGGACCATTCGTTTTAATCATGAAGGATTGGGGCCATAAATGGGGATAACACTGAATCCTGCGAATGATTAATGCTGATTACTTTAAATCTTCATGATTGGTTGTGTCAAGCTTGGATCTCTCTCCACGTGTCCCATTGGCTTGATCATGAATGATATGACCTGATCTCATTAATTATGAGGATAATGTTAAATATGGTCATTGGGATCTGGTAAATCTCTGATTGATTTGCATCTCATAATCATCCTTGCTACCAACTGTCAAGTCGTGGGGCAATTGGATCTCTGCCACGTGTCTTAATGATAGATTCTGCCAGAGCCGCATGATATCCATGAACCGCATGAGACAGCGTCTCAATGAGCCGCATAGGTATAGTATTTGCGAGCCATATGGGATGGCTTCTTGGTGAGCCGCAGGAAGACAATTCTTGCCAGCCGCATAAAGCTGTTCTTCACTGGAGCCGCATGGAGGTAGCCACGTGTCAATCTCGGATCGTGTCAGAGATTTTCTCCTATTCCCAAAGAGTCTGTCATTATGACAGGGCCATTATGACACTTCATGTCAGAACCGTCAGCTGTCAAATCATGGCAGAGCATTAAATAGGGCCATTGCTCGATGGCCAGCTGTGTGAAGGGGTCCCATGGGGGCACGTGGCGTTGATCGAGCCGCATATCTCTGTTGGTCGAATGTGAGCCACATGTACTTCTAAACTGTATGCGGCTGGGGGACTCTTTGAACCGTATAGGACTGTCTCTATGTAAGCTGCATGGACTCTCCTATCCCGAGCCGCATGAGACTAAGAGTCTATCTGACCCGCATGGGATTGCTCCTGTATGAGCCGCATGAGACTAAGAGTCTCTCTGAACCGCATGGGACTGCTCCTGTATGAGCCGCATGGGGTTCTCCTGTTCTGAGATGCATAGATCATCATTCTGATATTTTCTATGCTTCTACATGGCACTCGACTTAACTTATGCAACTCAGGCCAACAATACCGATACGCGAAAGCGACTACGCGAATGCCAATACTTGATACGCGGAAGCCTTGGTTTGTGCCGAAGCACATATCTTGCTAACTTGATACATGTCGTGCTAGACTGTCTCATGATTCGACCGACGCTGTGCTAGTACTCGACGCTATCCAAAGACAAACATACGGATTGCCGCTCTTGCCGACACATCTACATGAGTGGTCACTAGCAATGTCAAGCTATCTTGGACACGGCTCGGCGGGGGTATCGGTCCGCCCTTCTAATGGGTAGCTAGTCCCGGAAGCGCCGATACTCCCATGCGGTTATCCTGCATCCTACTTTGAGCCGCAACTCGCTTCCCCCGGGCGAATGATCCCGGCGCCTTGGCAATCATTCGAGAAGACTACACCTTGTCGACAAGTTGTCCAATGACCATGCATACTCAACTCGATCTATCAAATCCTTCCTTAACATGACCATGCTTTCCTTCTTTCTATCGAGACTTAACGAGACTCCCAAGCCGGGGGACCGATCTCGTGTGCGGGACATATCAAGACATAGCGAGACTCCCAAGTAGCGGGACCGATCTCGTGTGCAGGACTTATCAAGACATAGCGAGACTCCCAAGTAGCGGGACCGATCTCGTGTGCGGGACATATCAAGACTTAGCGAGACTCCCAAGTAGCGGAACCGATCTCGTGTACGGGACATATCAAGACTTAGCGAGACTCCCAAGTAGCGGGACCGATCTCGGCGACAATAAGTCGCATGGATTTCCTTTGATCGTGGCATACTCTTTACTAGATCCATCGTAGCTCGTGCCTTAGACAGACCTGGTTCTATAGGCGATGCTAACGTTCAAGTCATATACTTATACGACGAGCCTTGTTCTCAAGGGACTACGCGACTTGACAACCGTAGATAGAGCAGGATAGTGCTAGAAATGGCTTCGATAGCCCAATGCAACACTTGTCTTAACTTATTCGGACAACGACTCGACGAGCAAGGGCTACATCGAGCTACGCATCGAGGGAACGTGCTATGCACGGGGTTGACTTGAACAACCAAGTTCGTGCCTAGACTTAAGCCAACAGCCGTGCAAGATGACTTAACTTGCGGGACGTGCGAAGGCTATGCCAAGCCTTGCGGGACAGGACCGTGCATGCTTTATTAAGCATTCACGCGGCGACGCCTATGACTTAGGCTGATTCGAGTGTCGGGACAACTTAGCAACTTAAGCCAACTTCCTTCTCCCAAGCCACGGGATCGAAGGATCGAGTGTCATTTGAAAGCACGCTGAGCCGACTTCTATGAAGACCGTGGGACTATTTCCATGTTCTAAGACATTCCGACGGGTCGGGATTATTTCCTTAGCTATGTGTGTTCGTAGCTTTTATATTAGCCTACTTGTGCAAGTTGAAAATATTGCGAGTTATTATGTGAGGGCTAAGATGAGGCAAGTTCACCGAAACTACCCCACCTGAGCGAGGAGTCGCCTCGACCGAGCGAGCCTTCGAGCAGCCGTTGCAAGGCTAAGTCCGAACGCCGTCGACGTTTCGATTCCTCCGATTAACTTTGCGGGACGAGGCACTACAACAAACACCAACAACAGTTCTACTGTATTGACAAATGGTATAAGAGACAATCATAATAGAATACAAGATGATATATCAAGGCTGTAAGTAAAACATGATATATAAACTGGAAATCATGTCAGGGTGTAACGTACAGGAAAGTAGAACAGTACAAGAATATATGATGTATAATATAAACATAAAATGTGCCTTGAGATATTATAGCATTATGTGATCGACTTGGGTCAAGATCAGGCTGTTTCATTTGGCCCGACTATTACATGAAAATCTTAAGAAGGGTCAAGCCGGCCAACATGGAAAACGAGCACAAGAAATATAAGATCTCGCTACACCCTACGTGCAGTGAGGGTGATGCAAGCACAAGAATAGTGACATGGGGGTATTGATCACATAACCTATAATAACTCTCCATCCCCGAATAGTATATGGATCCAGACATAGCACGTCATGACACGGGATCTCCAAGAGGGTAGCTAATCTCCCCCAGGAATCAGTGTCTATATAAGTACAGGAAACAAGATCGAACAATGTACCAATATACCAAGAAAGTCCAGGAATAACTGTTGCAAAAATAAAAAGTTTATTCCAAACTTGAAAAGAATCGTACAAAGTACAATAAATTCTGGGAAAGTACAACTTTAGGAATCCGATCAGAAGACGTTCGCTTTATCCCTTGGACTATGTGAACTTGAAGACTACAGCCTATGGAGAATGCAACAACACGACAATAACTCTTGATTTCTGGTCCTCTGATAATGATTGGAAACTCTATTTATAGAGTTCTGGAAATAACTGTTTTAGCAGTTATTCTGATATGCGCGATGTCGAACTGCGCGACTTCGGGTTGCGCCAACCTCAGGTTGCGCCAACCTCAGGTTGCGCCAACTTCTATTCAATTACTCGAATATGTACTAACTGTATTTAGACGCGTGGCATCATATGATTGAGATGTGCATGGTCGTGTACAGAGTAGTGGACATATTTTGAGAGATTAGTGGCATGTGCGCCACGTCATCCTGCTTTAGAACGTTAGTTGTTTCAACTTTGTCAGGTTGAGCAAGCTTCAGTCAAAGAGGCAAACTGTGCTTGATCAGGTTGCGCCTTGGCACAACTCAGTGCATAGGCACGTGGCATCATTTGGGTTACGTGTCAGTCTGTGAGGAGAATTTGATCAGGTTGTGCCTAGGCGCAACTTGTAGAGTGCGCTGGACAGCTGTCATCAATGACAGCAAATCGTCTCGAGCGCCACGCTTCACGGGATTCAAAGAGATTTCTTCGTTTAATGTGTTGTCAGTTGTCAGTGCTGTCAGGTAATGATGACATTTACTGCCGGGCGCCACATAGGCTTAGGCGCAATATGATTAGGCGCAATCTGATATGTGGCGCAACTTGAGTAGAGGCACAACTTGATTTCTGGGCTTCACAATAGTAGCGCAACTTGATTTTTAGGCTCTATAATAACATCTCATGTCAGGATCCGACGTATACTAGTCCGTGCACCATCGTGACAAGAATCAAGTAAAATACTATAACTGAATCGGATACAAAAGATATCAAGACAAGGAACTACTATCAGAGAATGTACTCGCCTGCGGTCCTGAGCTGTTAAATGGGGTCGATGCTCAGAGTGATGTCACAAACCTAAAGATGAGATATATATAAGCTAATTAGGGTTCAACAATGTTAGGCATGCTTATATAGTATAAGCTATGTAATCTAGGTCAAACTCACTCAACTAAGTCAAATAGGTCACATAAAGTCAAACTAGGTTACACAAAGTCAAACTAGGTTCAAACTAGGCTAATGGTTGACTCACAATTGACTTTTAGTCAACTGGTCAACTCTGGTCAAGTTCTAGTCAATTCTAGGCCAAGTATTGACTTGTAGTTGACTTTTGGTCAAAACAATCAAACTTGGTCAATTGAGGTCAAAACTAGTCTAAGTTTTATATTTCTAATATTTACCTACCAAGATACCATATATCTTGGTCAAACAGGATCAACTCTAATCTAAGAATTAAAATATCAAGTTGCACCTCGTTATTCGTATATCGAAACCTACAACACGCAAATCGAGATAAGATAATCAACGGTAAGGTTAATAATCTTATCATAGTGATCCACATGGTCATCTTGTCAATTTTAGCGATGTGAGATCATTAGAATCGACTGATCTCAGTTTCGTTGCACTAATTCCGAAATACGAACATAATAAGAATTAATTATAATAAAAGGTGATATATAGAAAAATATCTACAAACATTTTCAGATGATGAAACAAACATCACCAATGTATCCAGAATGGTCAAATCAGCTAGCATAGCCTATCCATAAATCTAATTTGGACACAGGGGCAAAAAGGTAATTTCGGATCAAAACGGTGTCCATGTCGGACCCGCTTTGCACCGAAAAACGTACACGGATACTAGTCCACTAAACCTAACAAATTATATGTCCACAAATCCAGAATGACGATACGAACCCAACGGTATATCCAGAATTGGATTCCGTTGACCCGATCTCAAATTGGTCCGTTGACCAAGATATTAAAATTTCGATTTGTACGAAAAAGCGTGTCGGAGCCAATGTCCTCAAAACACAGTAAATTATATGTCAACGAGTCCAAATGACAATACGAACTCAAGATTATATCCGAAATTGGATTCCGATGAGCCGATCTTAAAATAATCCGTTGACTCGGACCGTGGGGCCTGCTTTGCACCGAAATACGTGCCAGGGCTCACGTCCTCCAAATCTAACAAACTTTATATGAATTCATGCCAGAACGACGCCACGAATCTAGTGGTGGTGTCGGAATTGAAATCCGGAGTCCCGGATTCAAAAATAGAATTTTACAATTTAGAAATTATGAATTCGGACGGCCAACTTTGGCGTCAAATTCAACCAACCAAACGTGCTCACAATGAATTGAAACTTGAGGGACATGAAGATGGTTATACCAGCTATGCACAAGAACCGACGACGCATCAAACGGAGTTACGAGCCGACGAAGTTGGCTCCACAAAACTGTCCAGAAATAGTACAATTTAAAGTGTCAACTTGGCGGCCGGTTTTGATCTATCAAACGATCGAATTAACGGCTGAAACTTGACGGGGGTGAAGGGATAAATACCAAAATTGTGACGGAGCAGAGAGTTCATCGATCTAACGATCGAATTTCTTAAAAAATGCGCTCGAAGTCGCTGTCCCGAGGCGTATATTCTAGATCCGATCTCGCGTGCGTCGATGGGATCCCGTGCGAAACGCACGAATCGTCTAGGATACGCATCAGGGAGGAGGGTAGTGGCCATGGGGTGTTCATCGGAGGTTCGCGGGACTTGGGGAAGGGTGTGCGGCGGCGCGCGACGGCGGGCGGCACCGCCGTGCGGCTGCTGCAGCCGTCGGAGTTGCTATGCTACGACTGCGGCTGCTGCTTGCTGCGATTTTTTGCTACATGCTGCTCACAGTCGCGAGGGGGCCCGCCGGGGCCGCTTGCTGTCATGGGCGGCGGTCGACAAAGGATCGGTTGTGGTGATGGTGGTGGTGTTATAGAAATGTAGTGAGGAGGAGGAGAAGATGATGTGGAGGAGGATGAGTTGAAGATGAGGAGAATAAGGAAAAAAAAAGGAGGAGGAGGAGTTCGGCTAGGGGGGTTGTTCGGCCATGGGATGAGCGGCTGGGTTTGGAGTAGGGGGTGCTATCGGCTAGGTAGGAAGAAAGGAGAGAAAGAGAGTTATTAGAAAATAAGAGAGAGAGAATGGTATTTAATAAAGGAGAGAGAGCGTGTGGGATTTGGTTTAGGGCCTGCCATCATTTAGGGGGGTGTGGGAGTGAGTGTTTTGAAGAGATGTATGGTTGGGATAAAATAGGAGTGGAATCAAGGGTTGGGATTTAAATAGGGGATTAGATTTTATTTTAGGGATTTAATCAATGGAGTTGTCATTGAATATTTTGGAGTGGGAAAACTAGGTGTTTGGTGTTTTGTATGAGAGTGAGGGTGTGGGTGTTCATGAGGGGGTAACATGAAGCTCGGGTTAAGTCTAGTTGGGTCGGGTCACAATCGGGTTTGATGCAATAAATGAATTAATTTTAGATACTTATGATCATGGGTAAATAAGTAGTATGCAGGGGCTAAATTAAATGGGACACAAGCGTCATGTGAGTAGTAGGCTTAATGTGGGCCGTGTCTATATTTTGGGTTGACAGGTTTGGGTCGAAATGGTGTCCCCAATTCAAGTCAAAAATAAATGTGACTCCGTGGGATAAATTAAGATTGGGTCTTGCGTCAGAAAAGTTGTACGAAGCAAATGAAGTACAAGATGGTGTGTCTGAGTGGGACACGAAGGTCATGGGTGTAGGGTGTCTCGAGTAGATCATGCATGAGAAGTTGGTTTCGAAAAAATGACTAATCTTGTGCTCCTAAATTAAAAGTCACGACAACGTGCATATGATGATCAAAGAAAAGAGTGGGAATTTTATTAATAACTATTCAACGATCAAATGGTCTAAATTGATCTGAAGTTGTGCGATGCAAAAAGAGTACAAGGGAACAAGTTTGAGTGGGACATGATATATCAAAATGAAGATAATCTTGTCTACTACAAAGTCATAAAGAAAGTTTTCAGAGATTGGCACCTCTGACGCTCCAGAAATCAAAGTCACAAAAAATAACATTAAATAAAAATAATAATCAAATAACAATATTTATTGAAAATAATTGATTTAGAAAATTAAAAAAATAAACCCTAAATTTAGGGGGCTTACACAAGTCAACGAGTCATTCGAATCAAAGCTCGTGCGTAAGAAGGCGACGTGCCATTTAGATCAAAGCTCACAAGTGCAACTATTTTCAAATATTGGATTAATGTCGAAGAGAGTTCTGGGACTGGAGTGACTCACGGAGGATACCATTATACATCAGATATTTATATTCGTGTCTCATTTCTAGCACATATTTTAAATTGTATACTAGTATTCTTTATTGTGCTTAATTATTCGTTAAACCATATTTACTCTCATGGGAGGCTTTAAGTTTTGTGATCTGAGTGAAGAGAGAACGAAAAAAAAGAAATTTTATTCATAAGTAAGTACTATTTATATCAAATCAAACAATAAAAAATTTTGGGGTAAATGGTGCAACAAACTTTAGCCTTTATGTATTTGCATCTATTGCCAAACAAACACCCTCCAAGTTACATAAAAGAGATATTTAATAATAGGGTCTCACATAATAGTTGATATTAGGGTTTGGACCTCCAAATTGTCCAAAGTTAGTATTTGGGTCTCCAAATTACTGTTCGTTAGCATATGTGAACAATGTTTTGGGGACCAAAATACTAACGTTGGACAATTTGGAGACTTCAAACTCTAATATTAACTATTATGCGAGACCCTATTACTAAATAACCCTACATAAAATTACAAATTATGATGCAAATGAGTGATAGTTGAAGGTACTAAGCTGCAAATTAGCCCTTTTCTTCTAACTTGCTAAAATTGGATCCAGTATAGAGACACACAAAACTCTCCCAAGTACTGGAGAGGTCACCGGAGCCAGAAAAGAGGTGGTCGCCGACGAGATGGTGGTGGTAGATCTGGGCGAGTTCTCGGAGGAGGGGTTCGACCCAAAGCGGTGGATCAACGCGGCCCTCGGGTCCCGGCACCCGCAGGACCCGCTCGACCGCTTCCTCTCCGACCTCGAGGAGAGCCTCCGATCCGCCTCCGAGGACATCGCCGACTCTCTGGAGCGCGAGAGCGCCGACGCCCTCCGCCGGGTCCCGCCCGCCTGCCGCGAGGTCGCCCGGATCCGGGATGACGCCGTCGCCCTCCGATCCGCCGTCGCCTCCATCCTCGACAAGCTCAAGAAGGTCCCTCCCGCTGTCCCCTCCCATCTCATCTTTTTTCGTACTGTATGGATATTAATACCGTGTCCGTGTCCGTGCAACGTAGACGGATGAGTTTTTGGAGCGCTGGTGCGGAGCTAGGAAGCACCGACGCTCCCAAAAAAAATCAGTGAAGCGTCAGTGTCACGTAGTGCCGGACACACTAGGACAAAACCAAAACTGTAATGGCCACTCCAAAGTCCATGCCGTGTCTTCCTTTAGTCAAGTGATCGTGTCCGTGCCGTGTCTTGTCACCGCGACTGTACTGTGACGTGTTGTACCATGTCCGTGCAATATATATGGACAAATGTGGGATACATGACACTGATGTAAGCATATCATCCTAGAATCTTTTTGGAGCGTCGATGCGGTTGTGTTCACGTAGCCCGGAACACCCACTGGATGCGGTGCGGATTCAACAAAATACACTAGGACAAAAGAAAAGCGATGTCATCTTCGTGTCGTCGTTTTTGTATCGTGCTGTATACGTGTCCGTGCAACACGGATGAGGGGGCAATAGTATCTGAGACGGGCATGATTTGATACACCAATTATGGACTTTGCTGTATCTGTGCTGCCTGGATTGAATTTGAAAAAACGTACAGGTAGTGTGAAAGTGGGATTGGTGCGTAGTTTTTTGAGTTCAAAATGAAGAATGGACACTCCAAAATGCATACCGTGTCGTATAATGTTGAACACGTATTAAACACGCCACAGACACTCTAGAATATATCACTAGGACACACCAAAATAGGTGCCGAATCCATGTCGCCGTGTGTGAAACGTGTCGTGTTGAATCCGTGTCCTTGCAACGTAGATTCAAATAGATTTAGGGCTTTCGTACCTTATCTCTCTCTCTAACAAGCTAGCATGGTGCGCAAATCTCGAAGTTTAGATTGGTAACTTAACCTTTTACTTTCTTTATAGTACACAATTCTGTGTTGCCTGGACACAAATCCGACACGAAAAGACATGGACATGACGTTGATGGAAAACCAATTTTGGTGCGTCCTAGTGTACTTTGAAGTGTATGTGTTGTTTACAATTTGTGCCCAATACAATACAACATGGACGCAGTTTTTGGGTACCCATGGTGCATTGGTACACATAATTCAATATATTTTAAGTTTTTTTGCTCGCTTTACTCCACATTCCATAAGCTACTATGTTTATGAATTAGTTCCCACCATATAATTCTAGTTGTATTAAGCCCTTAATGTTTATCACGTGGAGTCGTGGACTACAGATTAAGAAATATGCCTTTAGTTTTTATATTTACAGTTGAAGCCATGAAAAGGGCAGTCTTATAGGTTTGTGTTTTTAATAAAGAAGTTTGTATCTTTCCATTTCCAATGTAAAGAGAGAGTAGATATCCCTTTCCTACTTTATTTTTTCTAGGTCTTCTATGACTTGCTCATGCACCATCTGCTTATGAGTTAACCACAGGCTGAGGGCACGTCGGCTGAATCTGTAGCTGCTCTTGCAAGAATTGATATTGTCAAGCAGCGAATGGAAGCTGCTTATGAGACACTGCAGGTATTTTCTATGATGATCCACATAAACATATGTGTATTTATGAGGTGAAAAATTGTGTATTAGATCGAAGCTGTGTTTGGAACGAGATGGTTAATTTGGCTTGATGGAATCTTTTGTGGAAAAGGATGCTGCTGGCCTAACTCAGTTGAGCGCAAGTGTGGAGGACGTGTTTGCCAGTGGTGATCTTCCCCAGGCTGCTGAAACATTGGCAAACATGAGACAGTGCTTGTCTGCGGTTGGTGAGGTAATTATCCTTTTGACCTCTTCCGTGACTCTATACTATATAGCAGAAAATGTTTCTAGATTTGGTTTGAAAAAATCTGTGTCTCAGGTGGCGGAGTTTGCTAATGTAAGAAAACAGCTTGAAGTTTTAGAAGACAGGCTTGAAGAAATGGTCCAACCTCGCTTGTCAGATGCTCTAACAAATCGCAAGGTTCCCCCTTCATAACACGTTATTCTCATTGGGTTTTTGCTTACTTTTTAGTTTTTTGGTGGCTCCGTAAGATAGTCACCATGGTTTATCCGATTTGTAGCTTAAATTTGACAAAATCATTTTTATTTTGATGTTTAAGGTTGAAGATGTTCAAGATTATAGAAGGATCCTTCTTCGTATAGGGAGGTTTAAGTCATTGGAGTTACATTATACTAAAATGCACTCGAGGCCTTTGAAGAAACTTTGGGAAGATTTTGACTCAAGGAAGCGAGCTAACAAACTTGAGACGGAAAAGCATGGTGAAAGGATGTCCAACATGTCCGATTCTTCATCAAACATGCTCTCTGTTTCATTTTCCAGTTGGCTTCCAAGTTTTTACGACGAGGTTCTACTTTACCTTGAACAAGAATGGAAGTGGTATGCTTGCAAATTTTACTTGTTTTCTTTTTTTTCTTTTCTATCGAATTGTATCAAGTATTGTTAGATTCATCGACCACTAGATTTAGGGCTTAATCATCTTGAGGATTTCTATTTTACATGTCGGATAGAAATATCATATAACAATTTGTTGTATGCGATATCTGTTGCTTTAAGTGGTGTTGCGATGGTAAAGTAGTTAAAAGAGCAATGTTGTAATTAGGGTACGTCCAAGACAAAGGTATGCATTGTTAACTAAATGAATAAGCGCGTCCCAATGTCACGAGGCTCATGCTTACACAGGGTCTGGGGAGGGTCAAGATGTATGCAGCCTTAACCCCATATATATGGAGAGATTGTTTCCGTCACTCGAACATGCATCCTCCATGATGCAAGCAACCTACCATCGCGCTAGACGACGCCCTCTTTGATAATTGGTTAACTAGAGTACTGTAAATTAATCTTGGATGTTAGTTCTTATACTTTTGGTGTAATATTGAAGAGTTATAGAGGGCTTGATTGAGACATTGCTTAGTAAGTTGCGAGTAGATAAACCTCAACTGAACCATTTGCTTCCTTAGTAGTGACCACTTGCTTACAAAACTGATGAAAATACATTTTCTTGTATAAATTCCACAACATCAATGTTGGTAGGGTTTTTTTTTCGTTTTCCTAAAATATGCAGTTTTTGTTGGAGAAAGGAGTATATTAGACCATTTCGCTCAACATCTTTGATAATTTATTCGACTCGTGTTTCCTAAACTATGCAGCTTTGTGAGAGAAAGAAGTACATGAAATAGTCTTGCTGACTGCGATTTCAACATCTTTGAATTGATTTGGCATAATACTTTAGCTAATCAAACTTATCTTCTATACCTTAGTCATCTTTGTAGGAAATTGTAGTCCTAACTAATTAACTAGTATACGACCATCTCTGCTACTCAATTATCAATTATTGTTACTGTCTTGTGTCTTGGATTTCTTTTGAATATATTCTTTGCTACTTCTTACAATAGCACATCTAGTAGCTTGGGCATATTGAGGCATGTTAGTTTATTTGTTCTCGTTCATTTTGTATGTGACTGCATAAAGCTCTGATATCCATGTGATAAGCTCACCAGAGAGATGCTTGCAGGTGCTTGAACGCGTTACCTGATGACTATAAATCTCTGGTACCAAAGCTGCTGGTAGAGACCATGTCCGAACTTGGTGCAAATTTTATGTCTCGTATCAATCTTGCAACTGGAGATGTTGTTCCTGAAACAAGAACATTGACAAAAGGTCACATCTCAAGATCTAGTGTTCAATTGATTTCAATGAAAAACTCATATTCCTACTCTCAATCTAACAAGCACACGGCTATTAAGCATTTTAAACCATTTGGGTAGATCAGTTTGTAGCTAGTGAATCTAACCTTATGAAGTTTAGTACTATTCTACAAACAAAAATGATTCAGGAACAATGATAAATCCTTTTTAGTCAAATGGTTTCTGCTATTTCACAATTGGCTGAATGAGAACAAATGTTGATTCTTTTATCTCCATATGTCACTGAACTTCTGATTTATGACTCTTTTTTAGTCTTGAACATCACGTCCAAGTGGAATGATATTAATCCCCTTCTCTTGTTTGATAGAGTGCTTAACTAATAGTATGCAAGGATTGACATGTAAGTTTGGTTGTAGAGAGTGGTGGCAGCATATGATATTATATTTCATTTACTGGATGACATTTTTCATTATCTGATTCTATAGGTTAGGTAGACAGAATTATTAGGATATATTTGGCTGACGGCTTGTTGTATGCTCGTTTCTTGTAGCTTGCTAATGGTAGCCTGTTTCCTGCTCCTGTTTTTCATTGTATAGCACTTCAACTAAAGGATAGGTTAGACATATTGGATTGTGTTCCTTGATAGTTAGTTATTATGTTCTATTCATTGTACAGACATTCTTTAAATCATTGTTGGAACTTGGAATTTGTCTAGTTGTTAACATAGCTCAAAGGATTTGAATAGACGGCGCTGTTTGGAGTATTTAAGTTACTTTCATTTGGTCTAGATGTTATAAATGTAAGCTATGAACGACACAAGCTTATGCCCATTTTCTTTAAAACTAATCTGAGCTTAAAGTTTGCTGCTTTGGCTGAAGATCTTTAGATTTGAGGGTTTTCTGGGATTGGCACTAACCATTAGTAATGTTGATAGAGAGGATCTACTCAAGTGGCATCTGTTATTGAGATGGATTAAGCACATGTGTATAGGAGGAAGCTTCCTCATACTGCTCTACCTGATGTGGGGCTAAAGTGGATTACATGGGCTCATTAATCCTAACACATACTTACAAATGTAATCTCCCTCTCAAGATGGAGCATCTTTAACATGTCCAGCTTGTTGTGTACATTAGGAATAAGAAAACTGAGCTAAACATCATAGTAGAGCAGAAACATCAGCCTATAACAGTACCAGAGGTTGACACACAACCCGAGACTATCAACAAGAGCATGCAAAGGAAAGAGCATGAGAGATTGATGTACGAGACGCATGAACAGAAGCAATAGTATGAGCCACGAGGGTTCCAGACCAAAAGCAGTAGTAGAGGTCAACTTACAATGATGCACGGCTAAAAGCTGTAGAATAGGTCAATACAAGAGGATGCATGACCAAAAGCAATAGTAGAAGTTGGACATAACAAGCATGTACGATTTGAATTTTTTTTTCATAACGGGGGACTAGAGAGGGTTAGGGTTTGAGATCTAGTAGTGGCTAGGGTTTGGGCTTTTTTTTGATGTAGGTATAGGGTTTTGAGGGTTAAGGATGGCAACTAGCGCTTTGGGGCTTTTTTGAGCTAGGGTTATGGCTAGTGGGTTATGGATGGCCGTGGTTATGGCTTAGGGACAGCTCAGGTTTGGAGTGTAGGCTAGAGTTTCTGGAGTGAAGGCTAGGGTTTGGAATGGGTTTTGGAAAAGATGAAGAGAGAGGAAGTTGGTAGCTAGAGATGATAGAGATGGTGATTTGAGGTTTAGAGTGATGGTGGGAGTTTAGGGATAGTGGTTTAGGGTTAGGGATGGTGGTTTTATTTTGGTGGAAGGTAGAGAGCTAGGTTGAGGTTTAAACTTGCTCGATACCATGTTGAGAGAGAGAAGCTTTACTTAATAAGTGGCATATTTCATTAATATGGTTTGAGTCCATATATATAGGAGGAGAAGCTTCTTCATATTACCCTTGCCAATGGCAGACTGAAATGGTCTACAGGGACTCACTATACCTAATACATACTAAATCTAGCAAGTAATTTAGTAGCTGATGTCACTGTAAAGCTTATATTTTTTTGCTCTCAAGGAGTGGATCTCTCTGTAAAACTTATATTTTCTTGATAACGAGAAACGCCTGTATTAAAGTCTGTCCCAAATTATGGTGACGGCTATCCAACTTTGTCAGGCCTATCCCAAACTAGCAAAAGCCATATCCTTTTCGACCGCCTCAATCCAAGTTCTCTATGGTCTATCCCTAGACCTAGCTGCTTGTTTTACTAAGTGTCTAATAGCTTATCACCCTCCTAACTGGTGCTTCTATGGTCTTTGTTGCACGTTTGAACAACCTCAAACATTTTTCTCTCATCTTATCCTCAATCGACAACAACTTTATATGTAGGTGGGCATGTAATATATACAAAAATAATTGGACTGCTTTGTGTTTTATGTTTACATAGGCATATACATATATGCCATTGCTAGGCAACCATATTAATTTTGACATTGGCTCATGCATCATGTACTTTCTGGCGACATTTTCATCAATTAGATATTTTATTTTAAATTTCAGGTATACTGGATATTCTATCTGGAGACATGCCAAAAGGTACTAAGATACAGAACAAGCACCTTGAGGCATTAATTGAACTGCACAATATGACTAGTGCTTTCGCCAGGAATATTCAGCACTTATTCTCAGAATCTGATCTTCAAGTTCTACTGAGTACCCTGAAGGCTATTTATTTTCCTTATGAACCGTTCAAACAAAGGTAAAATACTGCTAGGAGTTTATTAGCAAGCAGTTATTTGGTTGGATTCTCTTCCATTCAACGACTTCAGATATGTTAAAGAACATTAGAAGTAAACTGGATACGAGCAATAACATTTCCTAATAAAAGGTGCAAAATCCACTCCCTTTTAGTATTCATTTTGGGTTTGAAGGATGTTGCCTTAGATGCCAACTTTTGGATCCTTTCTATAGCATTATTTGTCATCTACAACAACAACCACACAACAACAAAGCCTTCTGTCAGCTAATTCATACTTTTGATTTTCGTGTTCGTCTATATAAATCTTCTTCCTTATTTATCCGTATTATGTATCCATTATAGTTTGGATTCAAGTGATCATCTATTTTGTATAAAATGCATTTGATATGTTCGGTTATACTAGATTATTGTCTGTGGTTGTACAGTAAAATATTGTCATGTATCAGGGTGTCAGTATACATAAATCAAAATCCAATATTGACATAACAATTAATCTAGCTTCATATGCGTACCTCCATTCAGTTCAGTAACGATTTGGTCAATATTCTGAGACACGAAACCATTTCTTTTTGAATCAGTTGGCTACTTTATCGACTACTGTTATTTTACAGCCCTGCTTATTATTCTAACTTGATCTATTTGTAGTATTGCCCTGAACATACCATATCATTTTTGTCACAAAACTAGATTAACCTCGTCAAGAGTGACTTGATAATTATCAAATGAGACAAAGTTGAATTCTTTTTTGCTAGGTATGGGCATATGGAGCGGGCCATTCTTTCTTCTGAGATTTCAGGGATAGACATCCGGGGAGCTGTGGCCCGTGGTGTGGGTGCTCAGGGTATAGAACTCAGTGAAACAGTTCGTAGAATGGAAGAATCCATTCCCCAAGTCATTGTGCTTCTTGAAGCAGCTGTGGAAAGATGCATAAGTTTTACAGGTGGTTCTGAAGCAGACGAGCTTATAATGGCTCTTGATGAGGCAATGTTGCAGTACATCTCAAACCTCCAGGAGACGCTCAAGTCTTTGAGATCGGTGTGTGGAGTGGATAATGTTGTACATAGTGATGGTACAAAGAAGGATGCAGGATTTGACAGAAAGGAAGGAGCACGAATAATGGATATGGTCTCTGAAGAGGAGGAGTGGTCCATTGTTCAAGGAGCATTGCAGATTCTCACAGTTGCCGACTGCCTAACAAGTAGAGCATCTGTCTTTGAAGCTTCTTTAAGAGCTACACTGGCTAGAATTGGCACGAGCTTCTCCCTTTCAGTACATAGTTCAAGTCTAGACCAGGCACGCTTGGCCACAGATGAGGAGAGTGGGGAAGCATCTCGTGTAGGAAAGGCAAGCCTAGATGCTGCAGCTTTGCGTCTATCAGATTTGCCAGAGAAAGCTAGGAAGTTGTTTAATCTTTTAGAACAGGTAAATTAGTTTGCTCCATTTATCTCCTTAGCATGCTTGACTTTCTATTAAAGTCAAGTTCACATGCAAGTGTTTTTTCATGTAGTTACTGCAAGAAAATGAGAAAATCATAAGAAAACTTGAGCTATAACCCCTCTTTCATTTTGTGTAAAATTTCTCACTCGATGCTAGTGGAGCCTGGGTTGTAAATGGATCAGTTATAACGATAACATATTTATATTTGTTTTTCATGACAGAAATACATTAAAGATATGAATATAAATCGGATACGGAAGTCAATATCCAAATTTGATTAAAGCAGTTATGAAATTAGAGACAGATTTAATATTACTAGACAAAATTCAGAAAGTGTAAATGAATAGTAAGCTCGAATTATAGTTTGAAAGTATAATGATTATCAGATATAATCTGGACGCTATTTACATCTAAAAGAGCATTTAGATACTATTTAAAATGTAACAGATATCTGCGTTGGTTGAATTACGGATACAGAGTGATTTTGATATTTTTTATACTTTTGATGCTTATGTGAACACTATAAGTTAGCCATGACAAAAAATTGTGCCACTCTTCCTGCTATGAAGGAAGTGTAAGATGAGGAAAGTACAATTTCTTATGTATCTATGTTTGTATCAACTTTGTACACTCCTCATATCAGGCCAGCCTCCTTTATACAATTTTTTCATGTGTCTAAATGTATTGTCCATCTTCTAAGTCTCCATGAGTACTCTTAATTTCAAAGCCCATTTCTTCTATAGCTTATGCGATATTTTCATGCTACATCATATATATGCACTTTCTTGTCTTAGTATTATAAAATGACTCTTTTAAGTATTCTTGTGCAGTCAAAAGACCCTCGCTTCCATGCACTTCCCCTTACATCACAAAGGGTGGTAGCATTTGCTGACACTGTAAATGAACTTGTTTATGATGTTCTTATATCCAAAGTACGACAGCGGCTGAGTGATGTCTCTCGGCTTCCAATCTGGTCTTCTGTGGAAGAGCCGAGTTCTCTCCCTCTCCCAAGTTTCAGTGCCTATCCACAGGCCTATGTAACCAGTGTAGGAGAATATCTTCTGACTTTGCCGCAGCAATTGGAGCCGTTGGCCGAGGGCATCTCCAGCAGTGAGGCTGGCACTGATGATGCCCAATTTTTTGCTACTGAGTGGATGTTTAAGGTAGTAATTCATATTCTATTTGGCTTAAAAGTTAACTTATGACATTACTTTTTGTGGCTACCTTTTGGTATCATAAAATCTAGCTTTAATATGGAACATTATATACATTTTGCTGACAAATGTTATGTCTATTCTGATCAGCAAATTCAGAATATGATGTTAACATAAAGTAGTGTGGTCAATGTTATAGAAATAACATTATTAGTTCAAAGTGTATGTATGATCTAGAAAAAAAAATGTTATCGTGCTATGGGGAGAGGAAATACATTTTCACTTATTTCCGAACCGTTTTTGGAATGACATGATTCAAAATATTATTGCTAAATAAGATATTAAATGAGGAAGGTATACTGGAAAGAAGAATCCTAGTACTCATTGCTTTAGTGTCTTCTACAGTAAGGTTTGTTACTATAATTATACAGAGAAAAAATTTCATGGACTCGATGGGGATTAGAACTCCCATTGACTAAGTATATTATTACTTTTAGAAATGAAAATGGCTTTCCTTCAGTGTTTATCACAAGGAATAGCAATCATGATGCGTGCTCTACTTATGGGAGAATAATATAGTATATTATTTTATTCCTTTCTGTTAAATGCTAGCTATATATTACTTGATATATTCATTCAAAGTAAATGTGACATATTCTAACGAATAATTTATCAAATCCAAACGCTTCAAAATATATCTCACTTAAAGGTTTTTATGACCTTTGCCCCTTGGTAATAGTTTTTATTTTTGGGGTTCAGTTTCTCTTTTCAATTATACTTTTTCTCAAATGCCAAATGTTTTACTTTTATTATATACTCAGTAGAGTACAAATAAATCTGGAATAACTTGAATAAATTAAACGTTATTTGTCATTTTGTACTTCAGCACGAAATGCTTTCTATTGGTAATCCATCATCATCTAGAAATGTCGAAAATTGTTTACTTTTGAATCTTGCATGTTGCACACATTTAGTAGTTTTGAAAGTGCTCAGGTTAAGCCTTCTTGTTCTAATGCAGGTTGCTGAGGGGGCCACCGCTCTTTTCATGGAGCAGCTGAGGGGGATCCATTACATCACGGACCGAGGTGCATTGCAACTGTCAGCTGATATCGAGTACTTGAGCAACGTCCTCTCCGCTCTGTCAATGCCTATCCCTTCGTTCCTGTCCACATACCACACTTGTCTTTCAACCCCGAGGGACCAACTCCGTGATCTTATCAAATCACCGGATGCTGGGAGCCAACTTGACGTTCCCACTGCTCATCTCGTCTCCAAGATCCGTCGCATTGCTCTTGACCAATAATTTTATTTTTGGGGGGTCTTTCTTTTTGTTTGTGTAATTAGTTGGATGCAGATTCAGGATTATCTCAGGTGTTGGGTGGTGAACTTGTTTCTGTAGAACGTGTACTATGTAAATCTATACATTCCAATAATTTACTAGTCATCTAGGGACATGGAATTTGTATCTGACAATGAATTCGATTACAAATTCAAAATTATAGCTCTTATTCTCAGATAGAGGTGTTTTGTTACCTCCAGGTTTCGTATAGCTGTAATATTTCTTAATTAAGAAATTTTTTGCGTCAATATTGAAGGTGAATCACGAATGATCAATCATAATTTTAAATTGATAAAAAGTATTTTGCTACACTTGGTCCGAACAGATTTTGTAGCTTCTCACCCCGAACCGTAAAATAAAATACTAAAAAGCCGGAGCTTATAAAGATCCATCCAACCTGTTCTTGCACACCCTATAATTTTTTTCAGATGCTCGTCGTCACGTACATGATTTTGTGCACGTTGTATCACATGCCTTTGGACTCACTGTCCCCAACTCTAATATTTTTGTAAATAGAAGGAATAATACGTCACCGTGGATCGATCTACTGATCTTCCGCCACCTAAGTCAGGATCTTATGTCTCTTTCCGGTAACCACAAATGTCACTTAGTTCGACATCACACCCTATAAATTCAGGCCGACTAGAGAAACTTGAATAAAATAGGAACTTGCTCAAATAGGAACTTGCAATGTGGTTATGACACATGACATTATTTTTATATTTAGGTTGTTACCTTTTTCTATTTAGGTTCTTAAGAAAAAAAGTTAAAAACTAAAATGTATGTAATCTAAAGACTATTAATGACCGAGTCTTTCGACTTAAGAACTCATTAGTTCCTCTAGGGTTTTTCCTACAAATTTATTTCTTTTCAAGTCATTGCACCCCTACAAATTTCATTTGTATTCAAGTCAAACAAATGATATTTGATTCTAATGGGTCTAGTTATTTTTGGACAATTAAGAGCATCCTTAGTTAGGCTCATACTCATTCCTCACCCCCAATTTCTACATTCAGAATTTTGAACCTTATTTTATAGAATATTAAGTCTCATCCATAGTCCTAATTTCTACAATTTCGGTCCCATTCCACCTATAGGTGCTAAAGGTTGGGTCTCCCAATTTGTATATTCTAGATTGTAAGAACTCATTTTGTAGAATAGTAACTCCCAATTTGTAGCCCAATTTTCTAGATTCTAGATTTTATATTTTTTTCCACATCAAATTTTGACCACACAATCTTTGGGACCGGAGCTCACTTTGTCATTTTATACTATTCTCATACAACTGCAACCCATTCTGCATTTACTTTTTTTTTTTTTAAATTTTGGGCCACAACTGTATCAGAGAGTCCCACGTTCCAACCCTTGTTAGCAATCACCCGAATAAACGCATATTATACGCGATTTTTTTACTTATAATACTTGAATACTTTTGAAAGATTCGAATCAGTACATAAATTTTAAGATGTGAAGTTTTAAACGTGTTCCGTATAAATTATTGAAAAATTTGGCACAAAAACGTGATAGAAATCTGTTTAATGAACTAAATTTGACAACATATTTAATAATGTGAAGTTTATAACCTCAATATTTTTATTTTTGAATATTTGACCGAAACTTTGAACATATTTTATTTGCACTGAGCCGATTTATACTCCTACTTTTGTCATCCCGAATTTTTTTTCGTTCGTCGAATTCCTAACAAGGGTCCCAACTACTAACGATGTTGAGCATCATTAGTAGTCGGGACTCTCCAATGCAACTTGGGGCCCAATATTTCAAAAGAAGAAGAAGGTAAATGTAGAATGAGTTGGATTTGTACGAGGATAGTAGGAAATGATAAAATAGGCTTCGATCCCAAAGATTGTGTGGTCAAAAACAGGGCCGGCCGGGGCCACCGCTCAGGGCACCATAGAATATGGGAGCCCAAAAACTTATATATATATATATATATTTTTATATATATATATATATATATATATATATATATATATATATATATATATATATATATATATATATATATATATATATATATATATAAAATCTTGTACCTAAAATAGAACTAATATGTGATTCTAGGGGTGAGCATCGATTCGGTTCGGTCCAAACCGAACCGCATTTATAAAAATCGAACCAGAACCGAGCTAATTATGAACCGAACCGAACCATATTCTTGCAAAACCGAAATAAACCGAACCGAAATAAATCGAGTCGGTTAATTCGGTTTTCGGTTTGTGGGCCTCACCTTAATGGGCCGGCCTGTTTCCTTTTACAACAAACAAAATAACAAAATGGGCCTGCTATGTATAGATGATCAAACATACATACAATATACAAACTTGCAATTTACCAAAAAATTGGATATTCCAGTCTCTAGACTCATATGATCAGGCTATCAACTATAGTTCCAGACCCATAAAATATTCTTCCAAATTACAAACTACAAAGTTATAATTTACAAGCAATCCAAAACGAGGAGAATTTAGCCAACAATTCCGGCATTCCAGTGATTCCAAGTTCAATTGCCCTGCACCAAAGAGAAAACAAGAAAAACAAGAGTAAATATGGCTCAGATTGGCTTTTTATGCATCATTGAATGATGCATAAAAAATTTTCATCATTGCCAATTTCTTATTTAATATGTTAGTAAAATCTTCAAGAAGACACAGTAAAATGACAGCATATGTAAGTTACCAATGGCTGCAACGAGTGCCTCGCCAATGGCTGCAACGAATGTCATGCCAATGGCTGCAACGAATG
Source organism: Iris pallida (assembly GCA_029216955.1). Taxonomy (NCBI): domain Eukaryota; kingdom Viridiplantae; phylum Streptophyta; class Magnoliopsida; order Asparagales; family Iridaceae; genus Iris; species Iris pallida. The sequence continues at coordinate 12,715,169 of JANAVB010033011.1, read as the reverse complement.
TCATGCCAATGTAATCCAACAAGTATACTATCCTACAAAATATCCAGAACCAGTAAATAACAGAACCAACAAATATTTGTCTTTTAATCTAAAGAATAACACTGCGAAGTGCAAACAAAACTAGTAATAAATTGCAGCAAACTATAACCAATAGTGATCATGAAGCAACTAGCACATCATATACCTGTAAATCCTATAACATATACTTCAACAGAGTGATGTCTAAAATAATATTTACAAGTATTTAAGTGAATATTATATTTGTGATTTTATTTGATATGAAAAAAATGTTATAACAAAAAGTATTATATTAGAAGTTTACCTATATGAATTATATTGGTACGTCAAAAAAAAAAAAAACTAGTATATTATCAGAATGAGTATAATATTGATCTTATGACAAAATAAAATCCAGAACAACGGCAACATGCTTCTTCTATGATGCTTGCTAAATGTATTAGGATAGTAATTCCAATACAACATCCAAAGCAAAATATTGAGACAAGGAACACAGGAGACAAGGAATTCGTGCAAGAAAATAATATATATCCTCCTTCCAGTTCCATATTTTGCAGCGCCCTGCAAAATACATATTCAATAATTCGTGCAAGGAGACAAGGAACACGATTTAAAAGATTCAAACAAAAAATTAGATCTAAGTTTAGATATAAGTTTTAAAAGATTTAACATATTCAATAATTCGTGCAACGAGACAAGGAACACGATTTTAACACAATAATTTCATGGACCAGCAATATGAACTAAGAAGCACTCCAGCATAATTCTAGATCTAAGTTTAGATCTAAAATTTAAAAGATCTAAACAAAAATTTGTCCAGATTTAAGAAAAAATTTCTAGGAAAAAAATGAAATAATAAAAGTTCTAGATCGAAAGTAAACTTATTATTAGTTGTTTAGATCTAGGTCGAAGAAATGAGTTTTCGAGTTCAGATCTGGGAGAGGAAAGAAACCCGGAACCCTAGTTTGAAGTTCCTGTGCTTGGGAGAGGAATAGGAGGAAGCTCAGCAGATATTGGAAGAGGAAGACCTTCTCTAAGGAGAGGAAGAAAGAGAGAAATTTAGGGTTAAACTGGAAACCCTAGTTTCCTTCGCCAGGAAGAGGAAGAAGAGTGGACGGAGAGGAAGAGGCTGAGCCGCTGAAAAAATGAGTAAGAGAGAAACTTTTTGGGTTTAGATAACTTATATAGAGGAAGGTTATATTGTAATTTTGGCTTTAGTTAAGAAAACCCTATTCGGTTATCGGTTCGGTCGGATGTGTCACGCCCCGAGTCGACAAACCGTTCGTCCTCGGTAGTATTATGCCGAATCGATCGTCCTCGCTAATGCGTGATGACGTACGAGTCTGGAATTGCACTCGTACAAGGCAAGAACGTTACGTTTGATCATTATATTGAAACATCAAGTTGAAACTTCACAAATCACATCAGAATTGAACGCACAGTTTAGGAAGATAGAAATATGCTTTTCATTCATAGCTTGCAACGAAGTACAAGTCATAATTACATTGGATGTCGTTACGGCTACATTGATTGAAACAAAAGAAATATACTCGACAAGCTGCATGAACTAATACTTGTTGTTCCATACATTCGTCCCTTTATACATAAGCCTTCGATGAATTGACTTCAAAATACTTCAAAATAGGAAGAGCTTCAAAACGCCTCTCCGCACTTCAGCTTCAGTTTAGAGCTCCCACCGCACCTGGGGAGTTGGGGAGGGGGCTAGCACACTTGCTAAGTGGACGAGACGAACCCATTCGTCTAAACCGACTCTGATTGTTAAGGTAGGCATGTTTTAGAGTTTTCTTTCTATTTAGAACTAAATGAATTCAGTTCATATCGATAGCCATCTTTGAAGTAATAAAGTATACAGTAAAATATAATGATTTATCACAGTTCTCACCACGGCCGTGCTCGTCCATGCATAAAAATAGAGATAATACTTACTACCTGCATAAGACAATAGGTGAGCGTGCTACTATCTTATATGTGCGGTCACTGGTGTTACACACCACTTGGGACTATCTCAACGATATTTCGGCCCGTTCAGTCTAGGTTGCAAGCCTGACTGGCGGTCCCGCAATGCATCAATGCTGAAACACGATTATTCATTCCCCCTAGGTCGATTCGATACCGATGCCCCGGATACCGATTCGAGAAAAATCAAACTTGTGCACAAGCTGTCCATGTCCATGTCCATGTCAATGCGTGAACAGTTTAATATATGCAAACAGATTTGTATAGCGCGGACAGTATTGAACGACATTATTATTTCTCCTAACTCATGCAACGATTCATTTTCCCCAAAGCCGTACTCCCAATTTAGCGTCCCGTAGGCACCAAATTGCCCGAGGTATCATAAGCCACGATCAACATTTCACATTATTTTGCAGTACATGAAATAGTCTATCTTTTTACTAGAACCTTAAACTTTCTCGTTTTGGTGCAGAACTTATATTTTTAGAGTAGATTACTCTAAATCGATACATTTTTTTCGAGTTCTTGATCTTAGTGGATTGGCATGCATTTAACTTGGCATTGTCGATTTGAATATGTTTGAGGCAAAATAATTTCATTTGCGGGACAAAGTAGAAAAGAAGGGGCTGAATCACCCACCAAGTACTTTGATCGTGCCGACCGTCGAAACGTTTTACAACGTTCAAGCTTTAGTTACGCGAGCTCCTGCAATGGCACTGACACTTAGTTAGGATTCCTTCTTTATTCCTTTGCTTCGAAATTCGTAGATTGCATTCAAAAAACGACGCGAAACTAATTTCATCAAAACCAAGCGGTAAAAGCTCCAAGAAAACCATACAACAGTCCGGTCCCGTCAAAGGGACTCTTATATAGAGCTCACTCGTCGAGATGCAGCTTGCTGCATCTAGGACTTATTCCAATAGAAGTTGTTCCATGAATTGGATCGATTCTCGTAACATTCGTCCAAATCGATTTGATCGATGCCGCAAGGTGTTATTGTTTACCAAGCTCAGCGATCGAGTCAGATGGCCATCTAAGTTCCCGACCGATCTGACTCGGCGTAAGTATATTACGAAGTTCGTCGCCTATCGAAAGCGGAAGACTACATAATATACCACTAAGAAAAAGTTTCGTCCCGAAACTTAAGAACAAGGGCCTGACCTTAAATTAGACAAACAACGAAGGGTACTTCTCCTTCATCCCCGCCTCCATTTCCCATGTCAACTCTTCAACTGAATGGTTTTTCCAAAGCACGCGGACCAAGGACACCGATCGATTTCGCAATACCTTCTCCTTACGGTCCAAAATTTGAATAGGCTCCTTCGAGTAAGACAAGTCAGTACATAGCTCCAACTGATCGAATCTAACTATGTGACTTGGATCGTGCACGTATTTTTAAAGTTGTGAAACATGGAAAACATCGTGCACATCAGCCAAGGCAGGAGGTAGTATGATTCGATAAGCAACCGCTGCAACTCGCTCGATAATCTCGAAGGGGCCTACAAATATCGGGCTCAATTTGACTTTAACGTCGAACCGCATCACGCCACGCATGGGCGTTACTTTTAGAAACACATGGTTCCCGACCAAAAATTCTAGCGGTCGTCGATGAAGATCTACGTAGCTCTTTTGTCGACTTTGCGCGAGACGGAGTCTATCTCGGATCAAGCGGACCTTTTCGATGGCCTACTCCACCAGTTCCGGTCCGAGCACTTGTCACTCTCCGATTTCATCCCAGCATATTGGAGAACGATACTTCCTCCCGTAGAGCGCTTCATATGGAGCCATCTGAATGCTCGACTGATAACTATTGTTATACGCAAACTCTGTAAGCAGCAAATGCGTATCCCAACTAGACTTTAGATCGATCGCACACAGACGCAACATATCCTCTAAGATTTGATTTACCCTTTCCGTCTGACCGTCTGTCTGGGGGTGGTACGTAGAACTAAAATTTAGTTTGGTCCCCATCGTCGCTTGCAGGCTCGTCCAAAAATACGATAGAAATTGCCCATCTCTGTCCGAAATTATTGAGGCCGGTACCCCGTGCAGTCGAACAATCTCATCGATATAGATTTGCGCTAACCGATCGACACTTCATCCTACTTTAATTGCGATAAAGTGAGCCGACTTGGTCAATCAATCAACAATGACCCAAATTGCATCATTCTTCCGCGGCGTCTTCGAAAATCCTACAATGAAATCCATCGAGATGTTGTCCCACTTCCACTCAGGAATGGCGAGGTTCTGCAGCTCTCCGCCTGGCCTTTGGTGTTCTGCCTTCACTTGCTAACACGCCGTGCACTAGGATACGAAAGTAGCCACGTCTTTCTTCATACCGTGCCACCAAAAGTTTGTGCACAAGTGTAACTCCAGTTTTCTAATAATAGAATTTGGGTATTCTCCTGTAACTCCATATTTTCTAAATATCTTTATTTGGGATTCATTGAGATTTTATTGAACTTATTTTAGTAAGAATTACTTAGGAAATTGATTTCCTAAACCCATTCCTTGATTCAAATCCATCAAATCTTTTAACTAATTCTGCTTGGGCCGAAATAGCCAATCAGGCCCATTACTCACCTTCGGCCAGCCCACCAACTGACTGGGCGCAGATCCGGACTTAGGGTCCAAACCCATAAACCTGATAACCCTTCACCCGCTAACCCGATTATCCATATTAGCCATTATATTCCCTTCTATTCCTTCATTCATTCAAATCCTCCAATTCCCTTTCCCTCTACTCCTCTGCTACTGCGGTTGGGAACGACGATGACGACGGAAAGCAAGCGCACGCTGGCGACGACCAAGTGGAGGTTCCAGAATCTTCTCCTTCCTCAACCGCCTAACCACTTCTCAACGGTCTAACTAACTCCCTAACCACCAACTTCATCTCCTCCGTCGACGCCTAACCACCTCCTTCATCCTGCCCGTCGATTGACCATTCCTCTGCCTATATAAGGACCCCGAGACCCCCCTTCTTCATCACTCTCCACATTGTGGCGAAGCCTTGTCTCTCTCCTCCGTGAATCCCTCTTATTCTTCTTCGACTGCTTGTAGAGCTCCGGCCATGGCGGATCGCAGCTGAGCTTCGTAGCAGCATTAGAGGATTGACGAAGATGCAGTGAGGATTCGTCACGAGCTTGCGATCGTACTCGATAGATAAGACTTCGAATCCATATTCGTATTTCCTTTCCTCCGCCTCTGTGTGATTTTGATTAAATGTCAGTAACGTGAGCATTCTTGACATTCGATTCTTGAGATTTCTGATTTGGCTGAGACTCATTGGTGAGTTCTTGAGCATTTCTGTAAATTTCTCCAATTTTGGAGTCGTTACAATTCGAATTGAGCTCATATTGTTGCTTTCTTTTTGTGCGCGTCAGCTGTTCGGTAGAATGCCTGATCAGTTCGGCTAATTGACTCTGGACACGGAAAGCCAACGTATCGGACACTAAGAACAAGGTTAGGTGCATACTTGGACAGATATATGTTTCGTTTCTGATTTTACCTTCAGATGCTATGTGTCGTGTCCAGTAGGGATTCGAGAGATGGTGTCTGTATCCTACACTATAACCGGTTGAGATTTGGGGTATGGAGAGGGATGTTGCAGTATTGTGCTATGTCGTATTGGAAAGGAAGTGGGTGTCAGCGCCCGACTGACACCAGTGAGGGGACACAAAAGACACAAGTGTATCTAGATGATGAGTTAAGGGTGCATCAGTTCTTCTATGACCAGAACAGTTAGTTATGATAGGTTCTCTGATGGTTTAGTTCAAATACATGACCGTTAGTTAGGTCAGTTTTGATATTATGTGACTTTGTATGAAGTTGAATTCATTTTATATATTCTTGACTGTTAGGTTGGGTGGACAATTGATTGAGCAAGACTTGGGCTTAGAATGTATGATTGGATCAAGATGGAATGTAAGGATTTTCCATTCATTTAGGTCAGAAAGAGTTTAGCTGGCTTCATATTGTTTGCTGGTTGAGATAATTATCAAACCTGACAAGTGAATTAAGTTGGTTAGTAATTGTTACTAGTGATTAGAACTTAGTTAGGGGATTAGGAAAGTTTAGTAAAACACTAGTACTTGACTAGAGGTTTAAATTAGAAAGCTTCTAAAATATTATTTCTGTATTCTAGGTGATCTAGAAGACTTGGACAAAACCCCGGAATCAAGGCAAGTACATGTACTCAGTATTACCATCATTGCATGCATTGCACATATTGTCTTGTTTTATTATTTGCACTTGTTCCCGATTGATTGCATTGTTTCTCGTGTCGGGTGGGGGACGTTCCATAGACATGTGATTGACTAATATTGGACCAATATTGCCTGATAGCATACACTGTATGCCCGATGTCCATTTCGTGCGTGACTGATAGCATTATCGTCAGACATGCCTGATTATTGATTGACTGATAGCATATTTTATATGCCTGATTATATATTAGTCCCCACATGTTGATAATGTCCAATTGCATATGTACACGTAGCTAGTGCATATTTTATTCATATTGCTTCTCTGTCTTTCAGTTATATTTTGATATACCGTTCCATTGATCTTCATGGTGAGTTTTATTGAGTTACATTGTACTTTGCTCCTTTTCTGACTGGATCGTTGATTACATGTGAGATGGAGCTTTAGATTGTCATGGATGGCATTGGAGCTCACTTGACATTGAGATAGCTAGTTTCATGTATAGGAGATTGATTGAGTGTATTTGATTATATGTTGTTGTTGTTGTAGCATTTATCTTTTACCGGCTTTGTACCCGGACATTCATGTATAAGCTTGTAATAATTGTATAGTAGATTGCTGTGAGGGTTAGTATAGATTCCGTGATTAGATGCTGTGATGAGATTACTCTTGTTATTGATGACTAGACGGCTCACTACCGCTGTCAACGACAGTGTAGGCCGGGCATGCATCAACCTGTACCCGATTATTCGGTAGCGGGGCGTGACATGTTTTTGTGGTGGCCCATGCAGGTCTCTATCTAATGGTACTTTGGATTAGAGTTGTAATCCCTCTTCCAAAATTTTTTGATAATATATTTTTATTTATTTGGATTAAATGGTGACTTTTAGAGTTTTATAAATAATTATTTAGTTAATTATTACGGTAGATGATTTTAGCCATGACGGAGTTTTGGAGTACACGGTGACTAGAAATCATGGTACGGATAGTGCCATGGCGTGCTTTGGCTATTGTATTAGCCCTGGTAGGGAAGACCGAGCCATAGTGATGTCCTAACTAGGAAAACCAGGCCAAGTTGTGATTTAACCCTTACCGAAGATTTATTTATTTATTAATTATATTATTGAGTTTAGGGGAAACGGTTATACCATTTTAGCCCGGACTGGACGCGAACTGAGCCCAAGCCCATAGTCATCCAGTGTACACAAAGATTCCATGTAGACATATTTTAAGTAGATGCAATGCCGATTATTGGATGTTGTATTTCGTTATTGTTATTATTATTATTATTATTTTTTATTATCAATACTATTGAGGTTATTATTATATAATATTATTTTATTATTATTGGTTATACTATTTTATCAAATAAATAGTATTATATATATAGTCATTAGGAATAGATAATATCGAGGTTTATTTAGATTTTATGGAGAATATTATATTAGTATATATAAATATATAGATATATGGATGCCTATTAAAGAATTGAAAATATATATATTCTCATTATTTATAAAATAAAGTATGTATATGTATAGGGTTATATAAGTATATACATATAAATGTGTATATACAAATATATTACATACGTGTGTATATATAGATAAACATAAATGTATATAGGTGAGTGTATATATATATATAGATATATATGTATAAATATATGTATATACATATATACATATAATAATAAGAAAAAGAAAAAAAGGAACTAAGCAACACAGCCCAGTCGGGCCAGAGGCCACTGGCCCACGAATACTAACTAGTAAACCCCCCAAGGGAGCAACAGCAGTATTAATACACCCCAGACCCGAGAGTTCACCCAACCCGAGCGCTGGTATGGCGATATACACGCGAGGGAGAGAGCGATAAAAAAACTCAAAACCATAATTCAACTCCCCCGTCGCGCGCACTCCAGCACTCTGGGCGGCCGCTCGTCGCCGGCGCTGCCACCACACGCGGCCGGAGAGCCACTGGAGGACGGCTGACAGATGATAGAACCGAGCGATGACAGCAGCAGTGGCCTGCGAGAACCGACTTCGCCGTAACTTTCCATCGCGCTCGGTCGACCAATGCTTGAACCGTCTTCGCAGGTAATACGACAACCTATACAACTGTAATCCCCATCATTTAGGTTGATTTTAGATAACCTCTTTTGCTCGGAAAATCGAACCCAAGTTCATCGAAAAACTGTCGAAACATGACAGAAAAACCAGTCCGACTACTCTAGTTCGCGGATAGTTTTCTCCTAATCCATGCACGATTTTGAAATTCTACTTGAAGACACTTATAGACAATATATAGGAGATGGAAACCCTTCTTTTCGTTTTTGTATTCATGCAATGGGTGCCGAATAATCAGTCCCCAAAGATTACGAAAAATCTGTTTTAAAATATTAAAAATTAGAAAAAACTCTTCGATACGACGTGCGTCCTGCCAATCCGGGCGACGTGGTCGCGAACCAAAAGCATCGAAAGGTGCGTAACGGTTTCGTGGACGTGTGGAATTTGACGGAATTCAAATTGGTTGCGTGTGCGCGACGAATTTGATACGTATCCGTCGAAATTCACTGTATCGGCCTCTGTGCAAATTTCTCAATTACTTTGTGCACGATCGTCAGATCGAGACGAAACTTACGCCAACAGGACCGTATAATTTTATGGTCCTGTATGCCAAGTTTGGTCTGATTCTGAGACAGTTGATCGGATCGCCGTTTTGCGGGTCCCACGGTCCGACTCAACGGGCGATTTCGTGCACGACCCACCGGAATCCAAAACTGGACATACCGTTGGGTTCGTATCATCAAAACGAATCCGTAGACATATAGTTTGACAACTTTGGAGACCATTGACCCTGGCACGCTTTTCGGTGCAAAGCGGGTCCAACGACGGACACCGTTTTGACTCGAAATTACCATTTTGCTCCTGTGTCCAGAATTGGACTTAAGGATAGGCAATTCTAGCTATTTTGACTATTTTGAGAACATTGGTAATGTTTATTTCAGCATCCGGAGACTGTTGTACGAGTTGACTATTGTGGCACACTGAATGGTTCGGATTATTGGTTTCACCAGCAAAGGACCACAGGCGAGTACAGTTTATTGTCTGCATTTCGATATTGATCTTTACTGTATTTTATTGATTGGCCATTGGTTATGTGAATTTTATATTCTATTATAAATTGTTGAGTCAGAAATGAGAAGTACCAAGGATGTGTGATCCGACCGTAGACATTGTTTATTTTCATGCAGTAGACCTCGTAGACATTATTTATTTTCTGCAAGTAGACATTGTTTAATTTCTGCAAGTAGACCTCCTAGACATTGTTTAATTTCTGCAAGTAGACCTCGTAGACATTGTTTATTTTTCGTGCAAGTAGACCTCGTAGACCTCGCGGTGTAGTGCCCTAGACTGATCACATATCAAAGGTACTTCTAACAGTTGGAAAAGTATTTTTGTCTATTTATTTGCTACTGATTTGTCATCTTTTCTGTTTATTTTCAAAAACATGTAACTGATGTCTAACCTCTGTTGTATAGTCATTTTCATTTATTGAAATTGTATTCAGTGAATTGTGCTCATTTCATTCCTGACTGGAAACCAATATTTTTCAGGTTAGTCGTGGATTCACTTAGCATGGGGAGTTCGGGTGTATATGCAGACGAAAAATCTAGAGACTAGCTAAATAGATGAGTTGTAGTCATTCCAATGTTTGTACGAGTTTATATTTTCTGCAAATATAAAACTTGTAAATATTGTAAGTTAAATTAGTTTTGTGAATGATCATTATTTTATTTATTTTGATCATCATGGCCGTGACAGCATTCTACCGTCGACTCTGCGGCGTAGGCTGGCTTGGACACGTCTCGTATCCGAAAAAAAGGGTATGAGTCGTGACAAGTTTTTGTGGTGGTCCATGCAGGTCTGTTTTCGTAAATCATACGAACTCATGATGGTACTTAAATTAGTCGTACTATTGCGAGCCTGCGACTAGGAAATGCTCATTCATAAATTAGGAATTAATTTAATTTAAGAGAATGACTAGGACTAGGAGTCCCTTATACAAGTTTACCGATAGGTAGTCTAGGCCATGCAATTTAGAAGAGGAGTTATTAATTTTGATAGTTTGTCAGATCCCCATAGGTACACTATTACCTCTTGATATGACGATATGATCCAATGTGGATAGATTATTCACTTGGCGAGATAGGGCTTCCTAGGATTAATGATCTAACCTTGAGGAATTGTTCAATTCCTTCTCTTTGCCTCTTTAGATATTATCCTCATATCTTAGATTGAATTGCCTATTTAATTCCTATTTTGCCCTAAGAATTATTATTTTCGGATTATGTTATCCATATAGGGACCTCGAGTTAGTTTCGATTCAAAGTTTTTTTCCCAATAGTTTGAATGCACATGAAATAGACAATAGAATGTTTGTATTTCTTTTGTCTTCAGTTATTTTCCTCCACGTTCAATCTTTTATTCTAAGGATTGTGACTGATAGGACAAATACTTACACTTTATTTCATAGTCAACTTGTTTGAATCCCTAGAAGCTCATGAATTTTTGCAGATATAGTTAAAGGAATGTTAGTTAACTCATAATGGCAGGACAGCAGCGCACTGTCGCCATTTATTTGAATTATGGAGACTATGGATTCACTGCAGCCAGCAGCGCACTGGCGAGGCACGACCCCTAAAGTAGAAATTAGTTTAAGAAAAATATAGGTTATAGAATATTGCTAAAACTAGGGCTGGTGGTCCTCTTTAATCGTAGTTACCCTGAGTCAATATTAGATAGAGTTAAGAAGTGTTCAATTTTTATATCATGTTTGAGTTACGAAACCAAGGGTTTACCACAGCCAGAGTATACGGGCGAGGCATAATCCTCGGTGAAATGACTTCAAAACATGATTACAAAGTTTAGGATACCATAGAGAGTAGGAAAATGTCCCGTGAGATCCAAACCCAATACTAATGGAATGTTCTGTGAGATTGGGTAGCGTGTCTCCCGACCTATCATTCCGTGGTCCTTGCGATCTATTAACGAGGTAATTAACTGCACTAATAATTTTACATAGAATATAGAATTTAGAGGTTCATAACCCTTTAGTCGACCAAGGCAGTATGGATGAGAAGATAGTAGGATGACCGTATAAGCAAGAACACTAGATAGGGTTTTGATTTTCGCAAAACTCGAACTACCTGTGACTCCTTTCAAAAATCTCGCATACTTGTATTTTGAATATCTTGACCAATGCTGCTATTACAGCCTAGTTTTACAAGCTTACTCCTTTAATCGAGCTTGACTCAAGACATATATTTATAGGGGACGCCCACTAACATATTGTCTAATCAGAATCGATGTATTACGGTCTGATCAACCGTAGTGCACTCGGTTCGCTCTCCTTCTGATTAACTTACGTGGATTGAGATGTAGATGCCTCTAGGATCTCATCCGTGACTGTATTGACAATTCCTCTTGAATTATACATTCGCCTTTGAATCACGTAATGGTATTCAGTGACATCTTTCTTGAACTCTTTATTGTCTTTGTCTACACTGATTTGGAAAGACGAAAGCTCATAATTGGTAGAGAGGTACAGAGTATCCCCATGGCTACGATAGTTGTATACACAAGTGTAGTCACCATCGGCCAGCCATGTGACTAGAACCTTGTCTTGAGTTACTCGTTCTCCTCTCTCGACCCTCAAACTACTATTGGGACCTTCTAGCCATTGATTTTGAGAATGATTAGGGTTTTACCCTTAGTCAAAATGTTAACCTAGGAGACTATCTATTCTCAAGAAACCAAATGTCGTGAGCCTCAAATTATTTGCCTGAAGCTTGCTTTAACTAGCAACCTTTAAATCCTCAACTCAGCCTTTCTTCGGCTAAAGCCACGGTTTAGACATGAGTTGAATATACAAAGGTAAGGACAATCATTTACCGTGACTATGGTAGACACTCATCCCGAGATTGGTTACCAACGAGTATTGCCCTAGTTATGTAAATTTTATTATTAAGACATAACTAGTGTTGGAACACCACAGTCACTAACTTAGCCAATACCATAGCTTAAATACCCTGTCATATTATGATCTACCAGTTGTCAACATCAATACATGATCACTATAACTCTTGTATACTATGGACGAGTAGGTCATTCTATTTTATCGACAATGTGTCGTTGTACACACTCGTTTTCCACTTATTGAGAAATGATCCTTGACTTGACTAATATCTACCGTATCCCGTTACGCCGTACCTTATCCTTTATTAACAAGAGTCGAGATACAGTATCCGGACTTTAAAATTCTTCTAATCTCATTATCCCTAAAACCATGTCCTAGCTTCTAGGGTGAGTAGACTGTAAGCCTTCTAAAACTTTGGGATATACGAGGGTTACCGATTGATTAGAATAATTTCCATTAGGATGATAATTAGTGCCCCATGGACTCCCACTTTTTATTTAGATTATTTTGTATCCCTGGTCGTGTCATTAATATTCGGAGCACGAGACCAGCTGTTACCTTCCAACCAATTTCATATGCAAGATCTAGACGAGTCCACCTTCATCTAGGTATATCATGTCTCACTCAAACACGTCCCCTTGTACTCTATTTTATGGTACGACTTTCAGGTAAAAAGGATTAGCTATAACTCATACCATAAAACTGGTATACCTTCCGATTTCTATTAGAGCCTCAACCTCGACTAAATTCTTTTGACCCAATATATGGTCGTGATCTACTCGAGGCCCACTACGTACATGTCACTAGTGTGTCACTCAATTGTGCCTTTTCGTGCTACTTAAACACAAAAGTCACAAAAACGCATTTTTGGGCCTTAAGGACCTAGCTAACTAACCTGACTGGCAACTAGCTCAACCACTTGGGTGAAAATCTATTCTAGGTTACCCTAACCTAGTAAAAGTAGTTTTATCATTGGGATCTTGTCCAGTCAATATAGATTAAACCCAAGGTTCATCCAACCAACTATTGATGTCCAATTAGGGAACCCATTAAGACCCAGTAAAAACCCATCCATGCATACCACCATACTTGGACTATAAAAACCGAACTATTTAAAATAGGCCCCCATACCTATTTTGTAGTCTCCTCCTCTTGGAATGTGAAGTCATTCGTGACTATTAATCCATCTATCTGGAAGTTGCGTTACGATCTTTCATTGCATTTATATCCCTTTCTCGTGTTTTAAATAACCACGAAAAAGATCACAACTTCGATTTCCTAAAATCCGTTCTATTATAGAATCTTGTTTAGATTAAACTTCGAGAACGGAACTTCCGTATTGTACGGATTGCAAGCCCCTCTGAGAAACAAAGGGTCCTTCGATCTAGCAAGTGACTTCCTTTCTATCTGCATCAATGGATACTCTCTACCGCCCTGGAACTTCATACTTGCTCTTGATTATTCTTCCTTATCTTCCTGTCCTTCCTATTTTGGAACGACGAAAGGTCATGCTTATTAGAATTTACCAATAACTTTTTAGCTACTTGGGTAAATTTATTGCTTGTTAGAATTTGGGTTGTTGATAGATATGAGAGGATTATAGTGGCCATAAGCAGTAGATATCTATTGGTAGAAATTTTAGCAATTAGTTAGTAGATAATAAAGTTTTAGTGACATAGCCTTGAAGGAGTAGTGTGTCCAAAGGTGGGTAGAAGTCCTCGGAGTTTCGTAGTTACAAAATGGCTAGAAGGAGAATATAAACTATTTTTAAAATTCGAGGAGATTAAGGTAATGGTAGTTTCCCTTTTTAAATTTAAGGAATAGTTACGAATTAGAATTTCGAGGACGAAATTATTTTTAAGGTGGGTAGATTTGTAACCCCTCTTCCCGGAGTTTTGATAATATATTTTTATTTATCTGGATTAAATGGTGTCTTTTAGAGTTTTATAAATAATTATTTAGTTAATTATTACGGTAGATGATTTTAGCCATGATGGAGTTTTGGAGTACACGATGACTAGAAATCGTGACACGGATAGTGCCATGACGTGCTTTGGCTAGTGTATTAGCCCTGGTAGGGAAGACCGAGCCATAGTGATGTCCAAACTAGGAAAACCAGGCCAAGTTGTGATTTAACCCTTACCAAAGATTTATTTATTTATTAATTATATTATTGAGTTTAGGGGAAACCGGTTATACCATTTTAGCCCGGACTGGACTCGAACTGAGCCCAAGCCCATGTAGGCATCCAGTGTATACAAAGATTCCATGTAGACATATTTTAAGTAGATGCAATGCCGATTATTGGATGTTGTATTTCATTATTGTTATTATTATTATTATTATTATTATTATCATCAATACTATTGAGGTTATTATTATATAATATTATTTTATTATTATTGGTTATACTATTTTATCAAATAAATAGTATTATATATATAATAATTAGGAATAGATAATATCGAGGTTTATTTAGATTTTATGGAGAATATTATATTCGTATATATAAATATATATGGATGCCTCTTAAAGAATTAAAAATATGTATATTCTCATTATTTATAAAATAAAGTATGTATTTGTATAGGATTATATAAGTATATACATATAAATGTGTATATAACAATACATTATATACGTGTGTATATATAGATAAACATAAAGGTATACAGGTGAGTGTATATATATATATAGATATATATGTATAAATATATGTATATACATATATACATATAATAATAAAAAAAGAAAAAGAAAAAAGGGAACTAAGCAACACAGCCCAGTCGGGCCAGAGGCCACTGGCCCACGAATAATAACTAGTAAACCCCCCCAAGGGAGCAACAACAGTATTAATACACCCCAGACCCGAGAGTTCACCCAACCCGAGTATGGCGATATACACGCGAGGGAGAGATCGATAAAAAACTTAAAACCCTAATTCAACTCCCCCGCTGCGCGCACTCCAGCACTCTGGGTGGCCGCTCGCCGCCGGTGCCGCCACCACACGCGACCGGAGAGCCGTCGGAGGACGGCTGACAGATGACAGAACCGAGCTATGACAGAGTAGTGGCCTGCGAGAACCGACTTCGCCGTTACTTTTTGTCGCGCTCGGTCGACCAATGGTCGAACCGTCTTCGCAGGTAATACGACAACCTATACAACTGTAATCCCCATCATTTAGGTTGATTTTAGATAACCTCTTTTGCTCGGAAAATCGGACCCAAGTTCATCGAAAAACTGTCGAAACATGACAGAAAAACCAGTCCGACTACTCTAGTTCACGGACAGTTTTCTCCCAATCCATGCACGATTTCAAAATTCTACTTGAAGATACTTATAGACAATATATAGGAGATGGAAACCCTTCTTTTCATTTCTGTATTCGTACAATGGGTATCGAATAATCAGTCCCCAAAGATTACGAAAAATATGTTTTAAAATATTAAAAATTAGGAAAAACTCTTCGATACGATGTGCGTCCCGCCATTCCGGACGACATGATCGCGAACCGAAAGCATCGAAAGGTGCGTATCGGTTTCGTAGACGTGTGAACTTTGACGGAATTTAAATTGGTTGCGTATGTGCGACGAATTTGATGCGTATCCGTCGAAATTTACCGTATCGGTATCTGTACAAATTTCTCAATTACTTTGTGCACGATCGTCAGATCGAGACGAAACTTGCGCCAACAGGACCGTATCATTTTTTTGGTCCTGTATACTAAGTTTGGTCCGATTCTGAGACAATTGATCGGATTGCCGTTTTGCGGGCCTCACGGTCCGACTCAACGGACGATTTCGTGCTCGGCCCACCAGAATCCAAAATTGGACATACCGTTTGGTTCGTATCATCAAAACGAATCCATAGATATCTAGTTTGATGACTTTAGAGACCATTGACCCTGGCACGCTTTTCGGTGGAAAGCGGGTCCAACGACGGACACCGTTTTGACTCGAAATTATCGTTTTGTCCCTGTATCCAGAATTGGACTTAAGGACAGGCAATTTTAGCTATTTTGACTATTCTGAGAACATTGGTAATGTTTATTTCAGCATCCGAAGACTGTTGTACGAGTTGACTATTGTGGCACACTGAATGGTTCGGATTATTGGTTTCACCAGCAAAGGATCACAGACGAGTACAGTTTATTGTCTGTATTTCGATATTGATCTTCACTATATTTCATTGATTGGCCATTGGTTATGTGATTTTTATATTCTATTATAAATTATTGAGTCAGAAATGAGAAGTACCAAGGATGTGTGATCCGACCGTAAACATTGTTTATTTTCATGCAGTATACCTCGTAGACATTGTTTATTTTCTGCAAGTAGACATCGTAGACATTGTTTAATTTCTGCAAGTAGACATCATAGACATTGTTTAATTTCTGCAAGTAGACCTCGTAGACGTTGTTTATTTTTCGTACAAGTTGACCTCGTAGACCTCGCGGTGTAGTGTCCCAGACTGATCACATATCAACGGTACTTCTAACAGTTGGAAAAGTATTTTTGTCTATTTATTTGTTACTGATTTTTTGTATTTTTTGTTTATTTTTAAAAACATGTAACTGATGTCTAACCTCTGTTGTATAGTCATTTTCATTTATTGAAATTACATTCAGTGAATTGTGCTCGTTCCATTCCTGACTGGAAACCAATATTTTTCAGGTTTGTCGTGGATTCACTTAGCATGGGAAGTTCGGGTGTACATGCAGACGAAAAGCCTAGAGACTAGCTAGATAGATGAGTTGTAGTCATTCCAATATTTGTAGGAGTTTATATTTTTTGCAAATATAAAACTTGTGAGTATTGTAAGTTAAATTAGTTTTGTGAATGAGCATTGTTTTATTCATTTTGATCATCATGGCCGTGGCAGCGTTCTACCGCCGACTCTGCGGCGTAGGCTGGCTTGGACACGTTTCGTATCCGGAAAAAAGGGGTGCGGGTCGTGACAAGAGTGCCATTGGAAGCATGCAGAATAGGAAACTCATCAGAGCATAGGACCGTTATCATATTGCTTATTTTTCTGTCTTTTATATCTTGTTATAACACACAGTACTCCTATGAGTCACTGATAGTTCTCCTACAATTCCAGAGATGGCCAAAGGAAGGAAGGAACCTCATTCGAGGGGCCGTACTCCGAGTGTAGCCCATTCCGAGAGAGGATCATCTGCCCTACCTATGATAGCTCCAGAGCGCTCTGGTACCCACGTACCACCCGTCACGAGAGCTTCTTCACGACATTCCATTAGTTCCATGAGGGACACCTAGATGCATGAGCTAGTCCATGGGCTATTGGGGGCCCAGAGAACCCAGACCCAGAGTTTGTTGGATGCTCAGAGGGAACAGACCACTATATTACGAAAGGGTATTGAGAGATTAGTTAGCCCACTCCTACCACCACCACCCCCACTTCCCCAGACCACTACTATCGCTCTGCCTACATCTCATATTCCACCTCCACCGACTACTATACCAACCCCATCATATACCCCACATCCGCCATACGCTCCACATTCATCACATATTCTACCTCCATCCACCCAGGGTTCCTGTACAGTCTACTACCACCACTTTTGTTCAGCCTGAGCCTATTTCTTTCATTTCACCTTCCATCCATACTCATGCTTCTTCTACTTATACTCAGACTACTCCCACCCACCATTAGAGAGAGGGTTCTATCCTGGATTTCAAAAGGATGGCACCTAGAGAGTTTCTTGGGACCGAGGGTATACTCTACGCCGATGAGTGGCTAGAGGATATAGAGAGGGTGATGCGACTATCTAGGCTTCCGGACGACCTTAAGGTAGAGGCAGCCGACGTGCAGATGCATGATCTGGCACGTACCTGGTTTAGGAGCGAGCCTCAGCTCACAGTACCTGGATTGACTTGGGAGCAGTTTGTGGAAATCTTCAAGGAGAAGTTTTTCTCGGCTATGGCGAGAGAGGCTTTAGAGCGCCAGTTTCAGACTCTTGAGCAGGGGACTCGCTCGGTTGATGAGTACGCGGCAGAGTTCGGATGACTTAGTCGGTTTGCAGAGGGTAGAGCCAGAGATCCAGACGTGAGAGCCACAAGATTCAGACAGGGTTTGAGCCATGAGCTTCGTTACTTAGATACGGCTAACGTAGCGACTACTTATTCTGGGATAGTCGCCGTTGCTCAGAGATTAGAAATTTATCTGAGCCTTCGACCCAAGAGAGATCGTGACATTAGTGGAGGAGGTAGCCACTCGGGACCACCCAAACGTCCCAATAACCAGCAGACGAAGACCTTCACATCCCAGCCTCTTCAGGGTACACAGCAGCAGCAGCAACGACCAGTTCAGCAGCCTTGTGGACTTTGTCAGAAAGTGGGTCATACCTGGCAAGTGTGTAGGAAGAGACTTAGACAGTGCCTTATCTGTGGTGCAACTGATCATCATGCTAGGGAGTACACCATTGCTCGTACAGTAGCTGGATCTCCGGGACTTCCACAGCCAGAGGGACGAGTCTACCTTATGTCAGAGGAAAGAGCAGAGGCTATTCCGATTCCGGGCGAGGACTAGAGATCGAAGGCATTCTCGCATAGCTGGAGCAAACCGTGGGTCGCCACTTCCATTTGATTCTTTCTAGCATCTAGACTTTCCTTGTTGTTTTATATTCAAGACTTGTTTCTAAAGTCTCTATATCTTACTATTGTTTCGTAATGGCCGCTTGTTTGATCTTTTTACCTAATTAAACTACTTGTTCACTTCCTATCATGACTTTGACTGTTAAAAATTCATTTTGATTCTTCATAAATTCTTGGAAATTCTTCTGGATAAAGTTGAGAAAATATTCGACGACCTACTACGACGTGATAGATGTGCACTGCAGTTATTTACCTGGATTATGAAAACTGAAAGTTTATTGCTGCCAGCTGCACACCGGCGAGGCATGGACTCTAAGTTGAAGTAATTACAGGTAATCATGGGCTCTCAAATATTATTGAGACTAAGTCCTAAATTCATAATATTTTCTGATATCAGATAAAGTTGGAAGAATATTTTGATAATATTATTATCGGGACCATGGAACCGAAGGTTTACTGCATCCAGATACATACTGGCGGGACAGAAACTTTAGGGAAAGTAACTCCAGATATGTATGATTGTCGGATATTATTGAGACTATTATCCCTTGATTATGTTTTCGTAACTAACACTTTGTACCACCTTAAATCGTGCCAATTTCAAAATTGTATTTGATTGCTCTTAATCGTGCCATCTGAAATTTCGAGGACGAATTTTTTCAAGGAGGGAAGATTTGTAACTCCAATTTTCTAATAATAGAATTTGGGTATTCTCATGTAACTCCATATTTTCTAAATATCTTTATTTGGGATTCATTGAGATTTTATTGAATTTATTTTAGTAAGAATTACTTAGGAAATTAATTTCCTAAACCCATTCCTTGATTCAAATCCATCAAATCTTTTAACTAATTCTGCTTGGGCCGAAATAGCCAATCAGGCCCATCACTTACCTTCGGCCAGCCCACCAACTAACTGGGCGCGGATTCGGACTCAGGATCCAAACCCACAAACCCGATAACCCTTCACCCGCTTACCCGATTATCCTTATTAGCCGTTATATTCCCTTCTATTCCTTCATTCATTCAAATTCTCCAATTCCCTTTCTCTCCACTCCTCTGCTACTGCGGTTGGGAATGACGACGACGACGGGAAGCAAGCTCACGCCGGCGACGACCAAGTGGAGGTTCCAGAATCTTCTCCTTCCTCAACCGCCTAACCACTTCTCAACGGTCTAACTAACTCCCTAACCACCAACTTCATCTCCTCCGTCAACGCCTAACCACCTCCTTCATCCTGACCGTCGATTGACCATTCTTCTGCCTATATAAGGACCCCGAGACCCCCCTTCTTCATCACTCTCCACATTGTGGCGAAGCCTTGTCTCTCTCCTCCCTGAATTCCACTTCTTCTTTGACTGATTGTAGAGCTCCGGCCATGGCGGATCGTAGCTGAGCTTCGTAGCAGCATTAGAGGATTGACGAAGATGCAGTGAGGATTCGTTACGAGCTTGCGATCGTACTCGATAGGTAAGACTTCGAATCCATATTCTTATTTCCTTTCCTCCGCCTCTGTGTTATTTTGATTAAATGTCAGTGATGTGAGCATTCTTGACATTCGATTCTTGAGATTTTTGATTTGGCTGAGACTCATTGGTGAGTTCTTGAGCATTTCTGTAAATTTCTCCAATTTTGGAGTCGTTACAATTCGAATTGTACTCATATTGTTGCTTTCTTTTTGTGCATGTCAGCTGTTCGGTAGAATGTCTGATCAGTTCAGCTAATTGACTCTGGACACGAGAAGCCAACGTATCGGACACTAAGAACAAGGTCAGGTGCATACTTGGACATGTATATGTTTCGTTCTCTAATTTTACCTTCAGATGCTATGTGTCGTGTCCAGTAGGGATTCGAGAGATGGTGTCTGTATCCTACACTATAACCGGTTGAGATTTAGGGTATGGAGAGGGATGTTGCAGTGTTGTGCTGTGTCGTGTTAGAAAGAAAGTAGGTGTCAGCGCCCGACTGACACCAGTGAGGGGGCACGAGAGACACAAGTGTGTCTAGATGATGAGTTAAGGGTGCATCAGTTCTTCTATGACCAGAACAGTTAGTTATGATAGGTTCTCTGATGGTTTAGTTCAAATACATGACCGTTAGTTAGGTCAGTTTTGATATTATGTGACTTTGTATGAAGTTGAATTCATTTTATATATTCTTGACTGTTAGGTTGGGTGGACAATTGATTGAGCAAGACTTGGGCTTAGAATGTATGATTGGGTCAAGATGGAATATAAGGATTTTCCATTCATTTAGGTCAGAAAGAGTTTATTTGGCTTCATATTGTTTGCTGGTTGAGATAATTATCAAACCTGATAAGTGAATTAAGTTGGTTAGTAATTGTTACTAGTGATTAGAACTTAGTTAGGGGATTAGGAAAGTTTAGTAAAATACTAGTACTTGACTAGAGGTTTAAATTAGAAAGCTTCTAAAATATTATTTCTCTATTCTAGGTGATCTAGAAGACTTGGACAAAACCCCGGAATCAAGGCAAGTACATGTACTCAGTATTACCATCATTGCATGTATTGCACACATTGTCTTGTTTCATTATTTGCACTTGTTTCTGATTGATTGCATTATTTCTCATGTCGGGTGGGGGACATTCCAAAGATATGTGCTTGACTAATATTGGACAAATATTGTCTGATAGCATACACTGTATGCCTGATGTCTATTTCGTGCGTGACTGATAACATTGTCGTCAGACATGCCTGATTATTGATTGACTAATAGCATATTTTATATGCCTGATTATATATTAGTTCCCACATGTTGATAACGTCTAATTGCATATGTACACGTAGCTAGTGCATATTTTATTCACATTGCTTCTGTCTTTTAGTTATATTTTGATATACCATTCCATTGATCTTTATGGTGAGTTTTATTGAGTTACATTGTACTTTGCTCCTTTTCTGACTGGATCGTTGATTACAGGTGAGATGGATCTTTAGATTGTCATGGATGGCATTGAAGCTCACTTGACATTGAGATAGCTAGTTTTATGTATAGGAGATTGATTGAGTGTATTTGATTATATATTGTTATTGTTGTAGCATTTATCTTTTACCGGCTTTGTACCCGGACATTCATGTATAAGCTTGTAATAATTGTATAGTAGATTGCTGTGAAGGTTAGTATAGATTCCGTGATTAGATGTTGTGATGAGATTACTCTTGTTATTGATGACTAGACGGCTCACTACCGCTGTCAACGACAGTGTAGGCCAGGCATGCATCGATCCGTACCCGATTATTTGGGAGCGGGCGTGACAGCAAGTCCTTGTACATCTTGGTGCTTCCAGGATGTAATGGGTACTTCGCATAATGTGTCTCCGTCAGAATCTCTTTTCTGAGTTCGACAGTTTCAAGAATGCAGAGCCTTCCTTTTAGTCGTATCGTCCCATCTCCGTCTTCCGTAAAGTCAGTCATCCTTCCTGTTGAAATCAGCTCGCACATTTTCTTCAGGAATGAATCGTCTTTCTGTGCGGTCTTTATTTTGCTAAGCAGGCTCGACCCTAGCTTCAACTGAGCTAGGTACAAGTATCGGTACTCAATTCTGAGTTCAATACCTATCACTTGAAGGTCTCGCCATATCTCATTATTTATGGCCAATGATTCTATAAACATTCTGCTCAGCACATCGGCTACAACGTTTTCCTTGTCCGGCGTATACTCGATCGTTAGCTCGTAATCTTTTATGAGTTCGAGCCAACGTCGCTGCCGTAAGTTGAGTTCTCGTTGCGTAAACAAGTATTTTAGGCTTTTATGATCTGTGTAGATTCTGCAAGCCATACCATAGAGGTAGTACCGCCAGAGTTTCAATGCAAACACGATCGTCGCCAATTCTAGGTCATACGTCGGATAGTTTTTCTTGTGCTACTTCAACTATCGTGAAGCGTAGGAGATGACTTTATCTCTCTGTATGAGTATGCACCCAAGGTCAGTTCTCGATGCGTCGCTGAATATCTGAAAGCCTTCTGAACCATCTGGAAGTACAAGGATTGGAGCTGAGATGAGCCGTTGCTTCAACTCTTGAAAGCTGGATTCACAGTCGTCACTCCATTCAAATACTACTCCTTTCTGGGTGAGGCGAGTCAGAGGCGATGCTAGTTTTGAAAAGTTTCACACGAATCTTTAGTAGTAGCCTGCTAAGTCCAGAAAACTTCGAATATCGCTAGCCGAGGTAGGTCATTTCCAATCTACCACCACTTTAATTTTCTTTGGGTCCACCGCGACGCCTTCGGCGGAGACTACATGTCCGAGGAATGTCACACTACTCATCCCGAACTCGTATTTACTCTGCTTGGCATATAATTTGTTTTCACGCAGAGTCTGCAATACCGTCTTCAAGTGTTCTGCATGCTCTTCTCGATTCTTTGAGTAGATAAGGATATCGTCGATGAACACGACTATAAATTTATCAATTTGGGGTCGGAAGACTCGGTTCATCAGATCCATGAAAGCAGCTGGGGCATTCGTCAAACCGAACGACATGACTAGGAATTCATAATGACCATATCGAGTGTGAAAGGCCGACTTCGATATGTCATCGGACTTGATCTTCAACTGATGATAGCCTGAAAAAAGATTAATTTTTGAAAATATTGACGCGCCTTGCAGTTGGTCAAACAAGTCATCGATTCGTAGCAAATGATACTTGTTCCACATGGTCGCCTTGTTGAGTTCATGATAGTCGATGCATAGCCGCATCGATCCATCCTTCTTTTTTACAAACAGTACAGGAGCTCTCTACGGAGAGATTCTAGGGCAAATAAATTTGCGGGATATCAACTCTTGTAATTGCACCTTCAGTTCCTTCAGTTCTACTGGAGCCATTCGGTAAGGCACTTTTGATATCGGCCGTGTATCCGGGAAGGTATCGATGCTGAATTCTATTTCTTGATCATGTGGCATCCCGGGCATCTCGTCAGGGAAAACATCGGGAAAATCTGCCACAACATCAGTCTGCATTGTGTCTGCAATATCCTTACTCGTATCTCGAAGTGATACCAAGTATCCCGCACAGCCAGAACGCAACATACGCCTCGCCGAGATTGGCGATACCATCATTGCCGTCTTCGAGACCGTACCACACGAATATGAGAACTCTGTCTCGCCAGAAAGACAAAATACCATTCTCTTCTTCGCGCACTCGATTGTTGTATGACAAGCGCCCAACCAATCCATGCCCAGGATTATGTCGTACTCTTTGTGTAGAACCCTAAAGGGGGGTAAATAGGGAAATAAAATAATTTAAACACAAAAAGCTATAATACTTAATTAAAAAGAGAGAGAGTAAGAAAATCAAACATGCGATGTATCCTGGTATCCTCCCTAGAGGCAATCCAGTCCCGAAACTCTCTCCGACTTAAATCTACTATTTGGTAAAATTTTACAAACGAGTTTGGATCCGAAGAACTCGCCAACTTCAACACGAGTTTGGATCCGAAGAACTTGCCAACTTCTTACACACGAGTTTTTTTACGAAGGCTCGCCAACTTCAAAAGGAAAGAAAGATAACTCTTGATCTTCTAACACTTGAAGATCGAAAAGTACAACTTTTGAATACTCTAGCACTTTTGGAATGGATGACAATTAAAAAGCTTGGGTAGAGTAGTAATGGTGGAGCTCTTGGTTGTTGAAAAATTTATGGCTTGAGTGGATAACCCTTTAAGAGAGAGAAGGCATCCATTTATAAAGAAACCAAAAGTAGGTAGCATTTAATGCTCCTGAATATAGCCCAGACGGCATACCGTCGGTATGGACCGGTATGGTGTCGGTATGCCATTCTGAACAGTAACGGTAATAATTATATCCGTTGGGAAGCATTTAATGCTAGTATTCGTCCATTCAAAAATCAAATTAGGTGAACCGGTATACCGTCGGTATGCCGCGGTATGCCGTTGGTATACCGATGTTCGTCACAGAACATTTTGTGGCTAACAAAATGGTATACCGTCGGTATGCCGTAGTATACCGTCGGTATGCCAATGTTTTATCACATAACGTTTTATGGCCAACAAAACGGTATACCGTCGGTATGCCGTAGTATACCGTCGGTATGCCGTTCTTTTAGACATTGATTTTTGACTAAAAAAATAGAAGATCTTTTCGTTTTGTCATCCAACCTTAAGTGTTTACAGAAAGACCTAGACCTTGTACAGACTCGATATCTTAAAGTGTTGAGAGCCGTCTTTAAGGATCGATGGTCTTTTTTTCAGTCTTCAAGGCTTTGATGACTCGGCTTGAATGGACAGACTTTGTGTGGTAGAGCTTTTGAAAGAATATCAATATGAAATACAGAGAAAACTAGACTCCGAAGATGCTGTTAATGTTATCAAAATAAACTGTGCCAACACTTTGATGTCTAGTACGACGGCTTCTAAGGATAGATTTCTTCTTCCGATGCAAATATTACCATTCCTATAAATAAAGTTTGTAGGCATATCGACTCCCGGTGGAGTGCTAACGCTAATGTTCATATCTAGTGATTGCATGGTTATTTTATTTTCTTTCGCATAATCAGCATATATAAAACTATACGTTGCACCCGAATTGAATAGAACCCAAGCAGGTATATTTTTGTAGAGTAATATACCTGTTACAACAATTTTGGATGCGAACGTCTCGTCCCGAGTTAATGCATAAACTCGGCCTTGAGCTCCATGGCGTTGATTCTGCGGGTTCACGGGCACCGCATTTGTGCCTTGTAGTGTAGACGCTTTATATTGATTCAGAACGCTCCTTGGTGGGTTGTGTTGATTCGGAACATTTCTCGGACAATATGTAGCTCTATGGCCTACCTCGCCACACTTGTAGCAAGATCTCGTGACGTAATCGGTTGTTCGGTGCCCACGTCTACCGCATATGTTACAGTGTTGTCCACCATGGCCCCTGTTATCAAATATGTTCGAACGTTTTGATACTCTCGATCCCCCGGCGTCGTTAGGATGGTTGTTGAAGTTGTTACGAACGATAGGCACGGCTCTTTATGACATACGGCCAATGATACACTCAATATCGAGAGCGGCATCATAGGATTCGCGGTAGGTTCGACACCTTTGATTCATGACGTCCCTTCGCAGTTCATCATTTAGGCCTTGTTGAAAATGTTCGCACCAGGCTTCCTTATTGTGTAGAAAGGCACCGACAAACTTTACGAGTTTTGAGAAGTTCGAGTCATGATCATCAACAGTCATATTCCCCTGTCGGAACATCATGAACTCGTCTTCTTTTTGATGACAGACGGCACGAGGAACGTACTACTCAAGAAATGCTTCCTTAACATTTTCCAGGAAATTGTGGTGTCGGTATCAGCTTCGTAGATTTCATGCTTCTTAGCTGCCCACCAGTCATAAGCCCTCAGTTGTAGCTGTAACGTTACACATGTTACCCTCCGGGACCCTTCAATGCTAAGCAGATTAAATAAGTCCTCAATCTCCGTGAGCTAGCCCACTATCACATTAGACTCTACTCGGCCATTGAATTTAGGTGGATTCATCTAGCGAAACTTCTTTGCTTTGAACAAGGAAGAAGAGTTTATCATTTGCAGTTGAGCTTCTTCCTCGACTTTATCTTGAACGTCTTGCCTCTCTTCGGATACCACGACCGTTGCTTAATTGGTATTGCCCACTATCTTGTTCACTATCTGAGTCAGGGCATCCATCGGCTTCTACTGCGCATTAAATTAGACTTTGATTTGCATCTGAAGCTGTTACTGCTGCAGCTCTATCAACTGTGGCATTTTCTCCATCGTCGTCTTGCTAGGGCCAGTACTCTTTGAGCTCGACGTACTATCCACGGTTTGGGTTGTTGTGTCGAGATTATTCTTATTTTTCTTAGTCATTCCTACAAAACAAAGTAAACTCGTTAGTATTTTTCAAAATATCTACGGGCTTACCTGTATGGAACTTTTATTTTACGCAACATGTCGACAAGCATTCAATCGAGCAATCGCAACAAACATTCCAACAATAAAAGATCTTTCAAAAATCGAGAAAATATAACTGTGCTCTGATACCAATTTGTCACACCCCGAGTTGACAAACCGTTTGTCCCCGATAGTATTATGTCGAATCGATCGTCCTCGCTAAGGCATGAGGTCGTACGAGTCAGGAATTGCACTCGTATATGGCAAGAACGTTACGTTTGATCATTATATTGAAACATCAAGTTGAAACTTCACAAATCAAATCAGAATTGAACACGCAGTTTAGGAAGATAGAAATATGCTTTTCATTCATAGCTTGCAACGAAGTACAAGTCGTAATTACATTGGATGCCGTTGCGGCAATATTGATTGAAACAAAAGAAATATACTCGACAAGCTGCCTAAACTAATACTTGTTGTTCCATACATTCGCCCCTTTATACATAAACCTTCAATGAATTGGCTTCAAAATACTTTAGAATATGAAGAGCTTCAAAACGCCTCTTCGCACTTTAGCTTCAGTTTAGAGCTCCCGCCGCACCAGGGGAGTTGGAAAGGGGGTTAGCACACTTGCTAAATGGACGAAACGAACCCACTCGTCTAAACCGACTCTGATTGTTAAGGTAGGCATGCTTTAGAGTTTTTTTTTTATTTAGAACTAAATGAATTCAGTTCATATCGATAGCCATCTTTGAAGTAATAAAGCATACAGTAAAACATAACGATTTATCACAGTTCTTACCACGGCCGTGCTCGTTCCTGTATAAAAATAGAGATAATACTTACTACCTGTATAAGACAATAGGTGAGCATGCTACTATCTTATATGTGCGGTCACTGGTGTTACACACCACTTGGGACTATCTCAACGATATTTCGGTCCGTTCAGTCTAGGTTGCAAGCCTGACTGACGGTCCCGCAATGCATCAGTGCCGAAGCACGATTATTCATTCACCCTAGGTCGATTCGATACCGATGCCCCGAATACCGATTCGAGAAAAATCAAACTTGTGCACAAGCTGTCCATGACCATGCTAATGCGTGAACAGTTTAATATATGCAAACAGATTTATATAGCACGAACAGTATTGAACAAAATTATCATTTCTCCCAACTCATGTAACGATTCATTTTCCCCAAAGCCGTACTCCCGATTTAGCATCCCGTAGGCACCAAATTGCCCGAGGTATCATAAGCCACGATCGACGTTTCATATTATTTTACAGCACGTGAAATAGTCAATCTTTTTACTAGAGCCTTAAACATTCTCGTTTTGGTGCGAAACTTATATTTTCAGAGTAGATTACTCTGAATCGATACATTTTTTCTGACTTCTTGACCTTAGTGGATTGGCATGTATTTAACTTGACATCGTCGATTTGAATAAGTTCGAGGCAAAAAAATTTTGTTTGTGGGACAGAGTAGAAAAGAGGGGGCCGTATCACCCACCAAGTACTTTGATCTTGTCGACCGTCGAAGCGATTCGCAACGTTCAAGCTTTAGTTACGCGAGCTCCTGTAATGGCACCAACACTTAGTTAGGATTCCTTCTGTATTCCTTCGCTTCGAAATTCGTAGATTGTATTCAGAAAATGACGCGAAAGCACTTTCATCAAAACCAAGCGGCAAAAGCTCCAAGAAAACCATACAATAGTTCGGCCCCGTCGAAGGGACTCTTATATAGAGCTCACTCGCCGAAACTTAGCCTGCTGCATCTAGGACTTATTCCAACAGAAGCCGTTCCATGAATTGGATCGATTCTCGTAACATTCGTCCAAATCGATTTGATTGATGCCGCAAAGTGTTATTGTTTACCAAGCTCAGTGATCGAGTCAGATAGCCATCTAAGTTTCCGACGGATCTGACTCGGCGCAAGCATATTACGAAGTCTGTCGCCTATCGAAAGCGGGGCACTACAGGGTGGCCGAATCCAAAATCCGTTAACCGAACCGAAACCCAAAATTCTGCAATTGCTAAACCAAATTTCGAACTGTAAATAAATAACTGAATTGAGTAGTAAATTCGGTTCGGTTTACAGTTGTAAACCGTTTATTGCTCACCCCTACATGATTCTCCAAGTATTTCGCACAGCCGGAACGCAACATACGCCTCGCCGAGATTGGCGATACCATCATTGCCGTCTTCGAGACCGTAAAAAACGAATATGAGAACTCTGTCTCGCCAGAAAGACGAAATACCACTCTCTTCTTCGCGCACTCGATTGTTGCATGACAAGCGCCCAACCAATCCATGTCCAGGATTATGTCGTACTCTTTGTGTAGAACCCTAGAGGGGGGTGAATAGGAAAATTAAATAATTTAAACACAAGAAGCTATATTACTTAATTAAAAAGAGAGAGAGAGTAAAAAAATCAAACACGCGATGTATCCTGGTATCCTCCCTAGAGGCAATCCAGTACCGGAACTCTCTCCGCCTTAAATCTACTATTTGGTAAAATAGTAAACACGAGTTTGGATCCGAAGAACTCGCCAACTTTAACACGAGTTTTGATCCGAAAAACTTGCCAACTTCTTACACGCGAGTTTTCTTATGAAGGCTCGCCAACTTCAAAAGAAAAGGAAAAGA
Organism: Iris pallida; assembly: GCA_029216955.1. Lineage (NCBI taxonomy): Eukaryota > Viridiplantae > Streptophyta > Magnoliopsida > Asparagales > Iridaceae > Iris > Iris pallida. The sequence continues at coordinate 12,685,859 of JANAVB010033011.1, read as the reverse complement.
ACTGTTGATCTTCTAACACTTGAAGATCGAAAAGTACAACTCTTGAATACTCTAGCACTTTTGGAATGGATGACAATTAAAAAGCTTGGGTAGAGTAGTAATGGTGGAGCTCTTGGTTGTTGGAAATTTTTGGCTTGAGTGGATAACCCTTCAAGAGAGAGAAGGCATCCATTTATAAAGAAACCAAGAGTAGGTAGCATTTAATGCTCCTGAATATAGCCCAGACGGCATACCGTCGGTATGGATTGGCATGTCGTCGGTATGCTGTTCTGAACAGTAACGGTAATAATTATATTCGTTGGGGAGCATTTAATGCTAGCAATTAATGCTAGTATTCGTCCATTCAAAAATCAAATTAGATGAACCGGTATACCGTCAGTATGCCGCGGTATGCCGTCGGTATACCGATGTTCGTCACAGAATATTTTGTGGCTAACAAAACGGAATACTGTCGGTATTGTCACGAGCTGCACCCGCTTTTCGGACACGAGCTCGTGAGCAAGCCAGCTACGCATCAAGCAGACTCTAGCCCGACTCGAATACGTAAACGCTGTCACGGCTATGGCAATGGGCCTAATCAAGGCAAGGCAAAACTATATCTCAATTTACCATAAGAATAATAAACAAGAATGAATAAGTATGGGTCGTGGTCTGCAGCCCACTAGCCTATATGTCCGATAAGACTCTAAGAAAAGTAACAAGAGTCTATAAACTGAATCAAGAAACAGGATGTCACATGATAAGGTATGAAAACACGAGCGTATAATAAATATAATAACGATACCTGAATTTCGTAAGCGTATCATCGTATCCGAAACCCACAAGAATTATAAATTATCCCCATCAAGAACTACTAGCTAACTCCATGCAATCACTAAACCTGAAGAGATCATCAGGTCCTCAGGGGACATAGCAAGATACATAAAAATATGCCTATCTAGCATTTTATCATGCACTAAAGAAAATACAAGAAATAAACAAAAAAAGTTCAATCAACACGAAAACACGACAATACACGACTGGAAGAACCACTACACATAATCGAACTGTTGGAGAAGAACAAGAGAACACGATATCACGATGTCAACGGATAACCAATCGAATACTCAAACCCTCTCCCCTAGTGTGGACTCGCAGGTTTGAACAACTACTAACCCTCGTCCCTAGTGTGGACTCGCAGGTTTGAACAACTACTAACCCTCGCCCCTAGTATGGACTCGCAGGTTAGCATCACCCTCGCCCCTTGTATGGCTCACAGGTGTGGAACAGATAACTAATAACCCTCGTCTCTAGTGTGGACTCGTACGCTAGCATCACCCTCGCCCCTAGTGTGGGCTCGCAGGTGTGAAAAAGATAACTACTAACCCTCGTCCTTAGTGTGGACCTGCAGGCTAGCATCACCCTCGCCCCTAGTGTGGGCTCGCAGGTGGAATAGATAACTACTAACCCTCGTCCCTAGTGTGGACTCGCAGGCTAGCATCACCCTCGCCCCTGGTGTGGGCTCGCAAGTGTGGAACAGATAACTACTAACCCTCGTCCCTAGTGTGGACTCGCAGGCTAGAATCACCCTCGCCCCTAGTGTCGTGAGGAAGAATTCGAGGAGTATGGAGTGGAGGCGCGGTTGCTCTATCGAAAAGGCAGTATGGTGTTGATGGTCGTCAAGGAAGGAGACATCACCCGCGTAATCAACCTCACCCTTCCGAAGACCTCGAGGTTGCCGCCATGGCCTCTACTGTACGTTTGCCATGAGCCGACGTACCCAGGTGGCTGGCTAGGCGAGTTGTTGTGGTGACGTGTGGAACCCAGCAGCTATGGAGCTCTGTCGGGGTTGCCATAAGGCGTTGCTGCCGCGGCTGGCGCGTGGGACGGTGAAGTGCTGGTGGTGCGTCGCTGCCTTCGGTGCATTGACACACGCCGGTGCGGCACGACGCCTCCAAGGCACGGCTAGAGGGAAACTCAGTCGATGTAGGTTGTGCCGCAGCGTGTATCGCCCACCGCAGCGACGATGTCGATCGAATTTTTGGACGGAGAGACGGCGATTCCAGTGATGGTGATGCTTCTGGTGTTTGGTGCGGGCGGCTGATGTCGGAGGGTGGTGGCTGGTGGTGCTCGGCCCCACGAGCGAAAGTGTCTTACGAGGAAGCCCGACATGTGAGGAAGTTGATGTCATTTTGTCGGGAGGTAATGGAGGAGGCACCAACGTGGTGGCGGAGGTGGCCGTCGCCTTGCCAGGAGGAAAAGAGAATATGGTGGTTTGGCGAGGTGGGTGGAAGGAATTATGCGGCTAGGGTTTTATTTCCTAGATTGTTGTCTTTATATAGGGAGTTGAGTTATTAGAGAAGATGGGCTGGTTTTGGGTTTAGTCGGCCTCAGGTTTTAGTAGTATGGCCTCTTTGAATACATGTGATAAGCTAATTATTATTACACTCTCCCTATATTATGATAGTATTTGAAGAAGCAATAATGCATACATACAGTAATTATAAATTAATTCTAGAAATATTTAGTTGAGTAAAGTACTAAATAAAATTATATGCTTGCTGAAAAAGACAAATTGGCTTAATAAAGGATCTAGTTATTTGGAAGGGGTCTAATGCTAATATAATATATATATACAAGCAACTGATATTTGATGTGTCTTAGGCCCATCCCAATTTAAATACCATATATACCTATTAGCCAAAATAATCAAGAAGATCTCGAAAATAATAATTATATTTAACTATTTAGAAATATAGTTATTAGACTTATTAAAATAAGCATGGAATATATATAGATATGAAATATATCTGCTAGGATGTCTCTGGACGCACTACCCTTTTTCATGGGCTTGGGTTTGGGCTGGGTCAGGCCCGGGCTAGCATGGTACAACCGAATTTCCTAAAAGTCAATAATTCTAATCATAAATAATCAAATCATCTATAGTGTTTAAGCCGCAACTCGGCCAGGTTTTCCTAGTTAGGACACTCCTATGGCTCGGCCTTCCCTAGCATAACTAATACACTAGCCAAAGCACGCAACTGCACTATCCGTGCCATAATTTCTAGTCACCTTGTACTCTAAATCTCAACTATGACTAAGATTATCTACCGTAAAGATTAACTAAATAATTATTTACAAAAATTATAAAAAAAATTATCTTTTAAATCAAATAAATAAGAAAAAAAAATATTTTTTTTCAAAATTTTTCGGGAAGAGGAGTTACAAATCTACCCACCTTAAAAATAATTTCGTCCTCGAAATTCTAATTCATAACTATGCCTTAAAAATTAAAGTCTACTATTACCATAATCTCCTCAAATTTAATTTCTCAAAAATATTTTATGGCCTTCTCTAGTCATTTTATAACTCCGAGTACTTGAGGACTTCTACCCACCTTTGGTCATACTACTCCTCAAAATACGGCCACTAAAGTCTTATAATCTTCTAACTACTGGCTAACAGTTCTTCCAACAGATATCTAGGGCATACGACATCTATAATCCCTTATATCTATAAACAATCAAATATTCAATAATCAAGCAATATCATACTATAATTTAAAATTTTCTGATGAATTCTAGACAGTACGATCATTCGTCACCCCGAAATAGGAAGGGACGAGAATCAATGGTACAAAAAGCAAGGAAGAATAATCGAGAGAAAATATGGAGTTTCAAGAACGTTAGAGAATTTCCTAAAAGAAAGCAGTGTGGATTGAGATTTCCCAAGGGTTTAGTCAAATTCGCAGGCTCATACCAGTACAGTTACGTAACCGATACGATATGCTCTGACCTGCATGGACCACCAAAAAAACTTGTCACGACCCGCACCCGCTTTTCAGACACAAGCTCGTGAGCAAGCCAGCTACGCATCAAGCGGACTCTAGCCCGACTCGAATACGTAAATGATGTCACGGCTATGGCAATGGGCCTAATCAAGGCAAGGCAAAACTATATCTCAATTCACCATAAGAATAATAAACAAGAATGAACAAGTATGGGTCGTGGTCTGCAGCCCACTAGCATATATGTCCGATAAGACTCTAAGAAAAGTAACAAGAGTCTATAAACTGAATCAAGAAACAGGATGTCACATGATAAGGTATGAAAGCACGAGGGGATAATAAATATAATAACTATACATGAATTCCGCAAGCGTATCATCGCATCCGAAACCCACAAGAATTATGAATCATCCGCCATCCAGAACTACTAGCTAACTCCATGCAATCACTAAACCTGAAGAGATCATCAGGTCCTCAGGAGACATAGCAAGATACATAAAAATATGCCTATCTAGTAGTTTATCATGCACTAAAGAAAATACAAGAAATAAATGGAAAAAGTCCAATCAACACGAAAACATGACTATATACGACTGGAAGAACCACTACGCATAATCGAACTTCTAGAGAAGAACAAGAGAATATGATATCACGATGTCAATGGATAACCAATCGAATACTCAAACCCTCGCCCCTAGTGTGGACTCGCAGGTTTGAACAACTACTAACCCTCGCCCCTAGTGTGGACTCGCAGGTTAGCATAACCCTCGTCCCTAGTGTGGGCTCGCAGGTTAGAATCACCCTCGCCCTAGTATGGGCTCGCAGGTGTGGAACAGATAACTACTAACCCTCGTCCCTAGTGTGGACTTGCTGGCTAGCATCACCCTTGCCCCTAGTGTGGGCACGCATGTGTGGAACAGATAACTACTAACCCTCGTCCCTAGTGTGGACTCGCAGGCTAGCATCACCCTCGCCCCTAGTGTGGGCTCGCAGGTGTGGAACAAATAACTACTAACCCTCATCCCTAGTATGGACTCGCAGGCTAGCATCACCCTCGCCCCTGGTATGGGATCGCAAGTGTGCAACAGATAACTACTAACCCTCATCCCTAGTATGGACTCACAGGCTAGCATCACCCTCGCCCTAGTGCGGTGAGGAAGAATTCGAGAAGTATGGAATGGAGGCGAGGTTGCTCTGTCGAAAAGGCAGTGTGGTGTTGATGGTCGTCGAGGAAGGAGACATCACCAGCGCAATCAACCTCACCCCTCTGAGGACCTCGAGGTTGCCGCCGTGGCCTCTACTGTGCGTTCGCCATGAGCCGACGTGCCCAGGTGTAATGTCTGTGGTTCGTATTACGTATTTTGGAATACGTGTACGTATTTTATCTTATATTGTATGATTCCTTGCTTAGCTTTTCTTTATGGCTTGGTTTATTCTTGGGTGGGTTCGGCTTGGCTTGGTTTTACTTTAGTTCATCATGAACCAAGGGTGAACCCCTACCTACCACCACCACTACCATTTATCTTGGGCTGTTGTTGTGACAGCTTACATGACATGACTTGACAAGTATAAATAACCTGGACACCGTGGATGATTGTGCTTGTACAAATAATCCAGTCCTGTCTTGCATCATGTCCAGGATGGGACTCCTGAGTACCATGGTCAGGAGTACCTACTAAAATTGGACTAAGGCTAATAACTAGAATAACACAGTAGTCATGAAGAGATTTTCCAGCTACAGGCAATCCCGTTACCTAGGCGCTCCAGGGATCTGTAGCCTGCCGTCGAATATGGCACATTTCCAACACACTGTCATGTGTTGCACCTTTCAAGCTACCTAAGGGTACATACGTTTCCTGGACGATGTACCCACCTGAATCCAACCCTAATATTTCGACCTGGGTAACCTGGATGGGCTGCAAGGCTTGTGGCTGTGGAATAATCTCGCTGCATCTTGTTAGTAACTAGGATTGTGATAACCCTAGTTAGTTAAAGTATCAACCCGTAATTCTTGCTTGGTCGTGAATGATTGGATGGAGTCTAACCAGTCTGGTCTTGTCCTGACTCTGTTCCAGATTACTGCACGACCAGAATGCCTGTATTTACCTTATCGATAAATGGTGAGAATCCAAGTTCTGTTCAGACGAAGGGTTACAACCCCGGTCCTTGTTTGGTTTATGGGTTATAACCTGGCTATCTGAATAGTCCCATGGTTATCTCATCGTATATCATCCTGTTATGCTTTTCTTAAACTCCTGTCTTATTTATTACCTTATTGTTATTTTTGTGCTAATTGCTGGTTTTAGTTCCTAAGTGAAGCCTCCCTTGTGGCACTTGCTCTTTCTGGGGTCTGACCCAGCTGGTTTTGTGTGGCCAGATTTTGGAGCAGCTCCAGAGGATCTACCAACTTTCCTGCTCGATGGTGACCACCAGACGTAACCAGGGCAACGAGTGGGTTATTTTTGGCTCTTCCACTCTATTATAAAAAAAATTCTTTTTAGACGTTTAGCCGACGAGCACATGTTTAGCTCGGTTGTACCTTTTACTTATTGTCTGCCTACGGGCTGTAATATGATTGACAGATCCTAGGGTTGATCGTGTATGACTAAAATCTTGCTAGTCCTGATATTTTGTAATGACTAGCTTCATGATCAGCTGAATATGTAATGTTTGGGATGCCTTACTATTATATATTTAATGATCGTACATCTTGTAACTTTTACTTACTTGCTTGTGATTGAGACAATAGGCTTATTCATGACCTTAAGAGACTGCTGGCTTGTAGTTAAACCTTCATGTATCTAGACAGCCGTGACCGTATAGCGAGATGGATTCCATTTCATATACGTAGCTGGCTATGTCTGCCCCCGCTCTCCAGTATTCTGGTTCTGGGGCGTGACATGGTTTAAGTGGTGGCCCATGCAGGTCTTGTAAATCAAGATATGTGAGGGTTTACCGAATAGATGTCTCAATCAGTACTCGCCCTTGATCTCTGTTCATTTCATCTGAATCCCTGGATTCTTGTCCTGATCATATGCTTGTATCGTTGATCTGTCCTGGTCCTTACTTATTGTTCTCCATGTCGTCTTCTTCAGCGACATCGTTCCTGGACCTGCCGGTCAGCAAGGTAGAGCACTTCCCGTAGATCAGCAGCAACCCGGAGATCAAGCCCAGCATTCCGAAGTAGCCTCCAGAGTCGCGCCTTCTGGCGGAGAGCCACTAGTCTAGCCAGTTCAGCCTGCCGAGCTTGATGATGGTACTTTGGTAGGTCTCATCAGGTCATTGATAGCTTCCCAAGATCGTCATGGAGATGCCTTGTACTAGGCAGTGACAGATGCTTTGACCAGAGGAGGTCATCAGGGTAACAGTGCGGCCAACAGCTTTAAGTGATTGAACCCTCCCTTCTTTGATGGTAGTAAAGATGCTATCGCTGCAGATGCTTGGCTTCAGGACACAGAGGTGATTTTAGAAGCAGCCAGGACCTCAGAGAATGAGAAGGTAGCCGTGGTGCGTTTACAGTTATTAGACCTTGCCCGCAGCTGGTGGACGGCTCAGGCTGTTGGATTAGCAGCACCCATTGCTTGGGCGGTGTTCAGAGAGAGATTCCAGACCAAGTATTTTGATGCTGTGGCTCGGTACGATCTACAGACGAGGTTCACCAATCTGAAGCAGATGGACAGGACAGTCGACGGATATGCGACCGAGTTTTCCAGACTTAGTCGGTTTGCTCCCACCTTGGTGGCAACCGAGTATGATAGAGCCCAGCGATTCCAGCAGGAACTTCACCTGGAGATTTTGTTAGCAGTCGAGCAGTTTGAGCATCAGACTTTTGATACGATTTTGAGAGCAGCTAGGAGGCATGAGTATACCTTCCAGAGGATCGTAGATAGGGCCGGAGGTCGGAAGAGATCTCACGGCCAGATGAATCAGTCTTCAGCACCAGCCCCCGCAGCCAGGGCTTTGACCATTGGAGCTCCGAGGCGAGCGGCCTCAGTAACGTCGGTTCAGCATTCTACCCCTACGTATCCTCAGCAGAAGCAGAAGCACTCTTCCGCAGTGGAATGTTCTCATTACGGGAAGCCAGGACATGTGATAGCAGAGTGTCGCAGGGCACAGGAATTGTGCCTGGCTTGTGGAGCACCGGATCATAAGGTTGGATCCTGCCCGAACAGAGGTGGTTCATCATCGTCCAACCTTTCTAGCTCTTCGGTGAGGGGACCAGCCACAGTTCCAGTCCAGCAGCAGCAACAGTACCCATTGCCGAGGCCCTTGCCGCCTCAGGCCCAAGTATTCCAGCAGCAGAACCCCCAGCAGTATGCACAAGTCCAAGCCCAGAGTCAGAGCAGGCAACGAGGATTTCAGCAGAGGGGACCAGCACCCCGAGGGCATGGTCAGGCTATGGTAATGACCGTGGAGGAAGGATTGGCACCAGGAGAGGTAGTGGCAGGTACTATTCTCGTCAACTCCTTTCCAGCTTCAGCTTTATTTGATTCTGGTGCATCACATTCATTTATGTCTGCACGATTCACGACACGGATAGGATTGGACCCTGAGTAATTATCAGTAAGGCTTAATATACTTACTGGTAGCGGACTTGTGGGAGTAGATAGAGTGTTTTCCTCGTATCGGATCATAGTTAGCGGTAGAGAGTTCCCCGCTAGATTGATAGAGTTCCCGATGGCCAATTATGATGTGGTCTTAGGGATAGATTGGTTAAGGAACCAGTATACTAGGATAGACTGCCACATTGGCAGGGTTGTTTTTAGCATTCCAGGTGAGCAAGAATTTTCCTTCTCTCGAGGCGAGGTTGAGTCTTCTCCTCCGATATTGCGGATGGCAGTAGCAGCAGTTGAGTTGCCCAGGGTAGTCGATGAGTTCCCAGATGTTTTCCTAAAAGAGCTTCCAGGTATGCCGCCAGAGCGGGAGATCGAGTTCACCATAGACTTGATCCCCGGGACAGCCCCAGTGTCAGAGAGAGTCTACAGGATGGCGCCGTCAGAGTTAGAGATATTGTACAAGATGATTGAAGAACTCAGAACCAAGGGATTCATTCGTGCTAGTGGATCACCTTGGGGAGCCCCGATGCTTCTTGTGAAAAAGAAGGATGGTACGTCCAGATTGTGCATAGATTATCGTATCTTGAACTCAGTGACAATCAAGAACAGATATCCTCTCCCGAGGATAGATGACTTGTTTGATCAACTCAAGGGAGCATCAGTATTTTCGAAGATCGACTTACGCTCAGGATATCACCAGATCAGGGTTAGAGAGCAAGACGTCCCGAAGACAGAGGTATGGGCATTGGGAGTTCCTTGTTATGCCCTTTGGAGCAACCAATGCGCCGACGGTATTCATGGATCTTATGAATCGTATCTTCATGCCTTACTTGGATCAGTTTGTGATTGTGTTCTTGGATGACATCCTGGTCTACAGCAAGAGTGAGGCGGAGCATGAACAGCATCTCCGTGTGGTTCTTCAGACTCTCAGGGAGCACCAGTTATATGCCAAGTTCAGTAAATGCGAGTTTTGGCTCGATCGCATTTCGTACTTGGGTCATATTATCACCAGAGGAGAAGTAGAAGTGGATCCCCAGAAGATTGTGGCTATTGAGACATGGCCAGTGCCCAGCACAGTTGTAGAAGTTCACAGTTTTCTTGGATTGGCCGGCTACTACCGGTGATTTGTTTCAGACTTTGCTCGGATTTCAGCGCCATTAACCCAGTTGACCCGCAAGGATGTGCAGTTTGCTTGGACGACAGATTACCAGGATTCTTTTAAGAAGTTGAAGTGAGGCTTGATGACGGCTCACATTCTCACGCTTCCCGATGGGACCGGGGGATTCTCAGTGTATTATGATGCTTCAGGCAGAGGTTTGGGATGTATTCTGATACAGTATGGGAAGGTAATAGCTTATGCGTCATGACAACTTCGTGATCATGAGAGAAATTACCCAACCCATGACTTGGAGCTGACAGCAGTAGTATTTGCGCTTAAGTTGTGGAGGTACTACTTGTATGGAGATAGGGTGGAGATCTTCATCGACCACAAGAGCCTGAAGTATGTTTTTACCCAGAAGGATCTTAACATGCGTCAGAGGAAATGGCTGGAGCTGCTTGTGGATTATGATGTCAACCTGCAGTATCATCCTGGGAAGGCCAACGTTGTTGCTGATGCATTGAGCAGGAGAGCCGGAGTTTATTTCCTAATAGCGCAGCCAGAATTATTAGCAGATCTTCAGAAGATGGGAATAGAAGTTGTTCTTCCTTCCAGTGTGGCATTGATGGCCAGTATGCAAGTTCAGTCCACTATAGTCGAGAGGATCCGGATGGCGCAGTCAACAGATTCCAAGCTTCAGCGACTCAGAGCAGAGTGTGAGGCAGGACGAAGACCAGAGTTATGCATTCATGAGGATGGTACACTTCGACATGGTAAGCGTCTTTGTGTATCCAGTAGAGATATCAGGCATGAGATCATATCAAAAGCGCATAGTTCTCAGTATTCCATCCATCCTGGCAGTACGAAGATGTACCGTGATATCCGTCAACACTTTTGGTGGAATAGCATGAAGCGAGAGATAGCTCGGTTTGTCTCTCGATGTTTGGTTTGCCAACATGTTAAGGCTGAACATCAGAGGCCGGCTGGACTTCTTCAGTCTTTGCCCATTCCAGAATGGAAGTGGGAACATGTGACCATAGATTTTGTGACTGGATTACCTAGATCCCCAACTGGTAGAGATGCTATCTGGGTTATAGTTGATCGGCTCACGAAGGTGGCTCACTTTCTTCCATTCAGAGTTGGTCAGTCGACGGCTCAGCTAGCGGAGATGTATCTCAGGCAGATCGTCAGATTTCACGGTGTTCCAATCAGTTCACCTCGGACCGAGATTCAAGATTTACGTTGCACTTTTGGCGTAGCTTGCAAGAGAGTTTGGGGACTCGTCTCCAGTTCAGTTTAGCTTATCACCCGCAGACAGATGGCCAGACGGAGCGCACGATCCAGACTCTTGAAGATATGTTGCGGTCCTGTACACTTGACTTCGGTGGTTCGTGGGAAGATCACTTGCTCCTCGTGGAATTCTCGTACAACAACAGTTTCCAAGCCAGCATCCAGATGGCACCATTTGAGATACTGTATGGTAGGAAGTGCAGATCCCTGCTAGCCTGGGATGATGTTGGAGAGAGGCAGATGCTCAGTCCAGAAATGATTGCCCAGACAGTTGAAGTGGTCAGGCGAGTCAGAGATCACCTTCGAGTTGCCCAAGATCGCCAGCGTCATTGGGCCGATTCTCATCGGCACCCTCTCGAGTTTTCGGTCGACGACCATGTATTCCTCAGGATTTTGCCTAACCGTGGCGTCATTCGTTTGGGCATACGGGGAAAGCTTAGTCCTAGTTATATAGGACCGTTCGATATTCTGGAGCGAGTAGAAGATGTATCATATCGTCTCGCTCTTCCGTCGTCGCTAAGCGAGGTGCATGACGTGTTCCATGTATCCCAACTACGATGGTATATCCCAGACCCGAGCCACATCCTGGATCATTCGAAATTGGTTGTTGGTACCAACCTTTCGTATGAGGAGCGGCCCGTGTCTATATTGGACCGGAGAGAGAAGACACTCAAGAACAAGACTATCAAGTTAGTCTGAGTTGCTTGGGGTCATCACTCTTTGGGTGAGTCAACGTGGGAGCGTGAGGATGATATCCGATCGCGATATCCCGACTTGTTTGACTCGTGAGGTATAATATCTTTCTTATGCCTCATACCTTCGATTCCTTGCTTGCATGATTGATTGATTGCCTAGTTAATGCTTCCTTGCGATTGGTGTAGCTTGTCATTGCTCCTCTGGCCTCTTGATTAAATTTCGAGGACAAAATTCTTTTAAGGTGGGTAGAGTTGTAATGCCTGTGGTTCGTATTACGTATTTTAGAATACGTGTACGTATTTTATCTTGTATTGCATGATTCCTTGCTTAGCTTTTCTTCATGGCTTAGTTTATTCTTGGGTGGGTTCGTCTTGGCTTGGTTTTGCTTTGGTTCATTATGAACCAAGGGTGAACCCCTACCTACCAGCACCACTACCATTTATTAATCCCCACTTCCTTCTCTCTCTTCATTACTCTTCTTCTTTCCTCCATTAACTCCTCACCTACCAGGAAGAGAGCTTAGGCAAGTGTAGCTTGCTTCGCGAAGGAACTCCGTTTTATTGTTCCATTCTATTCCTCTCGAGATTCTAATACTCTTTAGTACTTGGTGTTTTCAATTTCCATGGTTAAATTTGTGTAGATCTAAGTTTATAGTATTTTCGGAATTCTTGGGTTTTGATCTACTTAGCATTGTTATTTTCAAGTTTTGATGGTTCTATGTTGTAGAGCATTTCATTCTGCCCCGTTTTGACCTATGAAAGTTCAGATTTGGACTCTGGATGAGGGTTTTATGCAGCTTGGAAGCCATGGCTTCATGGTGTACTTCTTTTCGGAAATTTGGAGAAGCACAGTCCCGAGCCGCTTGGCAGCACTTGACCGCATGAACATTCATGCGGCAAGTCAGTTCCAGCCGCATGCACCATTGCCTGGAACCTAACCGCATGACCCGAATTTCGTTCGAGCCGCTTGGACCCTCAACCTGCCAGCCGCATAGGCTCCACTGCTCCGCCAGCCGCATAGGCTCGGTTTCCCCGCTAGTCGCATATACGCCCGTCATTTTTAGCCGCATATGCAACTGTCATTTCCCTGGATGCATGGGGACTAGTCCTTTTCCAAGCCGCATAAGGACTCATCCCCTTCAACCGCATGAGACATGTTCCCCGCTAGCCGCATATGTTCTACTGCCTCCGCCAGCCGCATGAGCTGCTCTTGTTCCGAGCCGTATGGGCTCTTAATTCCCCCGACCCGCATGGATTTCTTTTCCCAGCCGCATGAACCCGACTCCCTCCGCCAGCCGCCTGACCCCTCCATCCCGAGACACTTAGACTGCTCCCTACCCAGCCGTATGAGATCACTTCTTGGTCGCATATGCTGAGCCGCATGGCTCTTTCATAGCTTGTATTTTATGAATATTTTAATTATTACTATTATGTCCATGCCATGCAACTCTCAGTATAACTTGAGTTCCTATGGCGTACACCTTTACCTTTATTGTATATTTTTACGCCCATTTTATATCCTTACGCCTTTTGTCCTGAACTTGATAAATCACGATTTGATTGACATGATTGAAATGACAATTGTACATGACATGGTGTGACAAGGAACTAGTATTACATGATAGTGGCCCATCGTGGCGCACTCCTGACAAGTAAACCTGGCATGATATATCTCGGGCTGTTGTTGCGACAGCTTACATGACATGACTTGACAAGTATAAATAACCTGGACACCGTAGATAATTGTGCTTGTACAAATAATCCAGTCCTGTCTCGCATCATGTCTAGGATGGGACTCCTGAGTACCACGGTCAGGAGTACCTACTAAAATTGGACTAAGGCTAATAACTAGAATAATACAGTAGTCATGAAGAGATTTTCCAGCTACAGGCAATCCCATTACCTGGGCGCTCCAGGGATCTGTAACCTGCCGTCGAGTAGGGCACATTTCCAACACACTGTCATGTGTTGCACCCTTCAAGCTACCTAAGGGTACATACGTTTCCTGGACGATGTACCCACCTGAATCCAACCCTAATATTTTGACCTGGGTAACCTGGATGGGCTGCAGGGCTTGTGGCTGTGGAATAATCTCGATACATCTTGTTAGTAACTAGGATTGTGATAACCCTAGTTAGTTAAAGTATCAAGCCGTAATTCTTGCTTGGCCGTGAATGATTGGATGGAGTCTAACCAGTCTGGTCTTGTCCTGACTCTGTTCCAGATTACTGTACGACCAGAATGCCTGTATTTACCTTATCGATAAATGGTGAGAATCCAAGTTCTGTTCAGACGAAGGGTTACAACCCCGGTCCTTGTTTGGTTTATGGGTTGTAACCTGGCTATCTGAATAGTCCCATGGTTATCTCATCGTATATCACCATGTTATGCTTTTCTTAAACTCCTGTCTTATTTATTACCTTATTGTTATTTTTGTGCTAATTGCTGGTTTTAGTTCCTAAGTGAAGCCTCCCTTGTGGCACTTGCTCCTTCTGGGGTCTGACCTAGCTAGTTTTGTGTGGCCAGATTTCGGAGCAGCTCCAGAGGATCTACCAACTTTCCAGCCCGATGGTGACCACCAGGCGTAACCAGGGCAACAAGTGGGTTATTTTTGGCTCTCCCACTCTATTGTAGAAATATTCTTTTGAGACATTTAGCCGACGAGCACATGTTTAGCTCGGTTGTACCTTTTACTTATTGTCTGCCTACGGGCTGTAACATGATTGACAGATCCTAGGGTTGATCGTGTATGACTAAACTCTTGCTAGTCCTGACATTTTATAACGACTAGCTTCATGATCAGCTGAATATGTAATATTTGGGACGCCTTACTATTGTATATTTAATGATCATACATCTTGTAACTTTTACTTACTTGCTTGTGATTGAGACAATATGCTTGTTCATGACCTTAAGAGACTGCTGGCTTGTAGTTAAACCCTCATGTATCTAGACAGCTGTGACCGTATAGCGAGATGGATTCCATTTCATATACGTAGCTGGCTATGTCTGCCCCCGCTCTCCAGTATTCTGGTTCTGGAGCGTGACACCAGGTGGCTGGCTAGCCGAGTTGTTGTGGTGACGTGTGGAACCTAGAAGCCATGGGGCTCTGTCGGGGTTGCCATAAGGCGTTGCTGCCACTGCTGACGCGTGGGACGAAGAAGTGCTGGTGTCGCGTTGCTGCCTCTGGTGCATTGACATACGCCAGTACGGCACGACGCCTCTAAGGCACGGCTAGAGGGAAACTCAGCCGATGTAGGTTGTGCCGCAGCGTGTATCGCCCACCGCAGCGACGATGTCGATCGAAGTTTTGGACGAAGGGACGGAGATTCCAGTGATGGTGATGCTTCTGGTGTTTGGTGCGGGCGGCTGATGTCGGAGGGTGGTGGCTGGTGGTGCTCGGCCCCACGAGCGAAAGTGGCTCACGAGGAAGCCCGACATATGAGGAAGTTGATATCGTTTTGTCGGGAGGTAATGGAGGAGGCACCAACGTGGTGGCGGAGGTGGCCGTCGCCTTGCCAGAAGGGGAAGAGAATATGGTGGTTTGGCGAGGAGGGTGGAAGGAATTGTGCGGCTAGGGTTTCATTTCCTAGATTGTTGTCTTTATATAGGGAGTTGAGTTATTAGAGAAGATGGGCTGGTTTTGGGCTTAGTCGGCCTCAGGTTTTAGTAGTATGGCCTCTTTGAATACATGTGATAAGCTAATTATTATTACACTCTCCCTATATTATGATAGTATTTGAAGAAGCAATAATACATACATACAGTAATTATAAATTAATTCTAGAAATATTTAGTTGAGTAAAGTACTAAATAAAATTATATGCTTGTTGAAAAGACAAATTGGTTTAATAAAAGATCTAGTTATTTGGAAGGGGTCTAATGCTAATATAATATATATATACAAGCAACTGATATTTGATGTGTCTTAGGCCCATCCCAATTTAAATACCATATATACCTATTAGTCAAAATAATCAAGAAGATCTCGAAAATAATAATTATATTTAACTATTTAGAAATATAGTTATTAGACTTATTAAAATAAGCATGGAATATATATATATATATATATATATATATATATATATATATATATATATATATATATATGAAATATATCTGCTAGGATGTCTCTGGATACACTACCCTTTTTCATGGGCTTGGGTTTGGGCTGGGTCAGGCCCGGGCTAGCATGGTACAACCGAATTTCCTAAAAGTCAATAATTCTAATCATAAATAATCAAATCATCTATATGGTTTAAGCCGCAACTCGGCCTGGTTTTCCTAGTTAGGACACTCCTATGGCTCGGTCTTCCCTAACATAAATAATACACTAGCCAAAGCACGCAACTGCACTATCCGTGTCATGATCCCTAGTCACCTTGTACTACAAATCTCAAGTATGACTAAGGTCATCTACCGTAAAGATTAACTAAATAATTATTTACAAAAATTATAAAAAAAATCATCTTTTAAATCAAATAAATAAGAAAAAAAATATTTTTTTTCAAAATTTTCCCGAAAGAGGAGTTACAGGTATGCCGTAGTATACCGTCGGTATGCCGATGTTTTGTCACAGAACGTTTTATGGCCAACAAAACGGTATATCATCGGTATGTCGTAGTATACCGTCGGTATGCCGTTCTTTTAGACATTGATTTTTGACTGAAAAAATAGAAGAATTTTTTGTTTTGTCATCCAACCTTGAGTGTTTACAGAAAGACCTAGACCTTGTACAAACTCGATATCTTGAAGTGTTGAGAGCCGTCTTTAAGGATCGCTGGTCTTTTCTTCAGTCTTCAAGGCTTTGATGACTCGGCTTGAATGGACAGACTTTATGTGGTAGAGCTTTTGAAAGAATATCAATCTGAAATACAAAGAAAACTAGACTCCGAAGATGTTGTTAATGTTATCAAAATAAACTGTGCCAACAATCTCTCCAATTTTGATAATTGACAAAACAGAGAGATAGCATCTTCAAGGAGTGACTCCACCGTAGGTAGACAACTCACCATCAATACGTTTTCTCCCCCTTTGTCACTTAGTCAAAGATGGAAAAGAAGAAAAAAAAATATAGCAATAAATAGGGAAAACAGTATGATAGACAAAAGCATGCATATATTAGAATTGGAAAGTTGGTTCATGCTTGACACTACAGAAAACAAAGATAAAACTCTCCTCAATGATAGTGATCAAGACAACAGCAAGACATAAGAAATAGTCCCCGTAGGACTTCACACAACATTAAAACAAACTACTGGTCCCCGAAGGACCTCAAAGGACACACACTAAAACGACAACCATTTATTCTACCACCATCAACAACAGGAGGCCGCAAACTACTCATCCGCCGGATCATCGTCGTCCCCACCCTGAGCACGGTAAAATGCACCGAAAGGATCCACGTCGTCCGGGTACATGAATCCGTAGGCATTGGGGTCAGAGAAGCGGGAGCCTTGGTATATGGGATCCTGAAGGTTGAGATCCAGATAGGCATTCCGGTCCTGGAGAGTGCGCTGAATGAAATAGGCCTGGTCATGGAAGCGGCTCTGGATAAGGTTCCTAAGGTCGCGAGTGTTGGCCCTCATCTTCTCCTCCGCCTGAGCAATGCACATGTCAAAATGCTGCTGGGTCAGCGGCATGAAACGCCCGGATGTAGGAGGAGTAGAAGAGGGCACAGCAGGAGTAGCGACCGGCGGTTCTTGGAAGGAAGATGCACAAGACATGGATGCACCAAGGATGGAACGAGAGATAGCAAGGTAGGATGGTACGTCGTTCGACTGGCAGAGGGAGAGATCCATGTTCTTCGCCTCCAGGATAAGGGTGATGAAGGCGCCATAATAAAGCGATTGCTTTCCCGCGGGTAGGACGCCGAAGAAGGCATTGAGAAGAGTCTTGGGAAAGGACCAAGTCTTCTTAGAGTAGAGATAGTACATGCAGACGAGTGTGTCATTGGTGATCGCATCGTTGTTGCCGCCCTTAGGGTAGATGGTGTGGCAGACGATCCGATGGAGCTCGTAGTAGAACGGCTCCAACTGTGAGGAAAGGGCCAGAATGGCCGGAGGATTGGGTCCCTTGCAAATGATGGCGCAGAACTCGTCAAAGAAGACTTCGACAGAAGGATAGAGAGGAGCCAAGGTTGGTAGAGCATTTCCTTTGTCAGGGACTTCAAGAATTCCAGCAATATCTTGAGCCGTCAGGCGGAAGTGGCGATCGTTCACCATGGTCTCAATGGCGTTGTTTTGGATGTCGGGAATGAGATTACAGTAGAACAGGCGCACCACCACGGGGTAGACGGGCACCTGACGTCGAAGAAGAGATGAGAGACCGGCCGACTCAAAGAAGGAGAGATGGCCGGAGAAAACATTCCAGTTGATGGCGTGGCCCTTGTAGACGTTGTGGTTGGCAAAATGCTGAAACCAAGCGTTGGCAGCCATGGCGGAGGTGAAGATTTTCGGATCATAGCCATGAGGGAGAGGCACGGGGGTGAAAGGATTTGCAGTGGTGGAGGAGGAGCGAGGACGTTTGTGGGTTGCCATAGATGGATGGAGAGGTGTGAAGGAGAATAGATGAAGAGTGAAGAGGAGGAAAAAAAAGAAGGTTGAGTTTATAAAGGAAGATTGGGAAGAGGAAGGGGTTTTTGAAAAAAGATGAGGAGTGATGGAGGGAGTAAATAGGGGGAGTTTTGAAAAATGAAATGATGGATGTAGTTAATGAAAGTAGTGGAAGGGGTGGGATGGGATGGGAAGTTATAGGGAAGAGGAGGAGATTAGATGGGTAGTTAATGAGAGATAGAGAAGAAGGAATAGTGGAAGAGTTGGTGGGGTCCGATGAAGATTTGACAGCAGCTGTCCGCCTCAAACGGCATACCGTCGGTATACCGACGTATGTCGACGGTATACCGATTTTTGGCACAGAACATAATTTTGAACGAAAATCGGCATACCGTCGGTATACCGCGTGCCGTATACCGTCAGTGTGTCGTTGGAGATGAGCTAAGTGTCGAAATGAATGATGCCTAATTCTTGGCAAGGAAAAATGAAACGATCCTCCGGGAGTGGTTTGGTGAAAATATCGGCTAACTGATAAGTAGTGTCAATAAAATCAAGGCGGATATCCCCCTTTTGTTGATGGTCACGAAGAAAATGGTGTCTAATCTCAATGTGCTTCGTGCGAGAGTGACAAATCGGATTTTTTGTGAGATTTATCGAGCAAGTATTATCACATTTAATAGAGGTGCAAGTAGAAAAAATGCCATAGTCTACAAGTGTTTGTGACATCCAAAGAATTTGTGCACAACAACATCCGGCCGCTATATACTCGGCCTCAGTGGTTGAAAGAGCAATAGAGTTTTGTTTCTTACTAAACCACGATACCAAGGATTTTCCAAGGAATTGACATGTGCTGCTAATGCTTTTTCGGTCAATTTTACATCCGGCAAAATCTGCATCCGATAAGCCGTGAAGCTCAAAGGATGAAGATTTCGGATACCAAAGGCCCATATTAATGGTGCCTTTGAGATATCAAAAAATACGCTTTACAGCACATAAGTGCGATTCCTTTGGATTAGCTTGGTATCGTGCACAAAGACATACACTAAAGATGATATCAGGTCGGCTAGCAGTTAGATAAAGTAAGCTACCGATCATACCTCGATACTTACGAATGTCGATCGACGTACCATCTTCATCATTGTCAAGATTTGTCGTTGTTGCCATAGGAGTCCTCATTGATTTGGATGAGTCAAGTTCGAAACGCTTGAGGAGATCCTTTGTATATTTTGCTTGATTGATGAAGGTTCCTTTGGGTCCTTGTTTTATTTGCAAGTCCAAAAAGAATGATAGTTCGTCCATCATGCTCATTTCAAATTCATCCTACATTACTTTAGCAAATTCTACACAAAGTACATTGTTAGTAGAACCAAAAATAATGTCATCGACATAAATTTGAACTAATAAAAGAGTGCCATTAAGGGATTTGATGAAAAGTGTGGTGTCGACTTTGCCCTTAGAAAAATTGTATGAAATAAGAAAAGAACTAAGGCGCTCATACCAAGCACGATGAGCTTGTTTGAGGCCATAAAGGGCTTTGTGTAGTTTGAAAACGTGATGAGGAAATTGAAAATCTTCAAAGCCAGGAGGTTGTTTAACATAAACTTTCTCTTTAATAATACCATTTAGAAAAGTACTTTTAACATCCATTTGAAAGAGTTTGAAATCATTAAAGCAAGCAAAAGCACATAGCATACGAATGGATTCAAGACGAGCAAACGGAGCATAGGTTTCATCGTAGTCAATGCCTTCCTCTTGGTTATAGCCTTGAGCAACCAATCGGGCTTTGTTACGAGTCACTAACCCATCTTCATTAAGTTTATTACGAAACACCCATTTAGTTTCAATAATGGGGTGGTTGTTAGGTTTAGGACAAGTTCCCAAACCTTGTTTCGCTCAAATTGATTTAGCTCTTCTTGCATCGCTATCATCCAAAATTCATCATGAAAAGTATCATTAATATTTTTAGGCTATATTTGGAAAATAAAAGCCACGTTTGCACAAAGATCACGATGTTGACACAAAATCACAGTCAACCAAATATTGACAACATTGACTAAATAATACTTGTAAGGATTCAATACGACACACGACGACCACATCCAGCTCAAGCCAGACGACAGCTCAATTTTTGTAAAATACAAGTCGTTTTTGAGTCTGTACTTTTATATTTATTGAGTCTAGACTGTTGTAAGCTGAGTTGTGCTGAGCTCTTGAGACTTGACCTATAACCTATCCAAAATCCATAAAGCTCCACTTCCAAAATAAGCCCATTGGACCTTAAGACCCATTCTGTGCTCTGGAAACAGAGTTCGGGCCGAACTCTGCCTCCATACAGAGTTTGGGCCGAACTCTGTCCCCTAAAAATCAGTACCCTAATTTTTAGGGTTGGCTGGTTGCTAGTTGTCCAATGGCCAAATTTTTGAAAATCCCTACCAGAATTCTGGCCGAATTCTGCCTGCTAAAACCCCATAAATAGGCCAAGAATTCTCTCATTTTAAATCATCCCATCTTATCTTCTCTTCTCTCTAAAGCTCAATATAAGCCATACCCTTCTTCATCTACTAGCCACAAGCTTCCTAAGTCTCGAGTGCTCAGCATCTCTCAGTTAGGAGTCTTGTGCAAGAGTTCAAGAAGTCGCTTGGAAAATTTCAAGCATCGCCACTGCGATCCTTTGTAAGAAGTTGATGTGCTCTTTTGAAAAAAAGGCACGGAATGTAACTACTATTTCATAAATAGTGGATTTAATCCTGAGCTAGAGTTCTCAGGCCTGGACTAGTCCTCCACGAGGGAAACCAGGTTAAAATTGGCTGTGTTTGCGTATGCTTTCTTGCTCCTTATTTATTTCCGTATTTACTCTGATTAGTTTTTCTTGTGAAAGAGTTTAAATTTTTAATTGGCTATTATCGCTATAAACTCTATTCACCCCCCTCTAGAGTTGCCATCTGTTTTTCAATTGGTATCAAAGCTCGGTTCTCTCAACAAGGACTAACATCCTTGAGCTGATCCATGGCAACCACACAATCCTTAATTTCCAATCATGGTGAAGGGCAGTCCACTCATAGGCCTTCCCTATTTGATGGAACTAACTACACATATTGGAAAACAAGGATGAGCTTTTATCTCAAGTCGCTAGACTTTGACCTGTGGACTATCGTCACTGACGGTTACAAAAAGCCCGCCAGAATAGTTGTCAATGGTGATCTCGTTGAAAAATCACATGACAAGTATTCTGACGAAGAGAAGAAACAGGCAAGTCTAGACGCGAGAGCTATTAATGCTTTATTCTGTGCTATAGACATGAATGAGTTCAACAGGGTCTCTACATGCACCACATCTCACGAAGTATGGAGACTTCTAGAAGTGACGCATGAAGGAACCACCCAAGTCAAGGAATCAAAGATAAGCCGTCTCACTCAAGAATATAAGGCTTTCAAGATGAAGCCAAATGAGACGATTACGCAAATGTTCACAAGATTCCTTGATATCATCAACCCCCTGTCTTCGCTCGGCAAACAATATTCAAATCACGAGAAGATTCGCAAGCTACTTAGGGGGCTCCCAAAGATTTGGAACCCTAAGGTGACAGCCATCATAGAAGGAAATGATCTCACAACCATGTCCATGGAGACCTTGATAGGAAAGCTAATGACTCATGAGCTTGACCTCAAGGACTTCGAAGAGCCTGCTCCTAAGGCTAAGGAGATCGCTCTCAAAGCTCACCGACGGAGGGCTGACCCCGAAGAGACGGATGACGACAACTCGGAAGGTGACGATCAAGCTCTCCTCGTCCGCAACTTTAAGAAATTCCTTCGCTTCAACCGAAGAAAGAAAGAACCTCAAGAAGACGACGAAGAAGAGCCAACCTGCTATGGTTGCAAGAAGACAGGACATGTCCGAAAAGATTGTCCATACTTAAAGAAGAGCAACCGTTATGAGAAGCCATACAAGAAGACTTCCTCAAAGAAATATGCCAACACAAGCATTTGGCATGAAAGCGAAGCTAGTGACTCCGAGAAAGAAAAGGACTCTCCTCAAGATACGGCTAATGTGTGCCTAATGGCAACTTCCGACAAGGTATCAAACGAAACTCTTGATGACTTCACTTTTGATGAACTTGGCGATGCTTTCACCGATTTACTTAATGATCACAAAAAGGTCATTGGTAAATACAAACATGCCAAGGACAAAATCAAAAGTCATGAAGTTGAAATTCAAAGACTTTCTCTATTACTTGATAACATTAGAGACACTTCACCCACGGATGTCACAGATGAGGTATCTAAGCTTAAAATAAGCTTACATGATGCCGAAGCACACATTGAACAACAAACACAAGAAATCACAACACTCAACACGGAGCTTGCAGAAGAAAAGAGTAGACACAATATTTCTATTACTAAGATGCATGGTTTGAATGCTAAGATTACTGAACTGCAAGTTGTCTCTAAGAAACTAGAGACTAAATTGGGAAAACAGGTTGCTCAACCTCAAACCCAAGAGACACACACAAAGCATGATACTTCTCATACTAGTCACCCACATCATCCACCTACAATACGTAACCATGCTTACATATACACACACTTTCACAAAGGACACAAACCACATGCACGTAGAAATAATTATCATATGTCACAAAATCATCATGCTATACATAGATACAATCATAATCATGTTGCACAAATACCACATCACCATCACTCTACATATAGACATCATCACCATGCTACTCAATATAGACAATATCACCATGCCACTCCATATTACTCTACATATAGTCATCATCACCATGCTAATTCTACATATCATCATACTTCTCCTCATTACTCTACTTATAGACATCACCAGCATGCTCCTAATATAAATAGGAATGCTACATGTACTTATTGTGGTTTACATGGACACATTTTACCACAATGTAGAATTAGAAGATTAGTAGATAAAAAGATATATGCATGGTTTCCAAAAACTAACTTTTCAGGACCCTCAAGAACTTGGGTACCAAAGGTCACATCTACTCTTGATGTAGGTGGACCTTCCCTCCTCAACTAAAAGTAAGTGAATTCTCGATAGTGGATGCTCGCGGCATATGACGGGAGACGCAAATCTTTTTGCATCACTATCGATGAAGAGAGAAGGATATGTATCCTTCGGCAACAACCTAAAAGGTTATATTATAGGTAATGGTAATATTGGTTATCCTCCCTCTCCCGTAATAAAGGATGTCTGCCTAGTGACCGAGTTAAAGCATAACCTGCTCAGCATTAGTCATCTTGCTGACCATGGATATGACATTAACTTTGGACAAAACAAATGCCTTATTTACGATAGGTCAACGGGAGACATCGCTTTTGAAGGGGTAAGAGAGGATAATATTTATATTTTCTATTTGTCTGGAAATACTAACAATACAGGTAGATGCCTATATGCTCATAAAGATGAACGATTACTATGGCACCAGCGTCTTGGTCATGCCAACATGGATACTATATCCAGGCTATCGACCAAGAAGCTAGTTAGAGGCTTGCCCGATATCATATTCAAAAAGGACCTGGTATGTGCCGAATGTGAATTGAATAAGGCAACCAAGTCCTTATTTCATTCCATTAACTCTGTAAGTACTACTAGACCCCTGCAACTTCTCCATATGGATTTATTTGGCCCTAGTAGAGTAGCCAGTCTTCGTGGAAAACTCTATGCCTTTGTTATTGTTGATGACTTTTCAAGATTTACTTGGGTTTTCTTTCTTACAAATAAGGGTGATGCTATTTCGGTTTTCAAGATTTTTGTTAAGAAAGTTCAAAACGAAAAAGGCTACATGATTACTCGAATCCGAAGTGATCATGGAGGCAAATTCGAAAATTCTGATTTTGAAAAGTTTTGTGATTCTAATGGCTTTGATCATGAGTTTTCTTGTCCAAGAACTCCTCAACAAAATGGTGTTGTGGAGCGGAAGAATAGGACTCTTGGCGATATGGCTAGAGTCATGTTGAACAAGTTTTCACTTCCGAAATACTTTTGGGCTGAAGCTGTCAGTACAGCATGCCACATTTTAAATAGGGTGCTTATTCATCCTATTACGAAGAAAACATCCTATGAGCTTTGGTTTGGGAGAAACCCAAATGTTTCTTATTTTAGAGTTTTTGGTTGTAGATGTTTTATCCTTAACACCAAAGACAACTTAGGCAAATTTGATGCCAAAGCTGACGATGGTATTTTTCTTGGCTATGCTGCCAAGAGTAAGGGATATAGAGTTTTTAACAAACGCTCATTAATTGTGGAAGAGTCTACAAATGTGACTTTTGATGAAGATAACAGTGCAGCAGCTACTCTTGATGATGACGTTGAGCCATCAACTTCTACTCCAATGAATACCACAACCGAAACCAATTCTCTGGAGGGCTTGCCAAAGAAATTCTCTTTCAAGCCATCACATCCAAAAAATTTGGTGATCGGTGAGGTTTCACGTGGAGTAACTACTAGATTATCATTAAGAGACTCTATTGCTAGCACTACCTTTATTTCACAAATTGAGCCAAAAAACATTTTAGAAGCTTTCAATGATGAATTTTGGATTTCTGCTATGCAAGAGAAACTCAACCAATTCGATAGGAGCCAAGTATGGGAACTCGTTCCTAGACCGGCTAATCACTCAATTATTGGTACTAAATGGGTTTTTAGAAACAAAGTGAATGAAGATGGTCCAGTCACACGCAACAAAGCTTGTCTAGTAGTCCAAGGATACAACCAAGAGGAAGGTATCGACTACGATGAGACGTATGCTCCTGTTGCTAGATTGGAATCCATTCGGATGCTTTGTGCATTTGTAAATTTTCAAAATTTCAAATTATTTCAAATGGATGTTAAAAGTGCTTTCTTGAATGGATTTATTAAGGAGGAAGTTTACGTGAAACAACCTCCTGGCTTTGAAAATTACAAATTTCCCAACCACGTGTTCAAGCTAAAGAAAGCGCTGTATGGCCTCAAACAAGCCCCTAGAGCTTGGTATGAACGGCTAAGCAATTTCTTGCTTGAGAAAGGTTTTTCAAAAGGGAAAATTGACACCACACTTTTCATAAAATCTTTTAAAGACACTATTCTTTTAGTACAAATATACGTAGATGATATTATATTTGGTTCTACTGATGAAACCCTTTGTCAAGATTTTGCCAAGTGTATGCAGACCGAGTTTGAGATGAGCATGATGGGGGAGCTCAACTACTTTCTTAGGCTGCAAGTCAAACAAATACAAATGGAACCTTCATCTGTCAGTCGAAGTATACAAAGGACATACTGAAGAAATTTGACCTTGACAACGTCAAACGAATCAGCACTCCAATGGCTACTTCAACCAAACTTGAACCAGATGATAGCAGCAAACCCGTAGATCAACGCAAGTATCGAGGTATGATAGGCAGTCTACTCTATCTTACTGCTAGTCGCCCTGATATTATGTTTAGCGTTTGCCTGTGTGCTAGATATCAAGCAAATCCTAAGGAATCACACATGACCGCGGTTAAGCGTATCTTTCGATACCTTAAGGGTACGGTTACAGTGGGCCTATGGTATCCTAAGTCAACATCATTTGACCTCATTGGTTACTCTGATGCTGACTTCGCCGGATGCAAGGTCGATCGTAAAAGTACGAGCGGCACGTGTCATTTATTAGGAAAAGCTTTAGTCTCTTGGTTTAGCAAGAAGCAGAATTCTGTCGCACTATCCACAACAGAAGCTGAATACATCGCAGCTGGGCGTTGTTGTGCACAAATTCTGTGGATGAAGCAAACCCTTGAAGACTATAACTTATCTTTCATGCATATTCCAATCTTTTGTGACAACACTAGTGCTATAAAACTTACTAAGAACCCCATTTGTCACTCACGCACGAAGCACATTGAATTTCGTCATCACTTTTTGCGTGATCATCAGCAAAATGGTACGATCAACTTAGAATTTATTGACACTGATCATCAGTTAGCAGATTTCTTCACAAAATTATTATCCGAAGAGCGCTTCAATTTTCTTTGTCGTAAACTTAGAATTTTAGATGAAGCTGTTGTAAATTAAAATAAACCTGCATAAATATCGAGTATATCTTGATTCTCTTATGATGAACTTGCTATGGGTACAAGTCGAAAGGGTCCTTCTGACAACAAGGCGTAAAAGCCTAAGCGACACGGTGCACTAGTCCTCAGGACTACCGCTAGCTGGGATCCGGCCCCTACAGCTAACCCATGGCAGCTTCAAAATATTGAATTATGATATAATTCCTTGTTTATTATACGGTTTATTTTTATTTATCACATGCTGAAATACTATTTTTTCAACTTCATATTGCTGCTTCAAACTCATTTCATCTGTTTACTTCTTGGATCTTTCTTATACTCATATCTTATATTGGTCTTTCTTACTTAACCATTCGTTTTCATTTTCTGCCTGATTCCTGTTCTGTGACCAGGATCCGAAATTCGGGCCGAACTCTGCCCTTACCAGAGTTCGGGCCGAATTCAGCCTAACTGTTCCAGAACCGGGAACAGTCTCAACCGTTGATCAAAATTACGATCCAATGGCTATTATTTGCTCCGACCAAGAGAAACCCTCACCATATTTTTGGTTTCTCTTCCCTCTCCTTCCTCATTACCACCTTTTCACTTCTCCTACTCAATTCTCTCAAAACCCTAACCCTAATTTCTTCTTTCTAGAGGTCATTTCTTCCCCAAACTCAAGAAAAAGGCTTCTTTTTCAATTCTCCTACATTGTTCATCACTAGTTTGAGGTATAATTCCACATTCTTCTATATCTCAATTTCTTTTATTATCTATTGTATTATGGCTCCTCGTTTGTTCAACCGCGGAAAGAGACTTCGGACCGAGGGCGCATCCTCGTCGAATGCTCCTCCTTCCGGTGAACCGCCCGTTGCACTACTCGTTGCACCGGCCATTGAACAACAAATCCATCCGTTGTTCAATCCTCCACGTCCACATGATCCAAACACTTTTGACGATCGAATTTTTGTATCACTAGACGCCTCAAATGATTAGTTTAGTAATTTTCGGACACGTCCGGTGTTTGCGGGACACCCCATCAACTTTACCATATTCTCACAATATGATGCACTATTTTATGACCTTTGCCTTGATGAACTAGTTACCACAAATTCGGTCATTTATCGTAGTGCTATTCAAATGTTTTACTGCAACTTAACCCATGATGATACTCATATTTATTCACGAGTTGCGGGAATTGATATCTTCTTTGATGATTTTGAATTTGCCGAATATCTTGAGCTTCAAGAGCCTAATTCTTGGGAAAAGCTTGTTGAAGCTAGATCATTTCAATTTCTCGAAGGGATTTTACTTGAAAGCTTCAAGGACGACTTGTGTAGCCCTAACACACGTCCTCGTAAGCTTTTGGCTAAATTCCTCAATCCCTATTTCTATGAGCTTCATCGGATCATTTTCAACACCATTCTACCCAAAGCGGGTTCTACCGATGAAGTCATTTATTTTGAAATCTCGGCCTTATACCATCTCCACTTTCATGTTCCCTTTAATCTCCCACGCACAATGATGGATTGGATGATTAACTGTAGGAAGAAACCAAGATCTTTGGTTTATACATTATACCTTCCTATGATCTTTCGTACGTTTCATGTACCCCTTGATGAGTGTCCATTCTTACCTGCCCCTGCCTTCCTCTATAAGGCAAGGAGGCTTCAGGCGGCCATTGGCTCACCAGTAGTGTCTGAGCATTCTGATGATGAGCCAGATGCCCCTCCTCTTGGACAGGATCTTCCTCCTTCTCCTGCCACCCTCGAGTCTCTTCAGACCATGCTCCGAGATCGCTTCACTTTGGAGGACGATCGATGGACTCAGCTGGACTATCGGACCACCTTGCAGATGAGTGCTATCAGCAACTCGCTGCATGATATTCGGTATTCCATGTCTCGCCATCCTTCCATGCCCATTCCTATGGAGCGAGATCCCGGTCGTGAGGGCTATCGTATCGATGACCCTTGGGTCATTCGCTACTTGGATCCAGATGCAGCCTTCGTGGACCCTCGTTGCTCCTTTACTGATCCATCGGACGACGCTGGGCCTTCACGCACTCGATGATGGATATGGACTACTTCATGCTACTGCTACTGAGGATCATAGCTTATAGTTTATGCAGTTTGTTTTTAGTTGCTTTTATGTACTTGGTTTGTATTAGACTTATTATGGGTTGTGACTATTGAGACTTTGGTAGTTCTATCAGTTTATGTTTTTATGACTCTTGAGACATTTGGTTGTTATATCAGTTTATATGCAGTTTTTTCTCATCTTTTGGTGTGTTTGCCAGTTATTACTTGTTTATCTTAAATTGCTAAATGCCAAAAGGGAGAGATATGTATATTCTATATTCGTTTTGTCTATATATGCTTTTGGAAGAATGTTATTAACAGGCCAACAAGATTCACAGCATTGTTTACGGGGGAGCTATTCTTAACCTCGGAACTTATTATGTATATTCTATATTCGTTTTGTCTATATATGTTTTTGGAAGAATGTTATTAACAGGCCAACAAGATTCACATCATTGTTTACGGGGGAGCTATTCTTAAGCTCAGCACTTATTATGGGGGAGCTATGTCTTTACAATGTGTCCAGGTATGAATATTGAATATACAATTATTATTTTGTCAATTATCAATATGGGGGAGATTGTTGACACAAAATCACAGTCAACCAAATATTGACAACATTGACTAAATAATACTTGTAATAATTCAATAAGACACACGACGACCACATCTAGCTCAAGCCAGACGACAGCTCAGTTTTTGCAAAATGCAAGTCGTTTTTGAGTCTGTACTTTTATATTTATTGAGTCTAGACTGTTGTAAGCTGAGTTGTGCTGAGCTCTTTAGACTTGACCTATAACCTATCCAAAATCCATAAGGCTCCACATCCAAAATAAGCCCATTGGACCTTAAGACCCATTCTGTGCTCTGGAGACAGAGTTCGGGCCAACTCTGCCTCCACACAGAGTTCGGGCCGAACTCTGTCCCCTAAAAATTAGCACCCTGATTTTTAGGGTTGGCTGGTTGCTAGTTGTCCAACGGCCAAATTTTTGAAAATCCCTACCAGAATTCTGGCCAAATTCTGCCTGCTAAAACCCTATAAATAGGCCAAGAATTCTCTCATTTTAAATCATCCCATCTTCTCTTCTCTTCTCTCTAAAGCTCAATATAAGCCATACCCTTCTTCATCTACTAGCCACAAGCTTCCTAAGTCTCGAGTGCTCAGCATCTCTCAGTTAGAAGTCTTGTGCAAGAGTTCAAGAAGTCGCTTGGAAAATTCTAAGCATCGCCACTGCGATCCTTTGTAAGAAGTTGATGTGCTCTTCTGAAGAAAAGGCACGGGGTGTAACTACCATTTCACAAATAGTGGATTTAATCCTGAGCTAGAGTTCTCAGGCCTGGACTAGTCCTCCACGAGGGAAGCCAGGTTAAAATCGACTGTGTTTGCGTATGCTTTCTTGCTCCTTATTTATTTCCGTATTTACTCTGATTAGTTTTTCTTGTGAAAGAGTTTAAATTTTTAATTGGCTATTATCGCTATAAACTCTATTCACCCCCCTCTAGAGTTGCCATCTATTTTTCACATGAGTGGAGGATCTAGTGCTTACACGGGAAGAAGGACCCCAATGATAAGCTCCTTAAGATAATTAGGGACAAATCTCCATTCCTTTGGGAGATCCTCTTGAGGAGGCTCGAGTGGTGGAGAATCTTTTGTTGGAGGGGTCACAATTTCATTGTTAAATGAAGAAGGACAAGCATCTCCAATAGAAGAGTTCTCCAAACCAAACGAGATGTCATCAATATCATCGGATGAGGAGGATGTAGAAGAGTTAAGTTCATCAAAAGAGACATTAATTGACTCTTCGACAACAAGACTTCTTTTATTAAAGACACGAAAATCTTTGCTATGAATTGAGTAGCCAAGGAAAATACCTTCATAAACTTTTTCTTCAAACTTGCCTAGGTTGTCCTTGGTAATCAAAATAAAACATTTGCATCCAAAAACTTTAAAATACTCAATAGAGGGAATTTTGTCAAACCAAAGCTCATAAGGAGTCTTTTTAGAAATAGGTCTAATCAAGACCCTAGTCATAACATGACATGCCGTGTTAACGGCTTCCGCCCAAAAGTATTAGGGGAGCTTATATTGGTTTAACATAACCCGGGCCATATCGCCAAGGGTTCTATTCTTTCTCTCTACAACACCATTTTGTTGAGGAGTTCGAGGGCAAGCAAAATCATGACCAAAACTATTTTTTTCACAAAATCTTTTAAAATCGGCATTGTCAAATTCTCCTCCATGATCACTTCTAATCTTGTTAATAGAAAAGCCTTTCTCATTTTGAACACGTTTACAAAATACAATAAATTCACGAAAAGTATCACTTTTACAAGCAAGAAAAATGATCCAAGTAAATCTCAAAAAATCATCAACCAAAACAAAAGCATAACGCTTGCCTCCAAGACTAGCTACTCTACTAGGACCAAATAGATCCATATGAATAAGTTGAAGTGGTCTAGTAGTACTCACAGAGTTGATGGATTTGAAGGATGACTTGGTCAACTTACTTTTCTCGCATTCTTCACACACCATATCCTTTTTGAAGGGGATAATTGGAAGTCCTCGTACAAGCTTCTTGGTTGCAAGACGAGAAATGATATCCATGTTGGCGTGTCCGAGCCTCATATTCCAAAGCCAACTTTCATCGTTCTTTGCAACTAAGTACCTGTCATTGTTAGTACCTTCGACAAGATATAGAACATAGATATTATTTTCTCTAATGCCTTCATATATTGTAGATCCACTAGAGCTATCGGTAATGAAGCATTTGAGTTTAACAAACTTAATATCATAACCATTATCGGTAAGATGACTAATACTAAGAAGATTGTGTTTGAGATTTGTAACAAGACAAACATTCTTAATACAAGAATAAGGAGGGGAACCGATATTACCATTTCCTATGATATGACCTTTTAGATTGTTACCAAAAAATATATGTCCTTCCTTCTTCATCGATAGCGTTGTAAAAAGTGAAGCATCACCGGTCATGTGCCGTGAACAACCGCTATCGAGGATCTACTTGCTTCTAGCATGAGAAGGATTCTTCATCTACAACATAAGTTGAAGATGAACATTTTGGTACCCATGACTGTTTGGGTCCTTGATTGTTAGTCTTAGGAACCCATTTATAAACTTTCATATCAACTTGTTTCTTTGTCAGACAATAATTAGAAGTATGCCCAAGCAAGCCACAATAGTTGCACATCATAGAAGATTTAAAAGAAAATGTGTGAGTGTTATGCACATGTGAAGCTTTAGTGCAAGGAGTTCTATCATGAGTGTTATGATGATGATAATAGAAGACATGATGCAAGGTGTTCTTCTTAACAAACGGTCCCTTGTGTTAGGATAGGATTTGTGTATGGTGTTCTTGTTCATGTAAGAATTATGACTAGTATTGTGATGAGTGTGGGGGTGTCTTGGAGCATGTGTGTGAGTAGTGTTCTTATTACCTAGTTTCTTACTCTGTACAAGAAGATCATTATACTTAGTAGAAGTATCATATTCTCTTCTATTTGCAGCTTGGACTTTATGCATAGCAAAATCATAAGCCCTTCTGAGGGATTGAATCTCATCATCCTTTTTCTTAATGGTAACTAGAGATTCTTGAAACTTGAGTCGCAAAGACTCTACCTCATCTGTGGCAGAAGCAGGAGATTTCCCTTTTACATCAATAATGATGTTGGAGAGTCTTTCTACTTCTAGTTGAAGTGCATAAACCTCTTTTAGAGATTTCTTGTATTTATTTCTAACACCTTTGTGTTCTTCGTGTAGTTCAAGAATAGCATTTTCCAAGTCATCATAAGTGAGAGTATTTAAAGAGAGATCATCGAGTACCTCATCGGTTGCCATGAGACAAACGTTTGCATTATGTTTGCAATATTTGTCGTTGTCTGAATCACTAGCATCGCTCTCACACCAAATACGGGTGTTGGAGGAGGAGCTTCCTTTGCTAGGCTTCTCGTACTTACTTGAGTCTTTTCTTGTCATGGGGCAATCTCTCTTGATGTGACTGGTTCTTCTGCATTGGTAGCACGTCGGATCTTCATCGTTGTCCCGTCTAAAGCGGTTGGCTTTGTTGAACTTGAGGAACTTTCGGAAGTGCTTAGCTGTGAGAGCTATTTCTTCATCATCATCCGACTCGTTGTCGTCGGAGCTATCCTTTGAGTAGGACTTGGTAACTTTGAGAGCCAAAGACTTCTCCTTCTCTTTGGCCTTCTTCTTCTCTTGCATGGAAGATTCCTCTTGATCTTTCATGTCAAGTTTATGAGTCATAAGCTTTCCCATGAGGGTCTCAAGGTTCATGATTGTCAGATCGTTTCCTTCAATGATGGCGGTAGCTTTAGGACTCCATCCTTTAGTCAATCCTCTGAGAATTTTTCTGATCTTTTCATGAGCAGGATATTCCTTACCAAGAGAAGAAAAAGGGTTAATAATATCACCGAAACGAGTAAACATATAAGTAATAGACTCGTCTTATTTCATCTTAAAAGATTCATATTCTTGTGTGAGTCTACTAATCTTTGATAATTCTTTTACTTGTGATCTTCCCTAGTGTGTGACTTCAAGCAACTTTCAAATCTCATTAGAAGTATTGCAAGTAGAGATCCTATTGAATTCACTGCTATCTAGAGCACAGTAAAGAGCGTTCATAGCCTTAGCATCTCGACTAGCAAGCTTCTTGACATTCTCAGTGAGTTCGTCCCTAAGGGTGTCAGATACAACATTCTCAATAACTCCGGAAGGAGTAGGGTGACCATTTATCACACAATCCCATAAGTCGAAATCTATGGACTTCAGATAAATGCTCATCCTAATCTTCCAGTAGTTATAGTTGGTTCCATCAAATAAAGGAGGTCTATTTGTGGAGTGTCCCTCATTGTGGAAAGTGTTGATACTAGGGTTAGTGGCCATGGATCACTCTAAGGGTGTAAATCCAAATAAAGAGAACAAAGCTCTGATACCAATTGTAGAACCATAAAGGGGGGGTGAATAGGGAAATAAAATAATTTAAACACAAGAAGCTATATTACTTAATTAAAGAGAGAGAGAGAGAGTAAGAAAATCAAACATGCGATGTATCCTGGTATCCTCCCTAGAGGCAATCCAGTCCCGGAACTCTCTTCGGCTTAAATCTACTATTTGGTAAAATAGTACACACGAGTTTGGATCCGAAGAACTCGCCAACTTCAACACGAGTTTGGATTCGAAGAACTCGCTAACAGCATCCGGAAAGGAAGAGAAATGTTGATCTTCTAACACTTGAAGATCGAAAAGTACAACTCTTGAATACTCTAGCACTTTTGGAATGGATGACAATTAAAAAACTTGGGTAGAGTAGTAATGGTGGAGCTCTTGGTTGTTAGAAAATTTATGGCTTGAGTGGATAACCCTTTAAGACAGAGAAGGCATCCATTTATAAAGAAACCAAAAGTATGTCGCATTTAATGCTCCTGAATATAGCCCAGACGGCATACCGTCGGTATGGACCGGCATGTCATCGGTATGCCATTCTGAACAGTAACGGTAATAATTATATCTGTTGGGGAGCATTTAATGCTAGCAATTAATGCTAGTATTCGTCCATTCAAAAATCAAATTAGATGAACCGGTATATCGTCGGTATGCCGTCGGTATATCGTCGGTATGCCGTCGGTATACCGATGTTCGTCACAGAACATTTTATGGCTAACAAAACGGTATACCGTCGGTATGCCGTAGTATACCGTCGGTATGTCGATATTTTGTCATAGAACGTTTTATGGCCAACAAAACGGTATACCGTCGGTATGCCGTAGTATACCGTCGATATGCCGTTCTTTTAGACATTGATTTTTTACTGAAAAAAATAAAAGAGCTTTTTGTTTTGTCATCCAATCTAAAGTGTTTACAGAAAGACCTAGACCTTGTACAGACTCGATATCTTGAAGTGTTGAGAGCCGTCTTTAAGGATCGATGGTCTTTTCTTTAGTCTTCAAGGCTTTGATGACTCGGCTTGAATGGACAGAGTTTATGTGGTAGAGCTTTTGAAAGAATATCAATATGAAATACAGAGAAAACTAGACTCCGAAGATGTTGTTAATGTTATCAAAATAAACTGTGCCAACACTTTGATGTATAGTACGACGGCTTCCAAGGATAGATTTCTTCTCCCGATGCAAATGTGGCCATTCCTACAAATAAAGTTTGTAGGCATATCGACTCCCGATGGAGTGCTAATTCTAATGTTCATACCTAGTGATTGCATGGTTATTTTATTTTCTTTCGCATAATCAGCAGATATAAAACTATACGTTGTACCCGAATTGAATAGAACCCGAGCAGGTATATTTATGTAGAGTAATATACCTGTTACAACAATTTCGGACGCGAACGCCTCGTCCCGAGTTAATGCATAAACTCAGCCTTGAGCTCCATGGCGTTGATTCTGCGGGTTCACAGGCACCGTATTTGCGCCTTGTAGTGTAGACGCTTTATATTGATTCAGAACGTTCCTTGGTGGGTTGTGTTGATTCGGAACATTTCTCAGACAATGTGTAGCTATATGGCCTACCTCGCCACACTTATAGCAAGATCTCGTGACGTAATCGGTTGTTCGGTGCCCGCGCCTTCCGCATATGTTACAGTGTTGTCCACCATGGCCCCTGTTATCAAATGTGTTCGGACGTTTTGATACTCTCGATCCCCCGACGTCGTTAGGATGCTTGTTGAAGTTGTTATGAACGACAGGCACGGCTCTTTACGACATACGGCCAAAGATACACTCACTATCGAGAGCGGCATCGTAGGATTCGCGGTAGGTTCGACACCTTTGATTCATGACGTCCCTTCGCAGTTCATCATTTAGGCCTTGTTGAAAACGTTCGCACCAGGCTTCCTTGTTGGATAAAAAGGTACCGACAAACTTTGCGAGTTTTGAGAAGTTCGAGTCATAATCATCAACAGTCATATTCCCCTGTCGTAACATCATGAACTCGTCTTCTTTTTGACGACGGACGGCACGAGGAACGTACTACTCAAGAAATGATTCCTTAACATTTTTTAGGAAATCATGGTGTCGGTATCGGCTTCATAGATTTCCTGCTTCTTCGCTGTCCATCAGTCATAAGCCCTCAGTTGTAGCTGTAACGTTGCACATGTTACCCTCCGGGACCCTTCAATGCTAAGCAGATTAAATAAGTCCTTAATCTTCGTGAGCCACCCTACTATCACATCAGACTCTACTCGGCCATTGAATTTAGGTGGATTCATCTCGCGGAACTCCTTTGCTTTGAACAAGGAAGAAGAGTTTATCATTTGCAGTTGAGCTTCTTCCTCGACTTCATCTTGAACGTCTTACCTCTCTTCGGATACCACGACCATTGCTTAATTGGTATTGGCCACCATCTTGTTCACTATCTGAGTCAGGGCATCCATATGTTTCTACTGCGCATCAAATTGGGCTTTGATTTGCATCTGAAGCTGTTGCTGCTGCTGCTCCATCAACTGTAGCATTTTCTCCATCGTCGTCTCGCTAGGGCCAGTACTCTTTGAACTCGATGTCACGACCCGTACCCAGGAGTAAGGGCACGAGATGTGGGTACGTCCAGCCTACGCCGCAGTGTCGGCGGTAGAACGCTGTCCTAGGTCACAACATCTAACAGTTTAAGGTAATAACAGTTAAACTCCCCGAATGGGGGTGACATAACAAAATGTATCTCAATCACAGCTAAGGTAGAATACGATAAGATAGAATGATATAAAAGATACAAGATCCAAATCCACAGGAAATACAAATAGAGAGAGCTAAGTGTCTATAATAAACTCCACTAACATCCAGACATAATACAGATCCAATATATACAACTCAAACTCCAAATACTATAAAATAAGATAAAGACATCTATGGAGCAACAGTCTATACTGCTAAGGGATCCGAATGGAAGTCCGAATCGCAAGTGTCCTCTAAGGATGTCCCATAGAAAGTGTCTAAGCAGGCCTCCTCCTCGTCCTCTGTAAAATTGTCAACAGGTTCAATCAGGACGGAAACGAGCACATATCTCTCAAAACAGTTCATAACAGGTTAGGAGTATAAATCATGCAATAGAGTAAAATACAGGAAGTGCTGAAAAGGAAGTACGAGTAAACAGAAGATATTTGTAACCGAAAGTAAATACATGATAGTAAAGACTGTAAGTGGCTATGTGATTTAGAGTACAATATGGTTATGTAAACGGCTTAGGAGCACATGAATACAACTAAGAAGCACATGAATACCTACTGGGGATAGTGTTCACATAACCAATTCTACTCACCCCGCCCCAATCAATACACAAGGATCCATTCAAGTTACGTTATAGGCACATGAATACAGCTAAGATACGTGAACTCATGTAATGAGTAGTACATGAGGCACATGATAGTACATGAAAGCACATGAGAACATGTAAATATATGAACTAGTACGAGTACAAGGAGTACCTGATGCACATGATAAAGTACATGAACATGAAATACCCGATGCACCCGTAGAGGGATAACATCTCAGGAAAGGATCCATATAGTACTAATCCGTGAAGATACGTGTCAGCATCAAGTAAAGTAATCTAGAGCAAGAATATAGTCCAGATAAGTATGAAAAGATCAGAGAATGTACTCGCCTGCTATCTGAATGTCCAAGATGAAAGTACTGTCCGAGGAGTTGTGTCTGGCTCCTATTAGAACAACACAAGTCACAACAAGTCCAGAATAGTAATACGATGCACTACAATGCATTCAACATGAATCTAGGTCAATCTAGACCAAAGTCAACTCTTGGTCAACTCTGGTCAACCCTAGAAGTCAAACTAGGTCAACCAAGTCAAACCTAAGTCAACAAGTCTATACTAGTCTAGCAAGTCTATTCTAGGTCTAACAAGGCTATACAAGTCCAATCTAGGCTCACTAGTCAAGCAGACATACACATAGGCCATAGGCTATATCATGCCTATAAGCCCAACCATAAATCACATGACCACATGTCAATATATATCGAATATATAATACACTCTAATATAGAATACACATATTGATATAGCTATAATATAATATAGAAACATACATTAGCTTATAGGTTACCTATAATATATCACCCATTTCATATATATCATATATATATATATAATATCACACACTCATATATATAGGATACCTATATATATATATATATATATATATATATATATATTTTTATATATATATATATATATATATATATATATATATATATATATATATATATATCTCAATACATATATATATATATATATATATATATATAGAGAGAGAGAGAGAGAGAGAGAGAGGGGAACACATGTGCTCATGTGTCATGTGTGTGTGTGTGAGATTACAAGAGTGTGTGTAGGTGTGAGTGTCACATGAGGGTGTGCTAACTAACCAATCCTGGAATCAGTGAAGTACAAAACAGTGAATACAAAAGAGAACGGCAACCTGTGTGTTTGTATATAACCTGTGCACATTGTGTTTATAGGGAGACAGGAAATGAAAGTGTCTAGTGAATCATGTGTGCAGTGATAAGTGCAAGCCTGGAAAACATGACAGTGTAGTGTTAGTGAATGAAAACAAGAGAGTATGTGTGTGTGCAGGAATTGACATGTGTGTGTTAGACAAAAATCAGTGAGCTATAAACAATGTGGCATGGCATGAGGGAAAGGAAATCAGTGGAATATAGTTCAGAAAAATAAAGAAGGGACAGGAAACCAATTCAGTGAACCAATTCACACCCATTTCGAAAAGGAAAGGAAATCAGTTCATATTAGGAGAATAATTTCCAGGTCATGCAGTGAAGTGAGGCAAGGAAACCAATTCAAACAATTCCAAAACAGTTAACCCCCAATTCTCAGTTTTCAGTCTCTAAACTAACTTCCAGATTTTGAGCCCAACACAATGCCAAACATCCCAAAAATTGATACACCATTAGTAAATATGTAGGTACACTTCATTAAGGTCCTAAACCATACAATTAACAGTATTAAATAGGTTAAAATTATGCTCAAAATTCGTATTAGAAAACTGGAACACACAGAATAAAAGACTGATACTATGGGTTTCAGGATTTATTGGGTAATGTGAAATTAATGCATGAAAATGAACTAAAGTGTCGAAATATTGGTTGGTAATGATAACCCTAATAGTCTACGTGTCCATCAGTGTGTTTGTGTCCACCCAAGTGGACACAAACGTGTCTAAACAGTCCCGAACCCAAAATAATACAAAACTGGACCAATCCTCGTGCATGTGGTTCCAGTGCTCGTGCACACGACACGACACAGATCTCGTGATCGTGTCCCAATATCGAGGGGGACTAGGGCTAGGTCGGAGACACCCTGATACGTGTCCACGACACGCGTGTGTGCGATACGACACGCGTATCAGTACTGGAAATTGGCTGTAGCCGATACAGTGTAAACTCAATGCACGGCTTCGTGCGTGTCTGACACGACACGAGAGGCCCTAGGACTTGACACATGTGGTGTCAGTCAGTGTCTCGTAGTGTGTGTCAAATCTCACGTGTCGAAGTGTCGTATCCAGTGCGCAAAAGGCCCCGAGTAGCAGGGAAATCAATAATGCCCGCGCGCGCGAGTGCAACAGCGTGTTCCCGTGTCCGTGGCGACACGACATGAGACCAAAACATGCTCAGACCATTGAAAACCCATAAGCAAACACAAAACCTAAATTTCTATTCAAATAGTTTCCTAAAAATAAATCGAAATGCCCTTTGGGGCATTTCATCAAACACTTATACACATAGACTGATACGTGTCTGATACGGACACATAATAGACTCGAATTCTAGGGTTAGCTAGTCCAACAGTTAGGTTGGGCCTAGGACTTCCTAGATATGCAATAAAATCAATATTCTATGGTGTAGAATTGAAATTACCTATAGGTTGCAAATCCTCCAAAAAACTCCAAAGAGGGGTGTTCCTCTTGATAGCCAAACTTCTCCAAATTGCCCAGACTCTAAAATATCCTTACATAAACAGCAAGAACAGAAAAATTAGAACCTATAGCAATTAGTTTGGGGGAAAAGGAGTTAAATAGGAATTTCTTGAATTAAGGAAGATGGAGACTCACCTCTTTCTAAAACCTTGCAAATATTTTTAAGGAGGCTAGCCCTAATTTCTAGGAGCATTAAATAGAGGGAATGACCTAAGTGTGGCCGGCCATGGGCTGGAATGGGCTAGGGTTAGGTTGCACTAGTGTTGGGTTGGGCCTTCAAGGCTAAGTCATAAGTCATGACTTGTGAAACCACAAGCCATTTCCTATTCAAATAAATTCCTAATTTCTCCAAAATAATTCTAATGAGTTAATCATCACTAACTTAGGTCAAGCTAAGGTTCCATAACCTAACCCAATAGTCATGACCTAGGTTAGCCTCTAGGACAGTCTCCTAAGTCAACATTAGTCAAAGTCAAAACTAGCACCAAATCAATTATACCAAAAATCACTTAAAAATTCTAATAATTATAATTAATAATAATTCCAAAATAATTCCAAAATTTTAAAAATGACCAAAATACCCTCAAGCTAGAAAAGTGGTAGTGACAAATCTACCTTCCTTAAAATAATTTTGTCCTCGAAATTAAAGGCGAAACTAAACTGCTGAGAAGGATAGAAAAGTATACCTCAAGGTCCAAAAAGATAGGGGTACCGCTCGCGCATCTCATCCTCCCGCTCCCAGGTAGACTCTCCTGGAGAATGATGTCTCCATGCGACGCGTACCAAGGGTATCACCTGGTTCCTCAGAACCTTCTTCCGGCGATCCAGAATCTCCACAGGCTGCTCTGGATAACTGAGAGTAGGTCCAACCTCAATCTCCGAATGATCGAGCACATGGCTAGGGTCAGCCACATACCGTCTCAACTGTGATACGTGGAATACATTACGAACTCCCACTAGTGCAGGTGGCAAGTCTAGCCTGTATGCCACGTCAACGACTCTTTCGCTGATAATGAAAGGGCCGATGAAGCGCGGGCTAAGCTTCCCACCTCCACCAAAACGTATCGTACCACGAGTCGGAGATATCCGCAGAAAAACCATGTCTCCAACCTAATCGCAAGCAAGGTCTCAAGTGACTAAAAATCAAACACGATCAAACAAAAAAAAACACAACCTACTTCTAATCCTATCTCTAATTTGTACCTCAAACTCCAACGGCCTCCGGTGGCTATCGGCCCAGTGCCGATGTATGTCCTGCGCCATGCGAAGTCTGTCCCTGATGAGCTTCACCTTTTCGGCTGCGTCAACAACCATCTCTGGTTCCAGTAAAGCTCGCTCTCCAATATCATCCCAAGATAAGGGTGTACGACACCTACGCCCGTATAGAGCCTCGAACGGTAATATCTCAATGCTGGCCTGATAACTATTGTTGTAAGCAAACTCTACCAAATGTAGATGATCCTCCAAGGAACCTCCAAAATCCAGGACACACGTCCGCAGCATATCCTCAAGTGTCTGAATAGTCCTCTCTGACTGTCCGTCCGTATGGGGGTGGTATACAGTACTAAACTTGAGCTGAGTGTCCAAACTAGTCTGCAAACTCCTCCAGAAATAGGAAGCAAAGCGACTATCCCGATCTGAGACAATGCTGACGGGAACTCCATGAATCCTGACTATCTGCCTCATATACAACTCCGCAAGCCTCTCTGTAGACGTACCCACCTTGAATGGCAAGAAGTGGGCCGATTTGGTCAACCTGTCAACGATGACCCAAATCGTGTCTTTTCCTCCTGGTGTACGTGGCAACCCAGATACGAAATCTATGGTGATATGTTCCCACTTCCATTCTGGAATGGACAACGGCTGCAATAATCCTCCAGGCCTCTGCCTTTCTGCCTTGACCTGCTGACAGACTAAGCATCTAGCTACGAAGTGGGCTACCTCCCGTTTCATCCCGTACCACCAGACATGCTCTCGCAGATCCCTGTACATCTTGTTGGCACCAGGATGTATAGAGTACTATGATCTGTGAGCCTCCTGCATGATCTGCTCTCTGTGCTCCCCGCTAGGCACACATAACCTGGAACCGTGCCTCAAGGCACCATCCTCTGCAAGTAAAAACTCGCCATCCACCAACCCTGCACGAACCTGCTCTCGGATACACCGCAGAGCCACATCCTCGAACTGCGTCGCCTTGACCCTCTCCATCAAGTCCGACTGTATCTGAAGGCCCCATAACTGCATCTGCACTCCGGGCACAATCACCTCAATCCCAAGGCTCTCCAAGTCTGCAAGCAAGTGTCGATCCATAGGCAAACACATGGCTGTCGGATACCTACTCAAGGCATCGACAACCACGTTGGCCTTCCCCGGGTGATACTGAAGTAAGATGTCAAAGTCCTTTATCAACTCCAGCCATCTGCGCTGCCTCATGTTGAGCTCTTTTTGTGTAAACACATACTTCAAGCTCTTGTGATCTGTGAAAATCTCCACCCTCTCGCCATACAGATAGTGCTTCCATAACTTCAAAGCAAAAATCACCGCTGCGAGCTCCAGGTCATGGGTAGTATAGTTCTTCTCATGGAGACGTAACTGTCTGGAAGCATAGGCAATCACCTTCCCATGCTGCTGCAAGACACAACCCAACCCCTTCCCTGAAGCATCACTATAAATAGTGAATCTACCTGATCCTGAAGGTAATATCAGAATCGGAGCTGTCGTAAGCCGTTTCTTCAACTCATCAAAAGTTGTCTGACACTCCTCTGACCAAACATACTCAGCATCCTTCCGGGTCAACCGAGTCAACGGCTCTGCAACCCGGGAGAAATCCTGCACAAATCTCCTATAATATCCTGCCAGCCCCAGGAAACTCCTGATCTCTGCCACTGAAGTCGGCGCTGTCCAAGCCTTAACTGCTGTGATCTTCTTCGGGTCTACTGAGATACCATCTCCAGTCACCACATGACCCAAGAAGTCAACTCTGTCCAGGAAGAACTCGTACTTCGAGAGCTTGCCATACAATCTCTCCCTCCTGAGTGTCTCTAGCACCACTTTCAAGTGCTCCTCGTGCTCCTCCTGTCTTGGAATACACCAGGATATCATCAATGAATACCACCCCGAACTTGTCCAAGTACTGGTAGAACACCTTGTTCATAAGGTTCATGAACACTGCTGGTGCATTGGTCAGCCCAAACGGTATAACCAAAAACTCAAACTGCCCGTACCGCGTCCTGAAAGCGGTCTTGGGAATATCCTCCCCCTTCACCTTCACCTGGTGATAACCTGACCTCAAATCAATCATGGAGAACACCTGAGCTCCGCTCAACTAATCAAAAAGATCATCGATCCGCGGCAGTGGGTATCTGTTCTTGATCGTCAGGTTGTTAAGTACCCTGTAGTCGATACACATCTGTACCGACCCATCCTTCTTGGGTACGAAGAGTACCGGTGCACCCCAAGGTGAAGAACTCGATCGGATGAAGCCCTTGTCCTGCAGCTCATCCACCTGCTTCTTCAGCTCCACCAATTCGCTGTTGTTCATTCGATAGACATGCTAAGAAATCGGTTCCGTACCGGGAACCAAGTCTATCGAGAACTCTATATCCCTGTCCGGTGGAAGCCCCGGCAACTCCTCTGGAAATACGTCCATAAACTCTGCGATCAAGGGATGCGGAGCCACCTGCTCCTCAACTGAAGCTCCACAGAAGACTCCGTCGTCCTGCTCTGCCTGTCGCCGGGTGTACTCGAACTCTGGCTCTCCTGGCGCCCCAAATAAAACTCTACCCCCTCGGCAATCAATACGGGCGTGGTGTCTACGCAGCCAGTCCATACCTAATACAATGTCATAGTTCGGTAGTGGCATGACGAGTAGACTCACTCCCAACTCTCGACCTCCCAATAAGACGCTCTGCCCTCTACAAACATCACTCACGAGGATGACCCCAACCCGGTCGTGATCTTGTAGGTCCTAGACAATGGTTCAGAAATCAGACTATGTCTAATAGCATACGATACTGACACAAAGCTGTGGGAAGCCCCAGAATCAAAGAGTGCAAATGCTGGAAGGGAGTCGAGAAGAACCGAACCTGCTATCAGCTCTCCGATGGCCTCTGCATTCTCAGCCGCCATGGCGAAAGCTCGCCCCTGTTGTCCACCTCGTGCCTGCTGCTGGTGCTGCTGGAACCTTTGCTGCTGGGTCTGCAGGGCTGGTCCCCTCTGCTGGCCTGCTGGAGCCTTGGCTCCACCTCCCTGAGCTCCTCGTCCAAAAGCCCCAGGGCAATCCCTCAACTGGTGATCTCCTGTACCAAAAAGTAGGCACTTGCCTAGCTTCTTCCTGTACTCATGGATCATGTGCCTCGACTTCTTGCAGAAGACACAAACGACTACCTGCTGCTGACGGGGTGCCTGCTGCTGATGCCTCTGCTGCTGCTGCTGCACCTGCTGAAAAGGTGTACGACCCTACTGCTGAAACTGCTGAACTGGCCTATGCTGCTGAAAGTACTGCTGGAAGTGAGGCCTCTTGGCCTGCCCCTGACTACAGCTGCCACCCTGGAAGTCACGACCCCTCTTCTGCTTCAACCCTAGGTCGTCTTCCGCCGCCATAGCCCCAGAAAATATCTCAGCAAATGTAGCGTTCCGGTCGCTCTTAGTCAGCGACCGAACCTCTCTAATCAAGCCTCGGCGAAACTTCCTTGCCTTCGTCTTCTCATCTTCTCAGTCAAGTCATCTATAAACCGGGCCAATCTGCAGAACTCCCCGGTATACTCAGCTACCATCTGGTTCCCCTGAACCAGACCCTCGAACTGTGCCTCGATACCTCCCAAGGCTACATCAGGAAAGAACTGCTCCTTAAACAGCTCCTTGAACTGGGCCCAAGTCTGGCCCTCAACTTCCACCCTGGGATCTGCCTGATACCACGCACGGGCTAAGTCCTGCATCTGGCTGCCCGCCGCCTCGATCTGGAGTCGATCTGGTATCTCTACAAGTCGAAAGATCTCCTCGATATGCTCTATCCAGTCGTCTGCAATGTGAATGCCCTCTGTGCCGAAGAACTCCCGAGGGTGCATCTTCTGGAAGTCCTGAATGTCCTTCTTCCTCCGACGGGGCTGCTGTTGGGCTCCCTGAGCAGTAATCATCTCGACTGTAGTACGAACCAGCTGGTGTGCCTCATCGATCCCCTGACGGAAATCGGTAGTCTGCCTCGTCTGTTGCTGCTGGTGGGACTCCAGAATCCTCTCCACGAAGGAGAAGAGATGTACAGCATCTACCATCCCCGCAGGCGGAGGCTGCACCAGTGGAAGGATCTCAGGAAACATAGGGCTCTACCTCCTGGCTGGTGGAGGTGCTTCTCCAAAAGCTGCAGAGACACCGACTCCTGAGGGCTGCACTGGCCCTGCGGTACTGGGAGCTGGCTGTTGGATACGAGAGGTGGCAAACCCCTCCCCAGCGTCTCCCGTCCCGGGGCGATACGATCTTGTCTCAACCATCCTGGAGACACAGATCAAACAAGAAACAATTACTGAGAATGAGTCAAAATATCAAAGGAGGACAGTTTAAAATTTCTAAGGAAGACAATAAGCAGCAAAATAGATATACGGAATCTGATAAGGAATTTTTCCTAGTGTGATTGAGTACCTTCAAAAATATACTAATTTCTTCTGCAGGCTGCAGCGATATTCTAGTTCGAATACCACTACATTTCCAACCTAGACCTGCATAGGCCACCACTAAAACGTGTCACGACCCGCACCCTAGAGTAAGGGCACGAGACGTGGGTACGTCCAGCCTACGCTGCAGTATCGACGGTAGAACGCTGTCCTAGGTCACAACATCTAACAGT
Organism: Iris pallida; assembly: GCA_029216955.1. Classification (NCBI taxonomy): domain Eukaryota; kingdom Viridiplantae; phylum Streptophyta; class Magnoliopsida; order Asparagales; family Iridaceae; genus Iris; species Iris pallida. Next base: position 12,640,950 of record JANAVB010033011.1, on the reverse strand, counting down.
TTAAGGTAATAACAGTTATACTCCCCGAATGGGGGTGACATAACAGAATATATCTCAATCACAGCTAAGGTAGAATACGATAAGATAGAATGATATAAAAGATGCAAGATCCAAGTCCACAGAAAATACAAATAGAGAGAGCTAAGTGACTATGATAAACTCCAATAACATTCAGACATAATACAGATCCAATATATACAACTCAAACTCCAAATACTATAAAATAAGATAAAGACATCTATGGAGCAGCAGTCTCTACTACTAAGGGATCCGACTGGAAGTCCGGATCGCAAGTGTCCTCTAAGGCTGTCTGTAACGCCCCAGTCCCAAATACTTAAGACTAGACACGTATCAAGCCAGCTGTATATATACGAGTAAATATACGGCTCGTATGTATACATAAGCTGTAAAATGTAGAAAGACATGACACTAAATCTCATCCACAAAGATAAATAATTATATAAAGCAATTTTGAGCTTGTCATGTACACAATAGTTGGGCGGAGACAAAGTCCACTACCAACCAATTTAAATATAGAAAAATATACAAGGAAAGAATTTAGCAAGCGAGAGCAAGTGACGAGTCCAAGAGCAATCATCACGGAGGAAGGAATGGCCTTAGCTAGAGTACCTGTAAGAAATCACGAAACGCACACCTGGAGAGATCACCAGGTCCTCAGAGGGACGTAACAAGACACATAATATCATGCCGATAAACTGAATAATAAAGCTCAACAGATAATGTACATGATTAAAGGTTCCTAACTATTCTATGTGATATGCACTTTGAGGACAACGTTCTACGCAGGGGCTGTAGGCTCAGCAGAGTAAATAAAGAGTGGCAGTAAGTAGCACTCATCCGAGTCACTATCGGCCCTGGACAGAAGGTAGTGCTCATAAGAGTCACCCTCGGCCCAAAATGTGTGTAAAAATAAAATGTAGCCCCTACGCTAATAACTGTCCCCTCCCCCCAATGATACTATACATGCGTCGACTCCACGACACTGTTTTAATCCTTAATAACTGCCAAGTCTTCTACAAAATCTATTAGCAGTTATATCCTAAAGCACGGCCTGTACGCACCGATGTACGGTCGGTATGCAAGTCCGAAGCTATATGCGACTCACCACTCTCACACAATCCGTGACACATCGTGACAGTTTATGAGATGCACTAAACATACGGTGGTCCCTTAACTCTAAGTCGATTGCATAAAATATAATAATTTGTATATATATAGAATTTTGAAAGAACAACATAAAAAAAAAACATGCATGATATTGAGCAAGAAATTAAACAGTAAAGGCAAGGTGTCTTGCCTGGAGTTATGCCTGATGTGGTGCAATGATCCAACAAGTCCTCTTTGGTCCAATAGTCGATGCCGATGTGTAAGGGTCCAAAATTCATGAGAAGTAGAAACGCACAATTAGTCGTGATCAATGATGATAACCGATGGGAGTTTGTGGGAAAAATTACTCATAATACTTTTTAGAAAATATTTATACGATTTTTGAAACTAGTTGTTATTAGTCTAAAATATACTTTCGCAAATATTTACAAATACTAGAAATCCGTATATAAATTTGGTAACTACTTTTATTTAGAAAAATATATAAATCATAATCTATAAAAATTATTTGTGGTCAAAACTATAATTAAATATTTAGAAATAAAAACTCAATTTTAGAATACCATAAAATATTTTGGTAATATACTTTAGGCCAAGGCAAATATTATATTTGTTATACTAAAAATTTGAAAACTATTATCTAAATCTCTTTTCCATATTAATAACCATAATAAAATTTACAATCTAATAACAATATTGAAACAACAACCAATATATGATTAATAAAATAAATGGCACCATTTAAATAAATAATAATAATAATGATAGTGATAAAATAATAATAATAATAAAATAAATAAATAAGAGTGACACCATTTATATGAAAGATAATAATAATGATAATGATAAAATAATAATAATAATAACAGATAGTAATACTAAACAACATATGATATAATGATAATAATAATAAAAATAATAATAATTAACCCTTATCCTTTATTAATCTACACAGCTACTCATCCTCCCCAAACTCGATACAAGTGAGAGAGAGAAATGAAGAAGGAGGGAAGAAAGGAAGGAGAGGGTCTCACCGGGTTCTCGCCGGCGGAGGAACTCCGGCCATAGAGGATGGCGGCGGCTCCTGTCGCAGCTAGCGGGGCGCTGGGAGGCTCGCCGAGCGCGACGGAGGTCGGCTGGAGTCGGCGGCACGGCAAGGGTTTCGACGAAGAGGCGGGCGGCACGCGGTGTGCAACGCCGGAGGTCGGTGCTCGGCGACGCTGCTGGTCGGGCGACGACTACGGGGAGGAAGTGTTGGCCCACCGGTAGGGCGATCGCGGAAGCGGAGCGGCTGGAGGAGGCGCGCTTAGGAGGAGCGGCGTCCGGTGCTACCTCGACGGACGGCCGGCGAAGCACGCCCAGATCGGAAGGAGCTCACGGGTCGGCGGAGGTCTCCGCGGGCGGCATCGCGGCTAAGGCCGGGTATGGACGGAGCACGAGTCCTTAGATCTGGAGGTGCGGAGGGCTGCTGAGGAGCTCCGGCAAGGCGGCGTCGAGGCTCGACGACGGAGAGGGCAAAACCGCGGTGGTTCGAGGGAACTGGAGAGGAGACTTCGTCGGGGCGGTCTCGACAGGGGAAGACATGACGAGATCGGTGGCGATGGGCACTGCGAGTCGGAAGAAGGTGAGTAAGTCTTTCCCCGGTTCTTTTCTCTGGATGTGGTTCCGACGAGGGGTTTTGGGGATTTTGGTGGTAGTGGCTGTGTTGGCCGGTTCGACGGCGATGGGGAACTCGGGTTGGCTGGTGCGGCCGGGATGGTGGCAATTTGGTGGTGGAGGTGGCTGGTTTTGGTGATGGCGATGTGAGTGCGGGTGTGCCATGGCGGTGGCTGCTGTGGATGGTTGGTGGTGTCCGGGAGGAGGAGTGGAAGGTAGTGGTCTGGTCGGAGGGGATGGAGTCGATGGAGGTGGTTGTGGCAGTAGTAGGTTTTAGGGTTGGGATAGGAAGAATTTGTGTCGGGGGTGAGTTGCGTTGTGTCGAGGGTGTTCGACACGACGGGAGTGGAGGGTCGGATTGTCGGCCTTGGGTCGGAAAATAATGTATCTGTAAAAATATAGTGGAAAGGGAAAGGAGGGCACCGACACGATGCACAGATTTTTGGGTTGTGGAAATTGGAGGAGTGCCTGCCTATTTATAGGATGTGGGAATTTCCAGTTGGATAGGGATTGGGAGGATTTAAATCCCAATTGGGTAATCATTTATTAATTTAAATTGATTAAAAAAATAATTCAATTTAAATCAAATCCAATCTAAATAAATTCTATACTTAATTTAAAATATTTTAAATAAGGTTAATAAAATCTTTTCCAAATTAAATTACCATATTTAATCAAATATTAAAATTAACAAAATCCCATATATCCTTTTCCTAATTAAATAAATATAGTAATAATTAATTTTAAAAATTACGATAAATACTTAAATATTAATTCATGAACTAGCTTTTATAAATAACAAAATATATTAGTAAGCGAATTTCACATTTCGCAAAACATTTGGAAATATTTTATATAAACCACAATTTTTTTTCAAATCACCACTTATATTTTAAACGACGAATAAAATAACTCTTTTATAAATAAAAATATGTATCACATATTATTTTCAAATTAAATTCTTCTATATATATAAAATCTCAAATAAAATGTTTTACAAAAATATGTACCTCGCACATATTCGCACTCGTCGAGCAATTTCGAAAAATACAATTTCGTGCACGACGTATAATACGACTACGCGATGTACAATACAAAATTTTAAATCAGTACCAAATTTAATAAAAAAAAATAGTAAAAATTTAGGGGTTTTACATCCTACCCAACTTACAAGAATTTCGTCCTCGAAATTTAGGAATAGGTAGGGTACAAGAGTTTAACGATAAAAAAGTATGAACAATTCATTTGGCGAGACAAGGGGACGATATTCAATACGAACATGCATCGCGATCTCAAGATTAAATCATGAAGATGGAATTGAATGTGGGTCGCTAGTTATCACCATGAAATAAGAAAGTTTTAGGGTTAAAGTTAATCATGATAAGGCATAGAATGAAGAGTTTAAAAGGATCGACTAGATTAAGGCAATCAATTTAGAGGATATAGCTGTCTTTGTTTAGAATTAATCATTCTCAAGTTCCAAGAGGGTCGAGATAATGGATCTAAGGTCGAGGAAAAAGTTAAATCAAGACGGGAATATAGTCACATTAGTTGGTCAGTGGATAACTATCCCCAAGTATATACTAATATCATGGTCATAGGAGAATGGTTTAGTCTATCTATCAATCACAAGCTTTGTCTAGAATAGTTAAAAGACGAAAGCCAATAAGAGTCCAAAGGAGATGTTTTCGTATGCCAATATGTGATTCAAAGGCGGTTGTATAATTCCAAGCGAATTGCCAAGGTAATCGCGGAGGAGACTCTAGAGGCAAGTTTAACTATGTCTCCATCCACGTAGTATGATATATGAAAAGCGAACCAAGTGCACTATGGTTGATCAGACCATAATACGTCGGTTCTGATTAGACAATGTATTAGTGGGCGCCCACATTAAACATATGTCATGATCAAGCTTGATAAAGAATACGCTTGCAAAACTAAGCTATTTTAGCATCATAGGTAGATAAAATAATAAGTAAAGGGTAATAATGAAAGAAATCAATTAGTCCAAGATCTTATAAAATCTAAGTTCCGCCCGAAATTTGGGCCTATGCAGTCGGCTTGGTTGACTAGATAAGTTAGGGTCTACTGAATTCTATGGTCCAAGTGAACCTATCAATGTGGTCCACAAAATGTTGGTTAGGTCGTGAGGTATTCTACCCAACTTACATTAATTAAACTAATGTTGTGATAGGTCCAGCAATCAAGATAAAATGCAAGGTTAAGCATGTAAGGATTTAAGTAGAACAAAAATCATATATCGGGTTGAAAGAATCGAGTCGAGGTCGAGTCTCGTCTATAGTTAAAAAGTATATTGGTTTCACGGTAGGGATTAGAGTCCAGTCTTTTTGACCCGAAAGTCGCAATATGAAATTAGAGTATAAGGAAACGTTTTTTAGTGGCACGTGATATACCTACATGAAGGTGGGCTCGTGTAGGTCTTGCTTGTGAAATTTGTTGGATGGAGAAGTCTAACGTTGTGCTCCAAATATCCAAGTTACGGTAAAGGACACAAAAGAATTTAAAATAAAAAGTAGGAGTTCATGAGATAATGATTAACGTACAAATAAATGACCCAGTTAAGGCATGAAGTAAAGATAATTTAGATTCTAACAAATCAAGGTAAAATAAGTTAGGAATACTATTTCTAGATATATGACAGCCACTTGATGGGGTATGATCAAGGAACAATCCAGTTATTTCTCAAGTTCCAAATGGTTAGAAAGTCACGATAAAATCTAGATTTGAGGGAATGTCGAGGGAGTCAAGATTGGAATATAACCATATGATCTTGGAGATGACTAACAACACTTGTATGTACACTACTATCATGGTCGTGAGGGTTATGGCAATTAGTATGGAATACTCCTAACTCATTAGAGTTATCTTAGTGGTAAAAAAGAAAAAAAAATTAACTGGAGTTTCCTAAAAAAAAGTCTTTTAAATAAAAATTTTTAAAAACAATAAACTACCAAAATTGTATTTACTCTAAGCTGCCCAATTAGATTATGGCTAACAATTTTATTTCCTTTAATAATCTCAAAGTAAACTTTTACCATGTTACTACTAACTTTTTTTTTCCAAAACTTAAACGTTCAAATCCAACTATTGAAATCAAGAGTTCATAATTCACGAATCCATAAAAATCTCATAATCAATCAAAATTTTAAAACCCAAAGTTTTTTTTCAAATAACTACAGAAAGACTCTTAGCAAGAAAAACAATCTCAAAATTGAAGTTCAATATCTTAATGCACTTATCAACCCTAATCCGACGACAATTTTTTTTTGTGCCAATTTATTGATAATCTCAATCAAAACCTTTTTACTCAAAATCTAAATAGATTTGTAAATCATAAATCACATGCCACAATTTAAAATTTGAAAATCTTACTCAAAAAAATATTATTATATCTTCCGAAATATTTCAAACCAAAATTTAAAAGTCGCTGCTTCCACTTAAAATTTAAAATTTAAGAAACATACTAATCGTAAGTTGTACAAGAATAATTTTTACTGCTACATTTAAAATCTAAGATAATTTTTAAACGAAATTTATAACTGTTCAAAGACGTATAACTATAACTCAATAGATCATAAATATCACAACTTGAAAATCAAATCAATTTTATATTTGCTCAAGGACGTATAGCTATAATCCAATAGATCATAAATATCAAAATTCGAAAATCAAAAATCAAAACAATTTCTTAAATCAATTGTGCATAGATTCCAACTATTTTTCTGCAGCATAAAAATAAATCCTATCAATCCTATGATGATCACTACTTAGAAATCTCAAGATTACAACTTCCTTTGATATCCTATTTTACAAATTACTAATAAGTAAAACACACCAAAAATGCCTTTTTTCTTTTTCTTTTTTATTTCAATTAGAGTCTTAAATGTATTCCAATTGCCAATGTAACCCTTCTAGTATATAGTAGTGTAGTCATCTTTCTAACTGTCACTAAGCATGAAAGATAAGAATTTACGGTAGGAGGAATTCAAGCAGGATGCAAATCAAGAAGGTCGAACGAGAGTTCAAAATTTGAAGTCAAGAAAGAATGTCAAGTAGGTGGATGAGATTCTAGACTCTAATCCTATATTACAGACCCACATCGGTACAATTACGTAGCTGAATTGACAAACTCGACCTGCATGGGCCACCACAAAAATATGTCAGTCCCAAATACTTGAGACTAGACACGTATCATGCCAGCTGTATACATACGAGTAAATATACGGCTCGTATGTATACATAAGCTGTAAAATATAGAAAGCCATGACACTAAATCTCATCCACAAAGATAAATAATGATATAAAGCAATTTTGAGCTTGTCATGTACACAATAGTTGGGCGGAGACAAAGTCCACTACCAACCAATTTAAATATAGAAAAATATACAAGGAAAGAATTTAGCAAGCGAGAGCAAGTGACGAGTCCAAGAGCAATCATCACGGAGGAAGGAATGGCCTTAGCTAGAGTACCTGCAAGAAATCACGAAACGCACACCTGGAGAGATCACCAGGTCCTCAGAGGGACGTAACAAGACACATAATATCATGCCGATAAACTGAATAATAAAGCTCAACAGATAATGTACATGATTAAAGGTTCCTAACTATTCTATGTGATATGCACTTTGAGGACAACGTTCTACGCAGGGGCTGTAAGCTCAGCAGAGTAAATAAAGAGTGGCAGTAAGTAGCGCTCATCCGAGTCACTATCGGCCCTGGACAGAAGGTAGTGCTCATAAGAGTCACCCTCGGCCCAAAATGTGTGTAAAAATAAAATGTAGCCCCTATGCTAATAACTGTCCCCTCCCCCCAATGATACTATACATGCGTCGACTCCACGACACTGTTTTAATCCTTAATAACTGCCAAGTCTTCTACAAAATCTATTAGCAGTTATATCCTAACGCACGGCCTGTACGCACCGATGTACGGTCGGTATGCAAGTCCGAAGCTATATGCGACTCATCACTCTCACACAATCCGTGACACATCGTGACAGTTTATGAGATGCACTAAACATACGGTGGTCCCTTAACTCTAAGTCGATTGCATAAAATATAATAATTTGCATATATATAGAATTTTGATAGAACAACATAAAGAAAAAAAAAGCATGCATGATATTGAGCAAGAAATTAAACAGTAAAGGCAAGGTGTCTTACCTGGAGTTATGCCTGATGTGGTGCAATGATCCAACAAGTCCTCTTTGGTCCAATAGTCGATGCCGATGTGTAAGGGTCCAAAATTCATGAGAAGTAGAAACGCACAATCATTCGTGATCAATGATGATAACCGATGGGAGTTTGTGGGAAAAATTACTCATAATACTTTTTAGAAAATATTTATATGATTTTTGAAACTAGTTGTTATTAGTCTAAAATATACTTTCGCAAATATTTGCAAATACTAAAAATCCGTATATAAATTTAGTAACTACTTTTATTTAGAAAAATATATAAATCATAATCTATAAAAATTATTTGTGTTCAAAACTATAATTAAATTTTTAGAAATAAAAACTCAATTTTAGAATACCATAAAATATTTTTGTAATATACTTTAGGCCAAGGCAAATATTATATTTGTTATACTAAAAATTTGAAAACAATTATCTAAATCTCTTTTCCATATTAATAACCATAATAAAATTTACAATCTAATAACAATATTGAAACAACAACCAATATATGATTAATAAAATAAATGGCACCATTTAAATAAATAATAATAATAATAATAGTGATAAAATAATAATAATAATAATAAAATAAATAAGAGTGACACCATTTATATGAAAGATAATAATAATGATAATGATAAAATAATAATAATAATAACAGATAGTAATACTAAACAACATATGATATAATGATAATAATAATAAAAATAATAATAATTAACCCTTATCCTTTATTAATCTACACAGCTACTCATCCCCCCCAAACTCGATACAAGTGAGAGAGAAACGAAGAAGGAGGAAAGAAATAAAGGAGAGGGTCTCACCGGGTTCTCGCCGGCGGAGGAACTCCGGCTATAGAGGATGGCGGCGGCTCCTGTCGCTGCTGGCGTGGCCCTGGGAGGCTCGCCGAGCGCGGCGGAGGTCGGCTGGAGTCGGCGGCGCGGCAAGGGTTTCGGCGAAGAGGCGGGCGGCACGCGGTGTGCGACGCCGGAGGTCGGCGCTCGGCGACACCGCTGGTCGGGCGACGACTACGGGGAGGAAGTGTTGGCCCACCGGCGGGGCGGTCGCGGAAGCGGAGCGGCTGGAGGAGGCGCGCTTAGGAGGAGCGGCGTCCGGTGCTACCTCGACGGACGGTCGGCGAAGCACGCCCAGATCGGGAGGAGCTCACGGGTCGGCGGAGGTCTCCGCGGACGGCATCGCGGCTAAGGCCGGGTACGGGCGGAGCACGGGTCCTTAGATCTGGAGGTGCGGAGGGCTGCTGAGGAGCTCCGGCAAGGCGGCGTCGAGGCTCGACGGCGGAGAGGGCAAAACTGCGGCGGTTCGAGGGAACTGGAGAGGAGACTTCGTCGGGGCGGTCTCGACAGGGGAAGACATGACGAGATAGGTGGCGATGGGCACTGCGAGTCGGAAGAAGGTAAGTAAGTCTTTCCCCGGTTCTTTTCTCTGGATGTAGTTCCGACGAGGGGTTTTGGGGATTTTGGTGGTAGTGGCGGTGTTGGCCGGTTCGACGGCGATGGGGAACTCAGGTTGGCTGGTGCGGCCGGGATAGTGGCAATTTGGTGGTGGAGGTGGCTGGTTTTGGTGATGGCGACGTGGGTGCGGGTGTGCCACGGCGGTGGCTGCTGTGGATGGTTGGTGGTGTCCGGGAGGAGGAGTGGAAGGTGGTGGTTTGGTCGGAGGGGATGGAGTCGATGGAGGTGGTTGTGGCAGTAGTCGATTTTAGGGTTGGGATAGGAAGAATTTGTGTCGGGGGTGAGTTGCGTTGTGTCGAGGGTGTTCGACACGACGGGAGTGGAGGGTCGGATTGTCGGCCTTGGGTCGGAAAATAATGTATCTGTAAAAATATAGTGGAAATGGAAAGGAGGGCACCGACACAATGCACAGATTTTTGGGTTGTGGAAATTGGAGGAGTACCTGCCTATTTATAGGATGTGGAAATTCCCAGTTGGATAGGGATTGGGAGGATTTAAATCCCAATTGGGTAATCATTTATTAATTTAAATTGATTAAAAAAATAATTCAATTTAAATCAAATCCAATCTAAATAAATTCTATACTTAACTTAAAATATTTTAAATAAGGTTAATAAAGTCTTTTCCAAATTAAATTACCATATTTAATCAAATATTAAAATTAACAAAATCCCAAATATCCTTTTCCTAATTAAATAAATATAGTAATAATTAATTTCAAAAATCACGATAAATACTTAAATATTAATTCATGAACTAGCTTTTATAAATAACAAAATATATTAGTAAGCGAATTTCACATTTCGCAAAACATTTGGAAATATTTTATATAAACCACAATTTTTTTTCAAATCACCACTTATATTTTAAACGACGAATAAAATAACTCTTTTATAAATAAAAATATTTATCACATATTATTTTCAAATTAAATTCTTCTATATATATAAAATCTCAAATAAAATATTTTACAAAAATATGAACCTCGCACATATTCGCACTCGTCGAGCAATTTCAAAAAATATAATTTCGTGCGCGACGTACAATACGACTACGCGATGTACAATAGAAAATTTTAAATCAGTACCAAATTTAATAAAAAAATAGTAGAAATTTAGGGGTTTTACACTGTCCTATAGAAAGTGTCTAAGCAGGCCTCCTCCTCGTCCTCTGTAAAATTGTCAACAGGTCCAATCAGGACGAGAACGAGCACATATCTCTCAAAACAGTTCATAACAGGTTAGGAGTATAAATCATGCGATAGAGTAAAATACAGGAAGTGCTGAAAAGGAAGTACAAGTAAACATGAGATATTTGTAACTGAAAGTAAATACATGATAGTAAAGACTGTAAGTGGCTACGTCATTTAGAGTACAATATGGTTATGTAAACGGCTTAGGAGCACATGAATACAACTAAGAAGCACATGAATACCTACTGGGGATAGTGTTCACATAACCAATTCTACTCATCTCGCCCCAATCAATACACAAGGATCCATTCAAGTTACGTTATAGGCACATGAATACAGCTAAGATACGTGAACGCATGTAATGAGTAGTACATGAGGCACATGATAGTACATGAAAGCACATGAGAACATGTAAATACATGAACTAGTACGAGTACAAAGAGTACCTGATGCATATGATAAAGTACATGAACATGAAATACCCGATGCACCCGTAGAGGGATAACATCTCAGGAAAGGATCCATATAGTACTAATTTGTGAAGATACGTGTCAGCATCAAGTAAAGTAATCTAGAGCAAGAATATAGTCCAGATAAGTATGAAAAGATCAGAGAATGTACTCGCCTGCTATCTGAATGTCCAAGATGAAAGTACTGTCCGAGGAGTGGTGTCTGGCTCCTATTAGAACAGCACAAGTCACAACAAGTCCAGAATAGTAATACGATGCACTACAATGCATTCTACATGAATCTAGGTCAATCTAGACCAAAGTCAACTCTTGGTCAACTCTGGTCAACCCTAGAAGTCAAACTAGGTCAACCAAGTCAAACCTAAGTCAACAAGTCTATACTAGTCTAGCAAGTCTTTTCTAGGTCTAACAAGGCTATACAAGTCCAATCTAGGCTCACTAGTCAAGCAGACATACACATAGGCCATAGGCTATATCATGCCTATAAGCCCAACCATAAATCACATGACCACATGTCAATATATATCTAATATATAATACACTCTAATATTGAATACACATATTGATATAGCTATAATATAATATAGAAACATACATTAGCTTATAGGTTACCTATAATATATCACCTATTTCATATATATCATATATATATAATAGCACACACTCATATATATAGGATGCCTATATATATATATATATATATAAAAAAAAAAAAAATATATATATATATATATATATATATATATATATATATATATATATATATATATACATACATATGTATTGAGAGAGGGGAACACATGTGCTCATGTGTCATATGTGTGTGTGTGAGATTACAAGAGTGTGTGTAGGTGTGAGTGTCACATGAGGGTGTGCTAACTAACCAATCCTGGAATCAGTGAAGTACAAAACAGTGAATACAAAAGAGAATGGCAACCTGTGTGTTTGTATATAACCTGTGCACATTGTGTTTATAGGGAGACAGGAAATGAAAGTGTCTAGTGAATCATGTGTGCAGTGATAAGTGCAAGCCTGGAAAATATGACAGTGTAGTGTTAGTGAATGAAAACAAGAGAGTATGTGTGTGTGCAGGAATTGACATGTGTGTGTTAGACAAAAATCAGTGAGCTATAAACAATGTGGCATGGCATGAGGGAAAGGAAATCAGTGGAATATAGTTCAGAAAAATAAAGAAGGGACAGGAAACCAATTCAGTGAACCAATTCACACCCATTTCGAAAAGAAAAGGAAATCAGTTCATATTAGGAGAATAATTCTCAGGTCCTGCAGTGAAGTGGGGCAAGGAAACCAATTCAAACAATTCCAAAACAGTTAACCCCCAATTCTCAGTTTTCAGTCTCTAAACTAACTTCCAGATTTTGAGCCCAACACAATGCCAAACATCCCAAAAATCGATACACCATTAGTAAACATGTAGGTACAATTCATTAAGGTCCTAAACCATACAATTAACAGTATTAAATAGGTTAAAATTATGCTCAAAATTTGTATTAGAAAATTGGAACACACAGAATAAAAGACTGATACTATGGGTTTCTGGATTTATTGGGTAATGCGAAATTAATGCATGAAAATGAACTAAAGTGTCAAAATATTGGTTGGTAATGATAACCCTAATAGTGTACGTGTCCATCAGTGTGTTTATGTCCACCCAAGTGGACACAAACGTGTCCAAACAGTCCCGAACCCAAAACAATACAAAACTGGACCAATCCTCGTGCACGTGGTTCCAGTGCTCGTACACATGACACGACATAGATCTCGTGATCGTGTCCCAGTGTCGATGGGGACTAGGGCTAGGTCGAGGACACCCTGATACGTGTTTACGACATGCGTGTGTGCGATACGACATGCGTATCAGTGCTGGAAATCGGTTGTAGCCGATACAGTGTAAACTCAATGCACGGCTTCGTGCGTGTCCGACACGACACGAGAGATCCTAGGACTTGACACACGTGGTGTCAGTCAGTGTCCCGTAGTGTGTGTCAAATCTCACATGTCGAAGTGTCGTTTCCAGCGCGCAAAAGGCCCCGAGTAGCAGGGGAATCAATACTGCCCGCACGCGCGAGTGCAACAGCGTGTTCCCGTGTCCGTGACGACACGACATGAGACCAAAACATTCTCAGACCATTGAAAACCCATAAGCAAACACAAAACCTAAATTTCTATTCAAATAGTTTCCTAAAAATAAATCGAAATGCCCTTTGGGGCATTTCATCAAACACTTATACACATAGACTGATACGTGTCTGATACGGACACGTAATGGACTCGAATTCTAGGGTTAGCTAGTCCTACAGTTAGGTTAGGCCTAGGGCTTCCTAGATATGCAATAAAATCAATATTCTATGGTATAGAATTGAAATTACCTATAGGTTGCAAATCCTCCAAAAAACTCCAAAGAGGGGTGTTCCTCTTGATAGCCAAACTTCTCCAAATTGCCCAAACTCTCAAATATCCTTACATAAACAGCAAGAACAGAAAAATTAGAACCTATAGCAATTGGTTTGGAGGAAAAAGGAGTTAAATAGGAATTTCTATGAATTAAGGAAGATGGAGACTCACCTCTTTCTAAAACCTTGTAAATATTTCTAAGGAGGCTAGCCCTAATTTCTAGGAGCATTAAATAGAGGGAATGACCTAAGTGTGGCCGGCCATGGGCTGGAATGGGGTATGGTTAGGTTGCACTAGTGTTGGGTTGGGCCTTCAAGGCTAAGTCACAAGTCATGACTTGTGAAACCACAAGCCATTTCCTATTCAAATAAATTCCTAATTTCCCCAAATAATTCTAATGAGTTAATCATCACTAACTTAGGTCAAGCTAAGGTTCCATAACCTAACCCAATAGTCATGACCTAGGTTAGCCTCTAGGACAGTCTCTTAAGTCAACATTAGTCAAAGTCAAAACTAGCACCAAATCAATTATACCAAAAATCACTTAAAAATTCTAATAATTATAATTAATAATAATAATTCCAAAATAATTCCAAAATTTTAAAAATGACCAAAATACCCTCAAGCTAGAAAAGTGGTAGTGACACTCGACGTACTATCCACGGTTTGGGTTATTGTGCCGAGATTATTCTTATTTTTCTTAGTCATTCCTACAAAACAAAGTAAACCCATTAGTATTTTTCGAAATATCTACGGGCTTACCTGTATGAAACTTTTATTTCACGCAGCATGTCGACAAGCATTCAATCGAGCAATCGCAACGAACATTCCAACAATGAAACATCTTTCGAAAATCGAGAAAACATAACTGTGCTCTGATACCAATTTGTCATGCCCTGAAGCTGAAGTACGGAGAGGCGTTTTGAAGCTCTTCCTATTCTGAAGTATTTTGAAGCCAATTCATCGAAGGTTTATGTATAAAGGGGTGAATGTATGGAACAACAAGTATTAGTTTAGGCAGCTTGTCGAGTATATTTCTTTTGTTTCAATCAATATTGCCGCAACGGCATCCAATGTAATTACGACTTGCACTTCGTTGCAAGCTATGAATGAAAAGCATATTTCTATCTTCCTAAATTGTGTGTTCAATTCTGATATGATTTGTGAAGTTTCAACTTGGTGTTTCAATATAATGATCAAACGTAACGTTCTTGCCTTGTACGAGTGCAATTCCAGACTGGTACAAGGCAAGAACGTTACGTTTGATCATTCTATTGAAACACCACGTTGAAACTTCACAAATCATATCAGAATTGAACACGCAGTTTAAGAAGATAGAAATATGCTTTTCATTCATAGCTTGCAACGAAGTGCAAGTCGTAATTATATTGGATGCCGTTGCGGCAATATTGATTGAAACAAAAGAAATATACTCGACAGCTGCCTATACTAATACTTATTGTTCCATACATTCACCCCTTTATACATAAATCTTCGATGAATTGGCTTCAAAATACTTCAGAATAGGAAGAGCTTCAAAACGCCTCTCCGCACTTCAGCTTCAGTTTAGAGCTCCCGCCGCACCTGGGGAGTTGGGGAGGGGGTTAGCACACTTGCTAAATGGACGAAACGAACCCACTCGTCTAAACCGACTCTGATTGTTAAGGTAGGCATGCTTTAGAGTTTTCTTTCTATTTAGAACTAAATGAATTCAGTTCATATCGATAGCCATCTTTGAAGTAATAAAGCATACAGTAAAACATAACGATTTATCACAGTTCTTACCACGGTCGTGCTTGTCCCTGCATAAAAACAGAGATAATACTTACTACCGACATAAGACAATAGGTGAGCATGCTACTCTCTTATATGTGCGGTCACTGGTATTACACACACCACTTGGGACTATCTCAACGGCATTTCGGTCCGTTCAGTCTAGGTTGCAAGCCTGACTGACGGTCCCGCAATGCATCAGTGCCGAAGCACGATTATTCATTCCCCCTAGGTCGATTCGATACCGATGCTCCGGATACCGATTTGATAAAAATCAAACTTGTGCACAAGTTGTCCATGACCATGCCAATGCGTGAACAGTTTAATATATGCAAATAGATTTATATAGCACGGACAGACAGTATTGAACGGAATTATCATTTCTTCCAACTCATGCAATGATTCATTTTTCCAAAAGCTGTACTCCCGATTTAGCGTCCCGTAGGCACCAAATTTCTTGAGGTATCATAAGCCACGATCGACGTTTCACATTATTTTGCAGCACGTGAAATAGTCTATCTTTTTACTAGAGCCTTAAACTTTCTCGTTTTGGTGCAAAACTTATATTTTCAGAGTAGATTGCTCTGAATCGATACGTTTTTTCTGAGTTCTTGACCTTAGTGGATTGGCATGCATTTTTCTTGGCATCGTCGATCTGAATAAGTTCGAGGCAAAGAAATTTTGTTTGCGGGACAGAGTAGAAAAGAAGGGGCCGAATCACCCACCAAGTACTTTGATCTTGTCGACCGTCGAAGCGATTCGCAACGTTCAAGCTTTAGTTACGCGAGCTCCTGTAATGGCACCAACACTTAGTTAGGATTCCTTCTGTATTCCTTCACTTCGAAATTCGTAGATTGCATTCAGAAAACGATACGAAAGCACTTTCATCAAAACCAAGCGGCAAAAGCTCCAAGAAAACCATACAATAGTTCGTCCCCGTCGAAGGGACTCTTATATAGAGCTCACTCGCCTAAACGTAGCCTGCTGTATTTAGGACTTATTCCAACAGAAGTCGTTCCATGAATTGGACCGATTCTCGTAACATTCGTCCAAATCGATTTGATTGATGCCGCAAGGTGTTATTGTTTACCAAGCTCAGCGATCGAGTCAGATGGCCATCTAAGTTTCCGACGGATCTGACTCGGCGCAAGCATATTACGAAGTCCGTCGCCTATCGAAAGCGGGACACTATAAGGTGGCCGAATCCAAAATCCGTTAACCGAACCGAAACCCGAAATTCTGCAATTGCTAAACCGAATTTCGAACTGTAAATAAATAACCGAATCGAGTGGTAAATTCGGTTCGGTTTACAGTTGTAAACCGTTTATTGCTCACCCCTACATGATTCTCTTCTAACACAAAACAATTATGGTGTAGTGGCCATTGTGTTAAACTTGCACACTAGAGGTCCTAACTTCCATTTTTGGTTGTAACACTTTTTTAATTTACTTTTATTTCAGTTTTTTATTTTTTTATGATTTATATGAGCTCCATTTTGGAAGTTTGTCCAGGGCCCCCATGAACTCAGGGTCGGCCCTGGTAAAAAATTGGTGTGATAAAAAATACAAAATATAGAGTCTAGAAAGTTTGGCTCCAAATTGGGACTTATTATTCTACAAAATGAGCTCCTACAATCTAGAAATCTAAAAACTGGGAGGCCCAACCCTTAGCACCTATGGGCGGGATAGAACCAAAATTGTAAAAATTGAAACTGTGGATGGGACTTACTATTCTACAAAATAAGCTTCAAAATTCTAAATGTGGAAATTGGGCCCGAGGATGAGCCTTACTAAGGACTAGAAGATGCACGTGAGTTGCACGTTAAATCATTTTTCTTTCTTTCTTTCTAATCTTATCAAAAAATAATTTAAATATTTAAATTTAAATTTAAATTTGTCGTATATATATTTATATTTTCATTAAAATTTGTAAAAAAATTAAATAAATTATAATTATAATTTGTTATGAATAAATATTTTTATGATATTGTTGAAAAATAGTTAAAATATTTGAATATATTTGAATTAAGATTTCTTGAACAATTTAAATATTTTCTAATATTTTTTCCTTTAAATTAGTTTTTAAATAGTTGTCAATTTAGTTTTTAAACAGATATTTGTACGGACTAAAAGAGAGAAAGTTAGTTTTTATTCCTAATTTTTTAAGACATGGTGGATGAGGTAGTTAATTTTTAACTTCCGCAATCTTAAAAAAATAAAATGGTCCATAATATACATACGAATTAGACGGCTCAACCGTTTTGAAATCTCCTTTTATATAGAAGACTAGTAAATGCACATGCGTTGCATGCATAATAACGTATAATAAGAATATTATCAAATTATAGTTAAATATCTATTCTAACTCATGTGGTTAAGGTGTAAGGTATTCTTTTGTTTGGTTAAGTTCTATTTTCCATGTGAATATATATAACAAATTTAAATTTTTTATTTTTTTATATAGTTTATTTTTTTAAAATAAAATGGTGCATGATATATAGGGCTGCAAACGAGCCGAGCCAAGCTTTTGTAAGCTTGAGCTTGGCTTGACTAGAATTATTCGAGCTCGAGCTCGAGCTTGATAATTTTTTTATTTTGAAGCTTGAGCTTGGCTCGAGCTTGTTTATATTAAGCTTGAGCTTGGTTTGAGCTCGAGCTTGGCTTGATAAGGAAGCTTGATTCAAGCTTGATAAGCTTGAAATCAAGCTTGTCGCACAACTTTATTTCAAGTTCATTAAGCTTGATTTCAAGCTTAACGAGGTTGATTTCAAGCTAGTTATGTTTGAATTCAAGTATCTGAAATATTAACAATTTTTTTTATAAAATTTAATTAAAAATCCTTAATATCACTTATTAAGGACATAAATATATAATACACGCAACCATATTGTTATATATATATATATATATATATATATATATATATATATATATATATATATATATATAATTATAATTCTACAAAGAACAAGCTTCTAAATGAGCATGCTCGCAAGCTTATAAACAAGTCGGGTCGCGAGCTCAATCGAACCGAGTACTTCTAAGCTTGAGCTTGGCTCGTTTATTAAACGAGCTAAAAAATAAAGCTTGAGCTCAGCTTGTTCAAACGAGCTTTTATCGAGCCGAGCTCCGAGCAGCTCACGAACGGTTTGGCTCATTTGCAGCCCTAATGATATATTGGGAATCATGTCAGGGTGTAACATGGGCCGGTTAACCCTGGACCCGCCCGAGCCCGCAGCAGGCCCGGCCCGCCAAAGCCCGCTCCTAGCCCGACCCGAGCCCGCCCATATAAAAATCCGGTCCGGGCTGGGTTCACCCGCCCGAGCCCAAGCCCGACCCGGACCGGTTTGAATTTTTTTTTAATTGCAACGTTAAGCCCAGTTCAGCCCGGCCCGGTCAGACCCGCCCGAGCCCAAGCCCGGCCCGGCCCGGTCCGGCCGGCTGAACCGGATTTTGCAAAAAAATATTTCTTTGAATCATTAGGCCCCCTTTACCAAAATATCCCTATTTTTTGACCGTTTTATGACCGTTATAGGGGGTATTTTGGTCTTTTTGACCAAAATGACCAAAAATCCTTTACAACAACTCTATTTTGAAGGTATGAGAGGTCATTTGGCTTCCAAAAAATCTATAAATTTGCCATAAAACTTTCATTTCAAACACAAACAATTCCATCCTTCTCAAAAAAAAAAATCCAAATCACAAGAAGATTTCAAGAAAGTTGTGCTCTAAATTATGACGATCTACGACTTCCCGATCAAGCAATTTCGACGATCTACGACTTCCTCTTTCTAATTGTTTATTTTTAATTTACATTTACGAAATAGTTTTCTTTCCTCCATCTCTCTAGTTTTTTACAAAAAAAAAAACTAATTTTTATTATTTTTTTCGGTATCCTCCATCTTTATAATCCTTTATATATTTTTATTTGTCTTTTTAAAATGGCCGACAAGGTTCAAACCAAGCTAATGATGCTTTTGAAATTTACAATTCTTTTTTTGAGGAAAATCTTATTCCTGACGATTTAGTTGGTTCCCCTCCTGAAATTGGTAGCAATGTACCAAATGTTCTAAAGAGAAAGCAAAAAGCAAAAGTTTGGGAATTTTTAAAAAATACATGTACACATTTTAGTATTCGTTTTAGAAGATTTGTTAAGGATGTTCCATATAGATGGAATTCGACATATTTAATGTTTAAATCCGCACATCCGTTTAAGGATGCTATTACATATTTTTGTAACATGGATCATAATTTTGAATATCCAGTAACTGAAGATGATTGGGTAGTTGCTACTTCTATATGTGAATTTTTGGAATTTTTTACAAGGCTACATGCACTCTTTCTGGTGTTTATTATCATACTTCTTGTTTAGCTTTACGAGAACTTTGTAACATGTCTTACTTGTTTTCTAAATATAAAAATGTTCCAAATTTTGACTATGTTGTTAAGAGAATGGAAGCTAAATTTACTAAATATTGGGGTGATGTACCTCTTTTATATTGTTTGTCTGCCATTTTTGATCCTACCATCAAATTAGAGGGTGTAGAAGTTTTGTTAGATGGCTCTGCAGATAACATGGAACTTAATCTTATGAAATTGAAATTAGAAGTAAAGGTAGTTTTAGAAAGATTAGTACTACTTTATGAAGATAATGTTGTGCCGATCTGACCCACTCAAGTTGGTAGAAGTAGTAGCTCTGGCATAGTGGATCACGCCAGTCGTTTATTAAGAAGGAAGAAACAGAGACAATCTTCCCAACCCACTCAAGGGTTGTCTTTGTATTTAAGTTCTTATGAAGAAGGAGAGGAATCTTCAAATCACTTCACCATTTTAGAATGGTGGAAAAAATACGACAAAAGATTTTCTATACTTTCTACAATTGGACGTGATCTACTAATGGTGCCGGTGTCCACGGTAGCATCGGAGTCTTGTTTTAGTACAGGATCAAGGATGTTGAGCCTAAAGAGGAGCCGGTTGAAGCCGGATATCTTGGAAGCTTGTGTTTGCGTTCAAGATTGGATTTTAGCAGAAAAAAGAACCCAAAACAAGAGGGATGAAGCTTATGACATCAATGAGCTGGACTTCGGATCGCTTGGATTGGGTAAAGCTTCTGCAACCGAGGAGGAGGAGCAAGAAGAATGACTCAAGTCTAAGGTATGACCCTCCAAAAAAATATTCAAACTTTCAAACTTTCAAACTTCAAACTTTCAAACTTTCAAAAAAAAAAAAAAAAACTTTAAAAACTTTAAACTTTAAAAAAAACTTTAAAAACTTTTAAACTTTAAAAACTTTAAAAAAATTTACAACCTTTATTAAAAACTTTAAAAACTTTAAAAACTTTCAAAAAATACTTTAAACTTTAAAAAAAAACTTTAAAACTTTAAACTTAAAAAAACAAACTTTAAAACTTAAATTTTAACTTTAAAACTTAACATATAACTTTAAAAGTAAAACTTAAAAAAAAAAAACTTAAAAACTTTAAAAATTTAAAACACCAAAACTTAAAAATAAATTTTTTTAACTCTGCCTATGACAAGCAAAACTTGTCTTGCCGGTCCTAAGTCCGGATGAAAGAGGAGGGAAAAATAAAACAAAATTTAATTAAAAAAGAAAGTTAAAAAGATTAAAATAAAATAAATTAAAAGAATATAAAAGTTAAAAGAAAATGTGAAAATCAAAAAAAAATGAAAAAAAATCAACTTAAACCGGACCGGCCCGAACCCGGCCCACCCAAGCCCGCCCACGAACCGGCCCGGACTGGCCAGCCCTACCCAGACCGGATCACTGGGCCGGGTTGGGTCTGCCGCATTTAAACCGGGCCGGGCCAGGCCCGGCCCGCTACTTAAACCGGTCCGGACTGGCCCCGGACCAAGCCTAGTTGGGCCTGGTTGGAATGGTTGCGGGCCGGTCCGGTTTGGCCCGAATCACACCCTGAGAATCATGTAAGATAGCGTAGGTTGAAGGGGCTTTTGTGCAAACTTCCGCTGTGCTTTTTTGACGGGACACGGGAGGTCCACAATATTCTTGAATTTTATTCGGAATAAAGATAGGAATAACATTGAGCGGAGGATAAGGTCAGGGATTAGGTGGCCAACAGAAATCCCTAAAATCCTCCTCTATAAATACCAGACCCCTGTCTTCTTTTCTTCATCAACCACAGATCTAATTTTCCTTTTTCAATTAGAAAAAAAAATCCCTCTTTTCCTTTTCCTACGATCGTTCTTAATTCAGAAATCAAGGTGATAATTCTCTCTCTATCGTCTATTTGTTATTTGCAATTTATTCCGTTATAGAAATTTGTAGATCGGTTCGATTAGTTGTCTTCAATTTCTTATGTCAGATCGATCTAGGTTTTCTCAAGAAATTGTTCGATTTAGGGCTAGTTTTCGTAAGAAATAATCTTCAATTTCTTATTTCTAGTTAGAATTGATCGATCTAGGTTTTCTCAAGAAATTGTTCGATCTAGGGTTAGTTTTAATAATAAATTGATCGCGCTCGTGTTCTTTTTAAATTTATAAAAATTCTGAAAGAAACCTACAGATTAATAAGAATAATATCGGACTTGATAATTGATTATATATATTTTCTGTTTGCAATCTGTACATATTTTTAGTAATAAAATTGATCTAGGGTTTTGAGTCCCATCTTTGTTAAATTTCTTTGATATTTGATGATTTCTCTCTCTCTCTCTAATGGATCCGAAAAGAAATTTACAGATTGTTCATTGATCCAAATATATTGGATTTGCGACTGACTGATCTATATGATATTTGTTGCAAGAAAGTTGGGTAGGCTCACAGTTTGAGGAATTTTTTTTTTGAAAAAATAGTATAGTTTTTTATAAATCAATGTTCCTTCTTTCCTTTTTATTGTCAATCAAAAAAATTTTTTCTTTCGTTTTGATTCATCCTTGCGTGCTGGACTTATGAGGCAGTCATGTACACTTTCAAGATTATTTGTGCAGTTTCCATGTCTAACTCAGCTTGGGAACACTCAAATCGGTATGTGTCTGCTTCAACATGCACTTAGGCATTCTCTCAATTTGAGAACTCCAAAAGTACTATTCCCATATTATGGTATCCTCAAAGTTTTACTACTACAATCCATCAATCCTCAAATAATAAACAACTATTATTTATTTCTACATAAAATCATTTTTTCACAATTATTTGATATAATCATATACATTAATGTTATATTATTAATTTTATTTACCGAGATAATATTATATTATTTATATTATTTATATTATTTAATATTGTTAATATTATTTTATAATATTTATACATAATTTTGTACCAACTTTTTTAATTAGCCTCTCCCTAATCTACTCTTTTTTTCCTATAAAAAGGTTGCATACCACCACTCTCACCATCCACTTCATTGTCCAAATTTCTTACATTATTTCCATACCATCTTTCTTCAACAATGAATTTTGGAGCTGGTCCATCTCATGTACTGTTTTCATCTAGCTCATCGGATGAAGATAAGGAGCTCGATTACATTGCATATGTATTCAATATTAAATTCTATTGGAAGGTCTCAACAAGAACTTTTTGATGGTATAATTATTATATTATTTATACTTATAAACTAAAAAACATGGTAAGTTAATTAAGTTTAGTGTTTATCGTATGTAGGATATGTTAGTAATTTGAGGACCTTATAAACTAAAAAACATGGTAAAGAGTCATAAATGACGGATCTTCAAATTTGAGGATTCTCTCTCTTCCCTCAAATTTGAGGATCAAACAATCCTTCCCTCAAAATTTTGAAGAAATTCCCTCAAATTGATGGTGGGTTGGAGATGGTTTTACCTCAATTAGGTGTTTGAAGACTTGGGTTGGAGATGGCCTTTTCATTTCGTGTTTTGTGTTCGTGCAACATAGTCGGAAATCCATGTTCACTGTCACTTGCAGTATATTTCGCACGGGCACAATAGTATTCTAGCTGATTGACTTGGTATAAACACAGTGCATTAAGGAAAGCATATGATGCTTCGATGAATATTGGGTGCCCTAGTGTATATTTGCATATGTTGTGCCCAATGTCAGTGTTTGTGCTCTCCAGGTTGTTGCTTCTTTTCTCTATCATATGACTTACATGCCTCCTTTCCATTACTAATATTTGAGTTTTGTTTTTGTTCTGTTTCTAAGAATTCATTCTTTAGATCATGTTATGGGGTTTCTTTTCAGTTATAACAGGTTTTCTTGTTAGACTCGAATGGTACTATATTATCATTGAAGATAATTAAATTAGCTAACTGTCTAAGTAATGTTTGATTCTATTTATCTAAATATCCAATGTTGATCAATCTTATTATTGCTTTGAAGCTTGTTTCTAGGAGGATATAATAATGACTAATTGTTTGCTGAACTGTTTTTTATATGCGACCATCTATATTACTTTTTATTCTTTTGGGGTGATTTGTTTGAGCTTGTTCTACACATCAAATGTATATATAAGTTTTACTGCGTACTCGATCCTTCTAAGTACTCGATCCTACTAAGATAAGGGGTTGCAGTCGGTTTATTTCTTGATGGTATTGTTTGTGTTTTTAGAATTTTGGATTTTTTTTTCCTTGATAATTCCCATTTTCAGCTTCTATGCAATGGTCTAGAACTTATTAGTGTTACTGAATGCTCTATTCTTTAAGAGTTCCGATTGTCTTAATTACTTCCATCCATTTCAATACTTGTAATCATACTAATGCCTCAGTTAATGCTTTTTTTTTACTGATGAGGTATTTTTTTGAATTTGGTTGGATGTAGATGCAAATCTTTGTCAAGACTCTAACAGGAAAGACCATCACTCTTGAGGTCGAGAGCTCCGACACAATCGATAATGTCAAAGCTAAGATCCAAGATAAGGAAGGCATTCCTCCTGACCAACAGAGACTGATCTTTGCTGGAAAGCAGCTTGAGGATGGCCGCACCCTGGCAGATTACAATATACAGAAAGAGTCTACTCTCCATCTTGTGCTCCGACTAAGGGGTGGGATGCAGATCTTTGTTAAGACACTCACTGGAAAAACGATTACGTTGGAGGTTGAGAGCTCAGATACAATCGACAATGTGAAGGCAAAGATCCAAGACAAGGAAGGCATCCCTCCCGACCAGCAGAGGCTAATCTTTGCCGGAAAGCAGCTTGAGGACGGCCGCACCTTGGCTGATTATAATATCCAGAAAGAGTCCACCCTTCATCTAGTGCTCCGGCTTAGAGGTGGTATGCAGATCTTTGTTAAAACTCTCACCGGAAAAACAATTACCCTGGAGGTTGAGAGTTCGGACACCATTGACAACGTGAAAGCAAAGATCCAGGACAAAGAAGGCATCCCACCGGATCAGCAGAGGCTTATCTTTGCTGGAAAGCAGCTTGAAGATGGTCGCACGTTGGCTGATTATAACATTCAGAAAGAGTCCACCCTCCATCTTGTGCTCAGACTCCGCGGAGGCATGCAAATCTTTGTGAAGACTCTTACTGGGAAGACGATCACCCTTGAAGTGGAGAGCTCAGATACTATTGATAATGTGAAGGCGAAGATTCAAGACAAGGAAGGCATCCCTCCAGACCAGCAGAGGCTAATCTTTGCTGGAAAGCAGCTGGAAGATGGCCGTACCCTGGCTGATTACAACATTCAAAAGGAGTCCACCCTCCACCTTGTCCTCAGGCTCCGTGGAGGCATGCAAATCTTCGTGAAGACTCTTACTGGGAAGACCATCACCCTTGAAGTGGAGAGCTCGGATACTATTGACAATGTGAAGGCGAAAATCCAAGACAAGGAAGGCATTCCCCCTGACCAGCAGAGGCTCATTTTTGCAGGTAAGCAGCTTGAGGACGGTCGCACCCTCGCTGATTACAACATTCAAAAGGAGTCCACCCTCCACCTTGTCCTCAGGCTCCGAGGAGGCATGCAAATCTTCGTGAAGACTCTTACTGGGAAGACCATCACGCTTGAGGTGGAGAGCTCTGACACCATCGACAACGTGAAGGCGAAAATCCAAGACAAGGAAGGCATTCCCCCTGACCAGCAGAGGCTCATTTTTGCAGGTAAGCAGCTTGAGGACGGTCGCACACTTGCAGACTATAACATTCAAAAGGAGTCCACCCTCCACCTCGTGCTCAGGCTCCGTGGAGGCATGCAGATTTTTGTAAAGACGCTCACTGGGAAGACGATCACCCTTGAAGTGGAGAGCTCGGATACCATTGACAATGTGAAGGCCAAGATACAGGACAAGGAAGGGATCCCTCCGGACCAGCAGAGGCTCATATTTGCTGGGAAACAGCTTGAGGATGGGAGGACTTTAGCAGACTACAACATTCAGAAGGAGTCCACCCTTCACCTGGTTCTCCGCCTTCGTGGTGGTGCGAATGATCAGGTTTAACAGCTAGCGCCCCCCAAATCTAGGGAAAACAATGGTCTGTGGTTGGTATCGAACTTGTTTAAATAATGAGTCCACCTTGTGCATGTGGTGGAACTCTCTGTTTGTGTTTTCTGACATCTTTAAGACTTGGTTATGATATGTTTTAGCTATATTTCGATGGTTGTGAACATCTTTCTGTGTTGATTGCAATATTCGACCTGCGGCTATGGGATCTGTGAACATCTTTCTGTGTTTAGGAGGTTTCTGATTGTGGCGGATTTTATCAGCTTCTGTCAAAATCTGCATATTGAAGTGAACCTTCTAGTTATTTTGTCCCTATGTAAATAATTTTCCTGAATCTTTTAGATTTCCTTGTTTATGTTGGGTTATTTTTCCTGCTTATGTTTGGTCATGTTGGTAACTATGGAGAAATTTGCTAGGGGGGATTTCTTTTTGTTAGCATCAAGCTTTGGTGTGAGATGTTGAGGATATGCTGATTTCCTCGACACTTGCTGTGCTACAAAACCATGCTGGAAGAATGCTGCGGATACACGGTGATGTTGGCTGCATTCTACCTGTTGCTGGATTTATAAATGTTGCCCATGTTTTGTAGTTGGTCATGCTTTCTTGCTTTACTGATACTGCAGATTGTTCCTATCCACACGCTTTGCTAAGATTAAAATCTGCAGATCTGTACACGCACTAGTGTAGCTGACTCAATTTGGCGAGAGCCTGAGAATACAATGTTCTGCAATCAGGTGAGGATTGTGACTCAATTTTCTTTTGATTTCTTCACCAAAACTGAGCCCAGCTCAAAAAGGTGTAATCATAACAAGAATGTTCTCAGAACAGCTCAGATTTTATAACAGCTGTTATGGTAAAATGAAAATCTGTTTACTCTCCATTAGGTAGAACAGCGGCCACATTCTTTATGATTTGCTTATACTATAATAATATTAGTTACCATAATATAAGTGATCAAGTGACATGTATGTTTGAGTTTTGCAGGAGGATCCTCCTGTAGGCAAAAGTTAATGGGGACCAGTTTCTCTCCATCATCGAGGCTTCTCGCGTAAAAGTAAATTAAGTTGTGCATCTGTTCTCATTTATTCCAGTTATAGAATGGGGGATGATAATTACATGAAGAATTTGTAAGACAACGCAATTGACTTTCTAACGAGTGACAACACACAATTGACTTTCTAACAACTGTGTGTTGTAAGACAACACACAGTTGACACACAGTTGACTTTCTATTTACATTTTTGGTTGCTAAATTATTGGGATTTGAGATCAAAATTCTTAGCCTTGAATATGACATCAATTCCCCATCTGAGATTTCTTGTGTACTCTGGGCTGCCATATTACGTGGCTAATGCTTCCACAATAGTTTTAAAAGGCAAACATCATGCCTCAATTGCCTTAGTCGATGCAGTCAAATACTGGACTCTAATATTTGTGCGAACATATACGAGATTCCAATAAATCCTTCCTAAATCTAGCAATATTGGCATGGCTGGGGAATATATATATATATATATATATATATATATATATATATATATATATATATATATATATATGGAATAAGGATAAATTTTATTCCACGCAAATCACAGTAAAGGTATTACAATACACTATTCTCACATCTCCCTCCCCAGTTAAGGAACCATTACAGACACATCGAATTCTATATTATGTAGAATTTCTACTGGCGGAGTAGTCAGTCCCTCAAAGATACGCCTGTTGCGCTCCCTCCAGACATGTCAAACTGATGCTGCAAGTCTAACTCTAGCCATCTTGGCCCAACCAGGGTCCATGCCTCGGCGGTCTCTGATCCAGCTGAGGATCCCCCAGATATCTCTTGTACTGCCAACTTCACCCATCGATCGCATGCACTGCTCCTCCCAGATGTGCCAAGTCCACGGACACTCAAAGAATAAGTGGTCCATAGATTCCGCATCACCCGTACAGAGTACACACTTCGGATCTGGAATCTGCATCCCAAACCTAATAAGTCTGTCCCGCGTCATTAACCTGCCTAGAAGGAGTCTGTATGAACAAAGCTGCATTTTACGTGCAATGCCCTTCGTCCAGATAAAGTCATACTCTGCAATCCTGTCATGTGGAGTCCGAACCAGATTATAGCAACTTTTAAAACTGAATATCCCTGACCCTCCAACCGAACCAGGATCAACCCAACTCCAGGAGTCCGCAGTCTGGCTAGTATCAATAGTGATCCGACGAATCGCCTCTCCAAACTGAGCCGTGAAAGGATACTCCTCAGGCCTCCAGCTCCCATCCCTGATGATCCGGCTACATTTCACCCCCCTACTCGCCTCTCTGTCCATCTGTGCACCCAAGATCTCCAGAAGGGAGCCATTTTCCATCCACGGGTCCAGCCAGAGATCAGTATTCTCCCCATCTTTCATAATCCTGCATATAGTGGACTGAAGAACCGGTCTGCATCTAAGGATAGCCTTAAATGAGACCGAGAAATTGTTATCAATCCTGCAAGTCCAAAAATTCATCCGTCGCACATATCTGCTAGCCAGCCACTCCGACCAAAGGGAACCTCCCTTGATGAACCGTCGGGCCATCCGCACCCCAGATGCCTCCCTAACCGCCCTAAGAGGTCGCAACCCCACTCCTCCTTCCTTTCGGGTCGGCAGAGTTGTTCCCAAGCGATCGCATGCATACCTCCTCTCCAGATAAAATTAGCATAAATGGACTCCACCTTCCTTATGGTAGCTACCAGAATCTGAATCGACTGTAACCAAAACATAGTGATGCCAGAGATAACAGACCTCACCAGCTCAATACGGCCACCAAAGGACAGGACAGCCGCCTGCCAGCCTTCTACTCACCTTTGGGCAAAATCCACCAGGCTGAGACAATCCTGGTCCCTGGCATAATTGACCGTCAACGGAACCCCCAGATACTTCACCGGTAACTCTCCTTTCTCCACTCCCAGAGCAAGGGCCCGTTCCTCCTTGAGAGTGCACTGAGAGCTAAAATAGACCCTGCTCTTCTTCCTATTCAGCTGTAGACCGGACAACCTCCCAAACTCCTCCATAATATCTGAAAGCGTCATCATCCCCCTCATAGATGGATGCAGGAATACCAAGAGGTCGTCAGCATATATCAAGTGAGACACCACCGGCTTGACCTGCCTGAAAAGAGGAACAATATTCCTACTATGCACAGCCAGGTCCATCATACAAGTGAAGTACTCCATCACCAGAGTGAACAGGTACGGAGAGAGAGGATCCCCCTGCCGCAGTCCCATGTTGCTCGAGAAGCATCCATATGGAGTACCCTGAATGAGGACCGAAAATGTGGGGGAGCATATGCACCCCCTCACCAGTGCCACCCATCTCTCATCAAACCCCATAGCAAGCATAAGGTGGCAGAGGAAGTCCCTGTTGACCGTGTCATAGGCTTTCCGCAAATCCAGCTTCACACATGCCTTCATCCCCCCGGCTTGTTGAAATCTTTCACCATCTCATGTGCAAGAAGACTATGCTCAGCAATCGAGTGATCCTTGATGAATTCCGAGACACCAAGCCCTGCATAATCCCCTCCATACGACGACACATGAGGTGAGTGTATCTTGTATAGATAATTACAACACGCAATAGGCCTGAAGTCGGCGAGGGAGGTTGCATCCTCCTTCTTCGGAACCAAGGTCAAAAATGTGTGATTCAGCTCCTTCAACAACTTCCCTTCCAAGAAAAACTCCTTCACCGCCTCCAGAACCGAGAACTTTAGCACACCCCAATGGCGTCTAAAGAACCCACAAGAGAAACCGTCAGGCCCCGGAGCCTTATTTGGATCAGCCTTCATCACAATATCCTCCACCTCCTCCAATCTCACAGGGGCCAACAACAAGCTATTCCCATGTTGCGTCACCAGCCTCTTCGTGACTAGACCTGGAAATGTGATGGGATAATCAGTTTGCTGATATAAGTCAGAATAGAACCTAACTGCCTCCTCCTGAATCTCCACTGGGTCGCCAACAAGTCTGCCCTCGCCATTAAGCAGCCTCGGGATGCTGTTCCGGTGCTGTCTAGCACGGATCACATCATAGAAGAACTTGGTGCACCGATCCCCATCCTTGAGCCATGAACACTTGGTCCTCTGGGCTGCACTAATCTTCTGCTGAAGCCTCATGATGTCGATCTCCGCAATCAGGTCCCGCTCCCTAGCCGCCAAATTCTCGCTCAGCATGTCAAACTGCAAAGCTTCCTGAACCTCCCGAAGCTCGGAAGACCGCGGCATCTTCTTCACCCAATTCCGAATAGCTCTCTTGACCTGTTTGAGTTTGTGAGCCATGCGAAACTGAGTCGTGCCCTCCCGAGTATACTGCAGCCCTCCCGTAACAACCTCCTCATATCCAGCAGAAAGGTACCAGCTATTGTTGTACAGGAATGGCCGAGTCTTCCAAGTGGGCCTCTCAGAGAGACCAACCCGGATAGGGGAGTGATCGCTGGTCCCAGCCGCTAGCCCTTCCGCCAAGGAATTCGGAAAGTAGCGAAACCATTCGCTATTTCCCAAAGTCCGATCCAGCTGACAGGCAATCATGTTGTGAACCGCCTTATTGTGCCAGGTCCAGATGTGTCCAGCTCTCTCCAGTCCCCTCAGCCCAGACAAGAGGAGACACATCTGGAAGTCGTATATATATATATATATATATATATATATATATATATATATATATATATATATATATATATATATATATATATATATATGCACACTTTGCCTTAAGAAATCCGAGATCATAGTAGAATCTGAATACTATTATACTCTTGCACTACAAAATTTAACATCAATTTGGCGAAATACCGAATTAGATATGGAAAACGTTAGTTAAGTAGCAAAAAACGTTAAACAATTATATCGCATGTACCTCTCAATTGTTTTTATTCTTACTTTATAAGTAAAGGATCCATAAATAACAATTGTAACATAATTGGTTCTTTCCTACAATCATATAGCATGTCCAACCATTGGGGAAGCTGCGAAATCAAAACTTGGAAGTGGGCTTCTTTCCTATGAAGGGCTTGGCTTTCTTTCTCTGGCTTCTACTGATCTATTCAGTATTCACATAGAATGTAGAAGTGAAGGTTGAACTCAAAAGGGTTGAATTGTGAAATAGAAGATGTCAAATTTATTGGACAACTCCTCTTCGGAATATAAGATCCCACCTTATTTCATAGTACATGGAAAAAACAAACAATAGTCCCTTAAATCTTTACTATTTAGGAAGAGCAAACAATTTTCTTTATTTTTTTTTTCTATATGTAATTACAAAATTTACCGTGTTAAATTTAATTAATAATTTTAGTTAGTAAACTTAGCTAAGAACATTTATTTGGGGAAAAAAAAAACCCTTCAACGGTGAAATCTCAACCTTTTTATTACAACAGTAGTAAAGATTTATGAAGAAAATCTTATTTATCTAGCGTATAATAATAAATCTTTGCACACTGGATAATTATTGATTAACTTTTGATAATACTTATAGTACTTTTTTTATATGACTTTTTAGGAGGGCATGGATTTGAAACCTGTAGCATGTTTCTATTACATGAATCAAAATATTTGGTTGTTTGTCTACTGATTATTGCGGAAGTGGAAAGTTCCAACTTGACATAATAATAAGAAGAAAAAAATTACAACACGTTGAAGCACGCATTTTCAATTGCATATCTCAATTTAAATGCTAAAATATAGTATTTGAGAAGTTGACTCAATATAATAGACTTATTTTATTATGGATAATAAACCTATTTATAGGATTTGTTCCTAGATATTTCAAGTTGGACTAAACTAAGGTTAACAAAGACAAAACAAAAAATGTAAGTAAGAAATCACTTTTTCACATTGAAGCAAACATTTGGTCTCATTGAAGCAAGCCCTTGGCCTCGTTTGGTTCGCGGAATCATGGAGTTGGAAAAAGAAAGTGATTATTTTCCTATTTTTGGGTGCCAAAGAAATTGAGGAGGAAATAAAAGTGATTTCCAATAGAAGGAAAATTAGGGAGGAAACGATTCCATACATCCAAGCAAGAAATCACTTTTCCACCTTGAAATATTAACTTTCCTTTTTAAATTCCTTGGCATTTCTAAACATGATAGAAATTATAATTTTTCAAAGGAAAAAAAATGCAAAAAAAATTGATTTCCTTTCTATTTCTTTCCGCGAACCAAACGAGGCCAAAGAGTCACAAGACAGAGTATACATGTCGAGCACCCAACTTTTGAAAAGTGTATAGAGTGGCTTAGACAATACATTATTAAGGAGGTCTACAAACTAAGAAGATGGAACACAACGAAGCTATCTATACCTTCCTTGTCTTGGGTTGCAGCCTTCTTCTCTATTATAGTTGCTACACACCTGCTTGCCCCATGCATATTTTTTCCTGCAAAATTGAACGAAAATAAAATCTTGTATTTGATTTGTAGGCAAGTTACAACTCAACAAAAGCTTACAATGAATCTCTACAACTTAAATTTTGTGTGTGTGCATGTGAACATCTGATCAACGCGTGATCACTTTGGCTCGTTGAAGATCCAAATTCAAGTCTTGATCTTCTTCTTTGCTTACATAAGAGTACTTGCTTTATTTGTTACATTTGATTCATGTCGTGAACTTGTGATTGGTTGGACTTCATGTATATCTTAACAATTGTTTTTTTTTACATATATTTGTTGAACTTCATGTCTATCCGTGAGAAACATGACTACAGAATTTGGTGGCAGTTGAGCTTGAACATAAAGGCAAGAACATAAAATGTCTAGCGGCAATCCATGAGCATATTTCTTCTTTTTTCGATGCATGAGCATTATTTCATATCTACATATTGGCTCCACTGTGATGAGGAATTTTATATTTTTCAGTGTTTAAATACATGAAAAACAACTTTGGGACAATTGCAAGCTTTAGAACGTTCAAATCAAATTCAAACTGCTAAAATGTTGAAAAATTCTTAGATTTCATTTAAAGAAGGGTAAACTGCAAAAAATTCCTCGTTAGATATCCGATTTTTGCATAAAAAGACTCCATGCTTGTAAAATTCATTAAAGTATGAAATCTGCTCATTAGGCCTCCTAATGGTCAACTTAAGCTAACGGACATTAAGTGACAAGTGGAGTGACCGTTGTACCCTCTCTAATATACAACCGTTATACCCTCTCTAGTATACACCTAAACCCCTCGTTAGTTCCTTTCTTTCTTCCCTAATTCGAAGACGGAGAAGAAAAGCTTCATCATTCATGATTCGAAGACGGGGAGAAGAAAACCCTAATGCAAGTGCTTCATCGTTCGTAATTCGAGATTCAGGTATACACCTAAACCCTAAGCTTCATCGTTCGTGATGAGTTTTTTTTTTGGAAAATAACCCTAATTTTGGAAGAATTTAGGAAAAATAACCCCAGTTTGGAGGACAGAAGCCTAATTTAGTGAAAGAATTTAGGGGAAATAACCCCAGTTTGGAGAAAAGAATCCTAATTTTGTTCGTAATTGTGTCTGCACAATTACTGTTTGTAATTAGTTTGTTATTAATTTGTTATTAGTTTGTTATTAGTTTGCAATTGTGTCTTCATCGTCCTATATTGTTCAGAGGTTAACACAGGATGGGTACAAAGTATGTTCTTCACATGTATGTTGGGGGTCACTTTGATGTTGGTGACAAATATGTGGGTGGTGTTCTATTGGAACTTAAAGAATTTATTCTCAGTGATGAATTCGGTTGGTTTGACCTTGATGGCCTATGTGCAAGTGTTGGGGTACAAGCTCCATGTGAAATTTATTTCTATGACCGTGTGGATGGAACGAAAACACAATTATTGGGTGACACTGATTTAATAAGCTGCTTTGCAAAGTTTTCAGACCTATGTCTTCTCAAATTTTATGTATTAGGAAGCTCGATAAGCCACTCATTGATTAAAATGATTATGAGTCACATGTTACTGATTTTAGTGAAGCAGCTATAGAGATGAAAATGAAGATGGATGATGATTATTGGACAAGTATTAACTTGAGTGGGGTAGCACCTGAACGTGTGGCTGAAGAACAAGAACATGTGGGTGAAGAACATGTGGCTGAAGAACATGTGGAAGATGATTACAGTAGGGAGGATAAAGAAAGAGTTGGTATTGACTATAGTAGTTTTATACCTGATCGTAAACACCCCAAAATTTATACTACGATTTTTATAATTTTGTATTATTTTGTACTTCATATTTTTACGTCGCATACGAGTTCGCACTTGTCGCATTTTACGTAGCATGCGAGATTTGCATTTCGTATTTTCTTGTCGAGTCGGAATATGTGCAAGATACATATTTATTTTAAAATATTTTATTAGAAATATTATTATTTTTCTTTCATCTATCTTAAGTTACAAAAAGGCGTAGCGTCTCGAAATTTGCAAATTGTATTGTTTTAACTAACATAAAAAGGGCTACCTTATTTTATTATACAATTATAATTGGTAAATTCGAAAATGATGTTTTACTCTTACTATTTTGCATAAGAGAATATAAACTTAAATTTATATTTTTATATATTTCGAAATTAATTAATAATAATATTTTATTATTATTTCGAAAAGGATATTTGGAAATTTTGTTTGTGTTAATATTTGATTAATTATGAAAAGATTTGTTAGTAACTCATTTTTAAATAAAGTTTAAATTAAAGATGATTTAACTTGGTTTTAGATGATACTGAAGCGAGTTTAAATTGATTTAAATTAAATAAAACATTATCTAGAGGGGGATTTAAACTACCACTAGTTCTTATCCATCTTGGGACACCACATCCTATATAAGGAGAGGCTCCATATTATTATTCCATCAATCCCACAACCTAAATTCCACAATCCAGTATCCTGTGCATCGTGTCTGTGACCACGAAATTCTTATTCCTGTCTCGTACAGTCATCCACGTTGTGTCCGACACCCCGGACACGACAACAAAAATCACAAAATCCGTCCTCACCCCATCAACGCCACCATTATCCCGACCACCACCTTCCGAACACCGTTCCCGGCCAACCGACCAAACCATCCTCATCCACACCACACTACCGCTGTCACCTCCATCACCCCGGCCTCCAACCACTGCCTATTCCTTCCCGCACACCACCGTGGCCTTCACCACCATCACCTCGCCGTCCCGACGAACCTCCTCTCGGCCACCCCGGCCGAGGCGGCAGCCCACACCACCTTTATTTACGCCAACACCGCCAGCACCCCCAAAACCACCGCCGCCATCAACCTGTACAAACTACCACCGCCATCATCATCTAGCTCCACCACTGTTACAAGTTCGCCACCGCCACCAACAGTTAAACTACACAATTAGAAAAAAAAAGTCAAAATCTTAACCTTGGCTCTTCCAGCGCCGGCCCACTCCTCGTCGAGTTCGCCGATCTCGCCGCCTCCGCGAGATCGGGCCCATCCTCGCCGCGCCAGAACCCTCTCGTGCAGTCGTCGGCGATCCCGACGTCCGCACCAGCCGGTTGGGCGCTGCCCGACCCTCCCGGCGAGCGGCCGCTTCCACGCACAGCTGCAGCGCCACCGCCTCGAGCCCCGGCCGCCTCCTACGCGGAACCTCGCCTGCGCGCCGAACTTCGGCGCCGCCTTCCACCACGTGATCCCCTCTTCTTCCGATCTCCTTCTTCCCCTTTTCCCTCTCTGCTTCCCTAATCTCCTTCTTTTGTTGGTGTTTTTGCCTTTGGACTAGAAAAGATAGTCCCACATCGGCTACACCAAATGGTGAGTATCTCAATATAATGCATTGCTTGTGTTGAGGTGTGCACATGAGGTGTAGTGGGGCACAAGTTTGTGCCATGTGGAAGTATTTTCCTAGAAGGAAAAAGGATTAAATCCAACAAGGATGCAAGTTAATTTTTGTTGTGCGGACTCGGACTCGGACGCGGACTCCAAGATGTCTCGTGCATGCACGGGAGGGTTCGGGGGGTAGGCGTGGACTGGCACACTTCTATGCTGATTGTGGGATGATCTAAAATATCAAACTCTATTTTTGAGTATTGGTATTTTAGTCCCACATCGGATAGGAGAAGAGGTGAAGTCTCTACTCCACTCTATAAATAGAGCCCCTTGGCCTCCTTTGAAAGATGCACCAAGAAGAGAGTTGAGGGAGTCTGTTAAGTCCAGGAAGCCCGTTCAAGTCTCAAATATTGACTTACGAGCGTTCCAGAAGTTCTCCTGAACTTGCTGGTTCCTGGGAGCTTATCCGTACTGCGGGTATAGCTTTGAGCGCCGGTGTTCAACACCCCAGCGAGATCCGCTCTTCTTCTTCCTTCCTCTTTCTGTTGCCTTCGAGAATCTGAGACTCAACTGTTGTTGATCATCTCTTGTTGCCTTCGAGAAACCGCTATTGCAAACGCGATTCGATTTTTTTAATCGTTTAGGCTACGCAATCAGCATTATTTGCATCTCTTTTTTAGGGATTGCAACTGAATTATTTGCATCTCTTTTTTAGGGATTGCAACTGCATTCTTTGCATCTCTTCTTAGGGATTGCAACTGAGTTTTTCCATCGATTGTTTGCAAATAGACTAACAATCTCAAAGCTATACGATTCGATGGAAAACACTCGTGCTTCGCTTGTCGATACCGGCTTTAACAAGTTGGAGAAATTCGACGGCGAACACTTCCAGATCTGGAAGCGAAAGGTGACTCTGAACCTTCAACTCGTGGATGTTGATCACGTGTTGGATGAGGAAGAACCAATCGTTCCAGCAACAGGATCTGCTGCTGTTCTGGCCGCTGCTACGAGCAAGCAGACGAAGTGGAAAAAGGATAACAGCATATGCAGGCTGCTGATCCTGAATTCTATGGAAGACTCTCTGGCCGAGTCCTACACAAAGAGGACTTCTGCCAAAGAGATCTGGGAGTCCGTGGGGAAGCTGTATGACAACGACGAGGCCCGGTCGAAGATGTTCATGGTTGAAAAATACCACAAATGGGTCTTTGAAGACGAGAAGACCATGCTGCCCCAAGTGAAAGAGTTCCTGAAGCTGCGCCAGAAATTGGAGGACGATAGCATGCCCCTCGTCGACAAGTTCGTCGTTGGAGGGATCGTGGCAAAACTTCCTCCAGGATGGAGCAACATCTATGCAAGGATGCATAGGAAGAAGATGGAGATTAGCCTGGATAATCTCCTCAGCGAGATTCATGTTGAGGACGAGATGCGCTCTCAACAGAAGTTGGACACCCTGTCCAAGCAACTAGCAACGGCGAATCTGGTTCAAGCCACCAGAGAGAACAAAGGGAAGCAGGCGGCTTCTCACCACAAGAAGAAGGACTTCTCGAATCTGAAAGTGAAGGGTCCAGGATTCAAGCAACAGAAGTCCAAGTCCCATGTGACTTGCTTCAACTGTGGCAAGAAGGGTCACTATAAAAGTGAATGCAAGTTCAAGCCCAAAGAGCAAGGTGAGCCTAACAAGGTTTCTTTGGTTACTAATCAGGTTGCCATGATAGCACAGGTTGCAACTGTGGGGGCAGACTTGGACTGGTGGATAGACACTGGCGCGACATGTCATGTCTGTTCTGACAAGGACTGGTTCGTCTCCTATGAGCCTACTTCCGAGAAAGTCATGATGGCGAACCAGGCACAAGCTGAAGTACTGGGGATCGGGACGGTGGAGCTGAAGCTTACATCGGGGAACATTCTGACGCTTCAAGGTGTGAAGCATGTTCCTGCAATCGCAAAGAACCTGATCTCTGGGAGCCTGCTCTGCAACGCAGGCTTGAGGATGGACATCAATGCTGGCCAAATGGTGATGTCCAAGAAGGGTACTTTTCTTCGGGAAAGCTTTTCAGACTGAAGGAATGTACAAAATTCAGC
Organism: Iris pallida; assembly: GCA_029216955.1. Classification (NCBI taxonomy): domain Eukaryota; kingdom Viridiplantae; phylum Streptophyta; class Magnoliopsida; order Asparagales; family Iridaceae; genus Iris; species Iris pallida. The sequence continues at coordinate 12,603,396 of JANAVB010033011.1, read as the reverse complement.
TTGTTGTAACCCAGCATAATAATGTCAATGCTATCACTAGTTTGAATTACTCTCTTGAGTTGTGGCATAATAGACTAGGACATGTTCATTGTAAGCGAATAAACAAAATGTCTAGTCTAGGACTTATCTCCAAGTGTGGGGGTAAGATAGAGAAATGTGAGATATGTGCTCAGACGAAGATCACTAGGAAACCCTTCCACAGGGTCCATCGAAGCACAGATCTTCTGGAGTTGGTTCACTCAGATATCTGTGACTTCAAACAATTCTCTACAAAGGCCGGGATGAAGTATTTCATTACTTTCATCGATGACTTCTCCAAGTATGCCTTCGTCTATTTACTCAAATCTAAAGACGAAGCATTCGAGAAGTTCAAGGAGTTCAGGGCCGAGGCTGAACGGCAAACTGGACAACAACTCAAGAGGCTGAGGAGTGATCGAGGTGGGGAATATAGGTCTCATGAATTCTCATCATTCTGCAAAGAACATGGAATCATCAACGAGACGACGGCTCCGTATTCTCCACAATCCAACGGAGTAGCAGAAAGGAAGAACAGAACGTTGACAGAGATGATGAATTATATGCTGTTGACTGCGGGTCTCCCAAAGTGCTATTGGGGAGAAGCTGCATTAACGGCCACTTTCATTCTGAACAGAGTGCCGTATGCAACTTCCGACATAACTCCTCATGAACTCTGGTTCAAAGTCAGACCCAACCTGAATGTCATTCGAGTGTGGGGGTGCCTGGCATATGTGAAGCTCCCGGATCTAAAGATTCAGAAGCTGGGGACAAGGACTACTAAGGCGATCTTCCTGGGGTATGCCGAGAAGAGTGATGCTCGGAGATTCCTTGATATCGAGTCAAATCATATCATCGAATCTCGCGATGCTGAATATTTTGAAGAAAAGTTTGCAAGGCACAAGAACATTGTTCTCGCGGACATTCCGGAGAATAATGAGGGTGCGGAGCAGACAGAGATCTTTATCGAACCAGTAGTCCAAGATGGAGTTGTTGTCGAGGAGACACCAGCTGAACCAGAACTCGCTGAGCCGTCAACTAAGCGAGCGAGGAGGCCGAAAGACTTCGGAGATGACTTCTTCACCTATCATGTGGAAGCAGATCCGCTTACCTATGATGAGGCGATGAAGACCAGAGATGCTATATTCTGGAAGGAGGCGATTGACAACGAGATTGACTCAATCACCTCCAATAACACATGGGTATTGGTCGACCTACCAGAAGGAGCAAGACCCATCGGATGCAAATGGATCTTCAAGAAGAAGATGAAAGCAGATGGAACCATTGACAAGTTCAAGGCCAGGCTAGTGGCCAAGGGGTTTGCTCAGAAGCAGGGGATCGACTACTTTGACACTTATGCTCCAGTAGCTCGGATGACAACTATCAGATTGTTAATTGCTTTAGCAGCAATACACAAGCTGGTGATACATCAGATGGATGTAAAAACGGCATTCCTTAATGGCGAGCTGACCGAAGAGATCTACATGCAACAACCAGAAGGTTTTGTCGTCAGAGGTCTGGAAGACAAAGTCTGCAAGTTGATGAAGTCTCTGTATGGTTTGAAGCAAGCTCCCAAAATGTGGCATGAGAAGTTTGCCAAGGTGATAAGGTCAAATGGCTACAGGGTCAATGAAACAGACAAGTGTGTCTATACGAAGTTTGCTGACGGAAGAGGAGTAATCGTTTGTCTATACGTGGACGACATGCTAATCCTAGGTACGGATTTAAGCTGTGTCACAGAGACAAAGAAATTCCTCTCGACCAAGTTCAGTATGAAGGACTTGGGGGATGCCGACGTAATCTTGGGGCTCAAGATCATCCGGACAGGCACTGGAATAGCGTTGTCACAGTCTCATTACATTGAGAAGATGCTCTCTCGCTACGGGTATCAAGATCTTCCTATTATTGATACACCGTACAGGAGTGATCTGAAACTGGAGCCAAATTCGAAGGAGAGCGTCAGGCAGTTGGAGTACGCTAGCGTCATCGGAAGTTTGATGTACGCTACTACTGCCACAAGGCCTGACATAGCCTTTGCAGTGGAAATGTTGAGTCAATTTACGAGCAATCCAGGCGTAAAGCATTGGAAAGCTGTGAAGCGTGTTATGAGATATCTCAAGAAGACTCAGACATATGCACTATACTACAGCGGAGATCCGTCAGTAGTGGAAGGCTTCAGTGATGCTAGCTGGTGTTCAGAGGTGGAGAGCGAATATTCCACAGGTGGATATGTGTTCGCCATGGGTGGAGCTGCTATATCGTGGAAGTCGAAGAAGCAGACTATGTTATCTCGCTCCTCCATGGAATCTGAATTCTTTGCATTGGACGCTGCAGCAGATGAAGCAGAGTGGCTTCGGGAGCTCATGTATGACCTTCCAATGGTTGGGGCTCAGATACCGGCGATTCCGATATACTGTGACAACCAGGCGGCAGCAGTAGTGGCATCAAATGAACTCTTCAACGGGAAGAAGAGGACTGTGCGGTTGAAGCACAGAGCAGTGAACGATCTCATAAAAAGGGGCGTCATTGCAGTGATCGATGTTCGGAGTCAGAAAAACCTGGCGGATCCGTTCACGAAGGGTCTCAAGCGTCAGCTGGTCGAGGACACAGCAAGAAAGATGGGCTTGAAGGCATTCTAATATTGTGTCATTATAATCCTATCAATAAATTTTATGTTATTGGTTCAAAGAGAAATCTACCAGATATCTAATTTTTTGATTCAAGGGAGGACTATTGACTGGAAAAATATTAGTTAACAGTGGGCACTTGTTCTGCGGAACATGTAAGGGTTTCGGACCCAGAACCACTGTTGTCTACTATGAATTTTCTACGGAAAATTGATCCTGTGAGAAGGATGGCATAATGCCTTAATGAGTTCTCAGACTGAGTGAAGGTCTGTTATGCTTTACAGGAAGCATGGTGGCGCAACAACCACAAAGGAGTGTTACAACTCCATGCTACAGTGGGGTGACTCCACCATGAGGTTCCCAGGTAGGGGTAATGCCTCGGCTTTGTTAGCCAAGTTACAGGCGGCGTAGCACCGCATATAGGCAGGTAGCCTAATGTTGCATAATCGTAATAAAGAGATGTAGGCAGCACTACAAAGAGGCCGGTGTCCTCATGTTACAGTGGCATGACACCACGATGAGGTACCCAGGTAGGGGTAAAGCCTCGGCTTTGCAAGCCATGTCATAGTGGCGTAACACCACAAGGGAGCGTAAGGCTTCATGCTGGGTAGTTTGGCACTACAAAGAGGCTTGAGACCTCATGCTACAGTAGTATGACACTACGATGAGGTTCCCAGGTAGGGGTAATGCCTTGGCTTTGTCAGCCATGTCATAGCGGCGTAGCACCGCAAAGAAGCGCAATGCTTCATGCCAATGACTCTTTATATAGAACTCACCTATAGTGTATGGACAGAGATATCAGGCCGTCTCTTGAGGGTAAACTTGTAGACGCCCAAAAATTATACACTGAAACCAGGCTGGCACAAGGCCTTCAATGTGCAGCCAGAAGCACAGTTGATGTCACTATGTGAGTAGGAAGAATTGCAGTTATGGTGCAGAATTCAAGGCTTAGTCCATTCTTGTATCATGCTGTTATTTAACCTATGCGGGAAGATTCAAGTCGTAGCGACATCTCTCCTAATGCATGATGAACAATCACTGTGGGGAACGCTCAACCCATATATTGAGATATGTGGGGGATTGTTGGTGTTTTTGCCTTTGGACTAGAAAAGATAGTCCCACATCGGCTACACCAAATGGTGAGTATCTCAATATAATGCATTGCTTGTGTTGAGGTGTGCACATGAGGTGTAGTGGGGCACAAGTTTGTGCCATGTGGAAGTATTTTCCTAGAAGGAAAAAGGATTAAATCCAACAAGGATGCAAGTTAATTTTTGTTGTGCGGACTCGGACTCGGACGCGGACTCCAAGATGTCTCGTGCATGCACGGGAGGGTTCGGGGGGTAGGCGTGGACTGGCACACTTCTATGCTGATTGTGGGATGATCTAAAATATCAAACTCTATTTTTGAGTATTGGTATTTTAGTCCCACATCGGATAGGAGAAGAGGTGAAGTCTCTACTCCACTCTATAAATAGAGCCCCTTGGCCTCCTTTGAAAGATGCACCAAGAAGAGAGTTGAGGGAGTCTGTTAAGTCCAGGAAGCCCGTTCAAGTCTCAAATATTGACTTACGAGCGTTCCAGAAGTTCTCCTGAACTTGCTGGTTCCTGGGAGCTTATCCGTACTGCGGGTATAGCTTTGAGCGCCGGTGTTCAACACCCCAGCGAGATTCGCTCTTCTTCTTCCTTCCTCTTTCTGTTGCCTTCGAGAATCTGAGACTCAACTGTTGTTGATCATCTCTTGTTGCCTTCGAAAAACCGCTATTGCAAACGCGATTCGATTTTTTTAATCGTTTAGGCTACGCAATCAGCATTATTTGCATCTCTTTTTTAGGGATTGCAACTGAATTATTTGCATCTCTTTTTTAGGGATTGCAACTGCATTCTTTGCATCTCTTCTTAGGGATTGCAACTGAGTTTTTCCATCGATTGTTTGCAAATAGACTAACATCTTTTTCTCTTTCGTACTTCTTAAAAAGGAAGAAATTTGATTTCCTTGAAGAAGGAAATACAGCAGAAGTCTGATGTTCTCTTATCATTATTTTATTATTATTATTATTTTTTTATTATTACTAAGTTAGTAAAGATATGTTGGTAAAAAAAATCATGTATACATAATATATGGTATTTGTTTTATTTGGAGTCAATTAATATATATATATATATATATATATATATATATATATATATATATATATATATATATATATATATATATATATATATATATATATATTAATGAGTATTATTTTAGTGGTTGTTATCATTAGTTTAAATATTGATATCGATTTTTCCAAAACATTGGATATGATAAAATATAGAATTTGGTTCTGCCTAAACTATGATTACCAAAATATTTTATGGTATTCTAAAAAAAAAAAAAAAAAGCTATTAGGGCTTGACCCTATATGTATTTTAAAACTGAATTTCAAAGCCTAATTATAGTATTATTTTATGATATTTTCTGTAGCTTTTGACCTAAAAATGTTTATTTGACAAAAATAGTTTTTTCCTTAAAATGAGTTTTCTGTGTTTTTCAAAGGTTTAACTATAAATTATTTTAACTAAGAAAATATTTTTTAATTAAAAAAAAGGGTACAGTACTTTTTTCCGCAAATTCTCACTAACTATCAACCTTACTCGTGACTAACTCCATAAGCCTATTTTTCCACGACCAGACCTCTACACATCGACCATGGCTATTGGACTATTGGGACAGGTCGAAACACCGCACAACACCATGTAACATCAGGTAAGATACCTTGCCATCTTTACTGCTTACATTTAGTTGTATTTTATTTCAGTTATTGTATCTATATTTCTCGTTTATTATTTTCTTCTTGCATGTGGACTTAGAGTTAAGGGACTACCGTCAACTTAGTGTATCTCATTAAACTTGTCACGATTGTATCACGAGTTGTGTGTGAGTTATGAGTATCATATAGAGGTTACTTGCGTGTTGGCTGATCCCTCGTGCGCATGCGTAGGAATAACTGTCAATAGATGTATGCTAGAAGACTTGACAGTTATTAAGAATAAAACAGTGTTGTGGAAGTGACACGTGTTGGTGCGGCATGGTTACGACGCATGTATAGTATCATAGGGAGGGAGAGGACAGCTACTAGCGTAGGGGCTACATTTACTTTTTACATACATTTGTGGGCCGATAGTGACTCTTATGAGCGCTACCTTCTGCCCTAGCCGATAGTGACTCGAATGAGCGCTACCTACTGCCATTCTCTTTATTTACTCTGCTGATCCTACAGCCCCTGCGTAGAACGTTGTCCTCAAAGTGCATATCACTTAGACGGTTAGGGACATAGTTGTGTTGTAGTCTTATAGTGTTTACATTTGCAGTTAAAATGGCATGTTCTTCATATATCTTGTTACGTCCCTCTGAGGACCTGGTGATCTCTCCAGGTGTACGTGTTTTGTGACTTCCTACAGGTGCTCTAGCTAAGGCTATGACTTGCGCTCTATTCCGTCGAGATGTTGCTTTTTGATCGTCATCCCCTTCGCTCGATCAAATCACTTTCTTTGTATATTTCTTCCCTATTTAAATTAGTTTGTAGTGGATTTATCTCCATTCAACGATTGTATACATGACAAACTCAAAGTTGCTTCTATATCATTATTTATCTACGTAGATGAGATTTAGTGCCTTGGCTTTCTACATTTTACAGCTTATGTATACATACGAGTCTTTTATTTACTCGTATGTATACAGCTGGCATGATACGTTTATAGTCCTTCTATTTTGGGACTGGAGCGTTACATGTTTTTGTGGTGGCCCATACAGGTCGAGTTTATCACTTCGGTTACGTGACTGTACCAGTGTGAACTTGCAGATAGGATTAGAGTTTAGAATCTCATCCACATACTTGACCTCCTTTCCTTGACTCTAAATTTTGAACTCTCATTTGCCTTCCTTGATCTGCATCTTGCTTGATTCCTTTCTATCGTAGATTCTTATTTCTCGTGCTTAATAATGATTAGGAAGGTAACTGCACTAGTATATGCTCATAGGTCAAACACATGGCTAGAATGATTCCATTGACAATTAGTATGTATTGAGGTCTTGATTGAGTTATAGAGGCCTTTTAATTCAAGGATCTTGGTACTCTATTTTTCTAAAGGTATGATTTAAGGATTAGCTAATTCCAAGTTGGATAGTAGCATATTACCGCCTTCAAAGGATAGTTGGGATTTATTTTGATATTACAAGGTGGTATACACAAGAGGATAGCTAGATCGAGAAAATAAATTTATGATTTATGATTTTTGGAAATTGTGAAATAGTTTATGATTTATTGGGATATGTAATCGATTTGAGAAACATCTTTTTTTGTGACACATGATTTACGGTTAAGTTCAAGTTGGGATTGTAATATGTTAAAGTTTATCTCGAAGTTTCTTTAAGAGTTTTAAATTATAAGTTTTGATTTTGTAAACGACTAGAGAATATGGAAGTTTAGATTGGAAAAAAAAATTGATCTATGATTTATAAGGTTATTTAGATTTCGAGTTTAAAGCCTTGATTATGAATATTTAAATTTTGATGGAAAAAAATGTATATTCAATTTACGATATACAAGGATTATTTCGAGATTGACTAGAGATTTAAATTTTTATTAAACTTGACAACCTAAGATGATTAGAAATTTTGGTGGAGTATCTTGAGATTTTTATTTAGAAACTTTTGAGGAACTTGAAATTTGAGATTTGTTCATATATTGGTAGAGGACCAAGAAGCAAGCAAGGTCACCCAATGAGATAGAAGTATTCTACATTAAGTTGCCATACCACCTATGATTATGATATTGCATATACACAAGAATAGTTAGTCATCGACCAAACTGTATAATTATATCTTTATCTTGACTTACTTGACCTTCCCTCAAATCTAGATCTTTTATCGTGACCATCTAATTGTTTGAAACATAGAACGATTAGAATTATTCCCTTGACCATACCCTTATCTATGGGACTACCCTCTCTCTAGAAACTATGTCTTTAACTTATTTTACCTTGATCTACGAGATTTCCTTAATTATCTTTATTTCGTGCTTTAACTTGATCCTTTTATTTGAGCGTTAATTAGAGCCTCATGAACTCCCACTTACCATATAGACCATTTGGTGTCCTCGACCGCGACATCAATAATTAGAGCACGAGACCAGCTGTTACCTTCCAACCAATTTCACATGCAAGACCTAGACGAGCTCACATTCATGTAGGTATATCATGTCCCACTAAAACACGCCCCCTTGTACTCTATTTTTATGATACGACTTTCGAGTGAAAATGGCTAGCTATAAATCCTACCATAATAATATGGTCCTTTCTGACTTCGGTTAGAGATCAAATCTTGACTCAAGTCTTTCGACCCGATATATGATTGTGATCTACTTAATTCCTTATTATGCATAACTTTGTGTGTTAACTTGATTGCTTAACCTTTGTCATTTTATTTGCATGCCTTATCTTGATTTACTTACGCATAATACCCTTATACTCTCCATGCAATATTAGCAACCCTTACTTTTCTCCTTTTTGATTAAATTGCTTCACTCATATTTCACCTTGATTCCTCCGTGGTTTATGCAATTTTGTTCATTTTATGATTTTCTTGTTCAAAGATGAAATTGATCATGACATCCTTTGGTTGGAAAGAGGTTAGATTAGAAAATTCCTAGAGAAAGGTAGCGGTAAAGTTGAATAAGATGATTGAGTATGCATAAGTAAAAACTGTGGTAAAACCTATGAGGTAGAGTATATTTTATGATCAAAGGAGAGTAGATTCTTGTTCGACAAATTGGTTCTTTACTTTATGCGATGATAAATAGAGTGTTTGAAGAGTTCAAGAAGAGTGAAACCTCTTAAACCCTTAATGATTAATAATTTAACTATGTGATGATGGTAAATATAAAGGTCATAATAAGGTAAGATAAATTTTACTTTTGACTAAATTGAGTGAAGAAATTTTACGTAAATTCTTGAAGGTAATTATGTAAGAGGAAACTAGCTCGAGAGAAAATATGTAGGAAGAAGAGTATTAGAGATTTATTGCATAAGAAGTTTGGGCTTATTCAAAATTTTACAATTTGAGATATAAATTCATATCGAAGTAACTATGATTTTATCTACGACTAAATTGACTGAATATTTATTGAATCTTAACCTTCAAAGAGATTATGAAAGACGAAATTTAGCTTGACAAAAAAGGGGTATATAGATATGTTGGAAGAAATTCTTTTTACCGAATCCAAAAGTATTGGACTTATCGAATTTCTATCGTTGCGATATTGGATTAGATATATAAAAATAGTAAAAATTCAAAACTTTTGTGGATCGATTGTTGGAGGTTAAAAGATTTCAAGAAATGATGGTTATAAACCTTGAGAGGATTAATAAAATAGATAAAAAGTTGAACATAGAAAGGTGTTGATGATTATGTTAAAACACGAAGTCGGAGGTTTTGACGATATCAAAAACAAGTTAAATTTTGAATGTTGAGATAGTGATCATAATTTTGAGACGAAGGAAGCCCTTGCCTATCGTAAGTTATAAAATTTTCATTGTTGTCGTTGGATGGTAGAGGGGATCGAATTCAATACTGATTGGTTGTCATGAGATATTTTTCTAAACTATATCTTTGAATTCATACTTCCTAGTTACCCAATTTGCAGTTATTCCGTAATTATTTCCTTTCATTGGAAGCTTTTCTTCTTGTCAAATAAATTGATCGATTTCTTATCGGTAAACTCCTTCTACCTCCTCAACCCTACCTACCCTACCTATTCCTAAATTTCGAGGACAAAATTCTTCTAAGTTGGGTAGGATGTAAACTCCCCTAAATTTAGACTACGATTTTTATAATTTTGTATTATTTTGTACTTCATATTTTTACGTCGCATACGAGTTCACAATTGTCGTATTTTACGTAGCATGCGAGATTTGCATTTCGTATTTTCTTGTCGAGTGCGAATATGTACAAGATACATATTTATTTTAAATTATTTTATTAGAAATATTATTATTTTTCTTTCATCTATCTTAAGTTACAAAAAGGCGTAGCGTCTCGAGGTTTGCAAATTGTATTGTTTTAACTAACATAAAAAGGGCTACCTTATTTTATTATAAAAATATAATTGGTAAATTCGAAAATGATGTTTTACTCTTACTATTTTGCATAAGAGAATATAAACTTAAATTTATATTTTTATATATTTCGAAATTAATTAATAATAATATTTTATTATTATTTCGAAAAGGATATTTGGAAATTTTGTTTGTGTTAATATTTGATTAATTATGAAAAGATTTGTTAGTAACTCATTTTTAAATAAAGTTTAAATTAAAGATGATTTAACTTGGTTTTAGTTGATACTGAAGCGAGTTTAAATTGATTTAAATTAAATAAGACATTATCTAGAGGGAGATTTAAACTACCACTAGTTCTTATCCATCTTGGGGCACCACATCCTATATAAGGAGAGGCTCCATATTATTATTCCATCAATCCTACAACCTAAATTCTATAATCCAGTATCCTGTGCATCGTGTCTGTGACCACGAAATTCTTATTCCAGTCTCGTTCATCTACCATCAACGCCACCATTATCCCGGCCACCACCTTCCGAACACCGTTCCCGGCCAACCGACCAAACCATCCTCATCCACACCACACTACCGCTGTCACCTCCATCACCCCGACCTCCAACCTGTCACTCCCGTTTTTTGTTATACGTATTTTCAGTATACGTGTACGGAATTCCGATCCGTAATCAGACTTGTCTAGCTTAATCTTGCATGACTTGGTTTATTTTGGTTTATTTTGACTTGGTTTCGGCTTGGGTTGGTTTGTTTTGGTTTAAGGTGGTTCATCATGAACCCAACCCCCTACCTACCACCATCTCCATTTAAAGTCCAACTACTTTCTCTCTCTTCACTTATTCTCATTTACTCTTCTTCTTCTCCATTAACCTCTCCTCTAACCTAAGAAAATCCATAGGCAAGTGCACCTTGCTTCCACATAAAAACCAATTTTTATGGTTCATTTATCTTCCTATCGTGATTCTAAGATAGTTTAGAACTTGACATTTTGCATTTTGAAGTTTTATTTTTGTAGATCTAGAAATTTGGCATTCTCAGATTTTGGTGGTTTTGATCTATCAAACTTTCTTATTTTCAAGTTTTGATCGTTCCAGGTTGTTGAGATTTGTGTTATACCCCATTTTGATCTAAGAAAGTCCCATTTTTTGGCTTAGATTGAAAGTTTCATGGAATTTGGAGTTCTGAAGGTTCTCTACGCCCACGTTTATTCGTGCCAGCGTAGTATCAAACTCTACGTCCACGTTTATTCGTGTCAGCATGAATCTGGATTATGCAAGTCAAGACTGTTTTACGCGTAACACAAAGTCTACCCTGCTTTGGCGTAAAACAAGTTTCACGCGTAAACTTTACTCCTTGGGCGTACCTCCTTTATGCGTACCTCCTTTACGCGTACTTCCTTTACGCGTACTTCCCTTGGCGTACTCCTCTGGCTTGGCGTACTCCTTTGGCGTACTCCCCTGCCCGGAGGCTTCTTAGCACTAGCGTATCTTACCCCCTTGTCGGCGTAGTATGGCCCTGGCATCCATTGCCCTAAATTCACCTTTATTGGGCGCATGGCATCCCTTATTATATCCTTACGCCTTTTTGACATAAACTCGATTTAATCATGATATGTTAATATTGTAACGATAATCTGTACACGGCATAATTTTGTGATAACTCATGATAGTGGCCCGTCGTGGCGCACTCCTAACAAGTAACAAGTACAAGTAACATTACATGATGGTGACCCGCTGTGGTGCACCTCTGACAAATAATCCTGACATGAACTCATGAACACCGTTGCGACGGTTATCTTGACCTGCTAAGTAATCTTGACATGTAACCTTGAACGTTGTTGCGACGGCTAACTTGACATGCTAAGAACATTCTCGTCTTGACACCGTGGGTGATTGCTTTGGACTTTGTCTGTAAAAGCTACCAGTCTAGTCTTGTCTTGCATCATGTCTAGGATATGGATCCCTGGTTACCACGGTCAGGGATTCATACTGAATCTGACTATGTTAATGATTAGATAAATCAAGTAGCTCATATAGAGAGATATTTTGGCTACAAGTAATCCCGTTATCTGGGTGCCTTCCTTGAATGGACTTGTAGCCTGCCGTCGAGTAGGGCACATTTCCAGTCCACTGTCATGTGGGACACTTCTTGAAATAAGTAATATGTACACTGTCATGTGTTGCACGCCCAAGTCACCTAATAACTCTTTTAGGGTACATTTGTCTCCTGGGCGATGTACCCACTACTATACATATACATGGGATATATTTGTCTCATGGGCGATGTATTCGCTATAAATTCTTGTAACTTGCGTCTGGATAACCTGTATAGTCTGCAGGGCTGGTGGCCGTAGGAATATCTCATTGCATCTTACTAGTAACTAGGCTTGTGATAACTCCAGTTAGTTAAAGTATCAAGCCGTACTCTTTGCTTGACCGTGAATGTTGGATGGAGTCCTATCTTGTCTAGTCTTGCCTAGATCCAGTATATGCTTATCTCAGGACATGTTTGTTTATGCTTTACTCTTGTCGATAATTGGTTAGAGACTAAGTTCTGTTCAGGCGAAGGGTTACAACCCCGGTCCTTATTTGGTTTACGGGTTGTAACTTGGTTACCGGAATAGTCCTTTAGTTATCTTATCGTTTATCACCATGTTTTCTCTAACTCATGTCTTTTATTATTTCATTTATGCTTTGTGTTCTAACTTGCTGGTTTTAGTTCTTAAGTGAAGCCTCCCTTGTGGTACTTGCTCTTTCTGGGATCTGACCCAGCTGATTTTGTATGGCCAGATTTCAGAGCAACACCCGAGAATCTACCTGTCTTCCAGCCAGATGGTGGACAATAGAAGAAACCCTGGCAACGAGTGGGTTTTATTTTGCTCTCCCGCTCTTTTGTAAAATTATTCTTTTGAGGCGTTTAGCCGTCGAGCAAGTGTTAGCTCGTGTTGAATACTTATATTCCTTGTCTGCCTACGGGCTGTAACATGACTAACAAATCCTAGGGTTGATCATGTATGACTGAAACTCTTGCTAGTCCTCACATTTTGTACGACTAGCTTTATGATCATATGTATATGAAATATATGGGACGCCTTACTATTGAGTATCTGATGGTCTAACTAGGGGTGAGCATTCGGTTTATTCGGTTCCAACCGAACCGAATAACCGAAAATCGAATTGGACCGAAATCGAATAAGCAAAACCGAAACCGAACCGAATTGGTCAATAACCGAACCGAACCGAACCGAATTAAATCGGTTCGGTTTTCGGTTTATTCGGTTTATGGGTTTTTTTGTGCTTTTTTTGTTAATATATATCATAACTAAATATACCTAGATATATTTAGTATATACCTATAGTATATACCTATATATATTTTGTATATACCTATAATTAATACATATATATATATATATATATATATATATATATATATATATATATATATATATATATATATATATATATATATATATTAAACTAAATTTTCTTATTCGGTTTTCGGTTTTGGACCGAAACCGAAACCCAAAACCGAAACCGAAACCGAATAAAAAAATTTAGTATTTTTAAAACCGAAACCGAACCGAATTTTTTTAAAACCGAACCGAATCTCTTATTCGGTTCGGTTCGGTTTTCGGTCCAAAACCGAATAAGGCTCACCCCTATGTCTAACATCTTATAACTATTATTGCTTGCTTAAGATTGAGACACTAGGCTTGTTCTTGACCATAAGAGACTGATGGCTTGTAGATAAACCCTCATACATCTAGACAGCCGTGACCGTATCTGGAGGTGGATCACACTTCTATATACGTAGCTGGCTGTGTCTGCCCCCGCTCTCCAGTATTATGGTTCTGGGGCGTGACACAACCATTGCATATTCTTTCCCGCACACCACCGTGGCCTTTACCACCATCACCCCGTCGTCCCGACGAACCTCCTCTCGGCCACCCCGGCCGAGGCGGCAGCCCACTCCACCTTTATTTACACCAACACCGCCAGCACCCCCAAAACCACCGCCGCCATCAACCTGTACAAACTGCCACCGCCATCATCATCTAGCTCCACCACCGTTACAAGTTCGCCACTGCCACCAACAGTTAAACTACACAATTAGAAAAAAAAGTCGAAACCCTAACCTTGGCTCTTCCATCGCCGGCCCACTCCTCGTCGAGTTCGTCGATCTCGCCGCCTCCGCGAGATCGGGCCCATCCTCGCCGCGCCAGAACCCTCTCGTGCAGTCGTCGGCGATCACGACGTCCGCACCAACCGGTTGGGCGCTGCCCGACCCTCCCGGCGAGCGGTCGCTTCCAAGCACAACTGCAGCGCCACCGCCTCGAGCCCCGGCCGTCTCCTACGCGGAACCTCACTTGCGTGTCGATCTTCGGCGCCACCTTCCACCAGGTGATCCCCTCTTCTTCCGATCTCCTTCTTCCCCTTTTCCCTCTCTGCTTCCCTAATCTCCTTCTTTTTCTCTTTCATACTTCTTAAAAAAGAAGAAATTTGATTTCCTTGAAGAAGGAAATGCAGCAAAAGTCTGCTGTTCTCTTATCATTATTTTATTATTATTATTATTTTATTATTATCATTAAGTTAGTGAAGATATGTTGGTAAAAAAAAATCATGTATACATAATATATGGTATTTGTTTTATTTGGAGTCAATTATATATATATATATATATATATATATATATATATATATATATATATATATATATATATATATATATATATATATATTAATTTGTTTATTAGTGAGTATTATTTTAGTGGTTATTATCATTAGTTTAAACATTGATATCAATTTTTCAAAAACATTGGATATGATAAAATATAGAATTTGGTTCTGCCTAAACTATGATTACCAAAATATTTTATGGTATTCTAAAAAAAATACAAAAAAAGCTATTAGGGCTTGACCCTATATGTAATTTAAAACTAAATTTCAAAGCCTAATTATAGTATTATTTTATGATATTTCTGTAGCTTTTGACCTAAAAATGTTTATTTGACAAAAATAGTTTTTTTTTCCTTAAAATGAGTTTTTTGTGTTTTTCAAAGGTTTAACTATAAATTATTTTAACTAAGAAAATATTTTTTTTATTATTAAAAAAAAGGGTACAATACTTTTCTCCGTAAATTCTCACTAACTGTCAACCTTACTCGTGACTTACTCCATAAGCCTATTTTCCCGCGACCAGACCTCTACACATCGACCATGGCTATTGGACTATTGGGATAGGTCAAAACACCGCACAACACCAGGCGTTACATCAGGCAAGATACTGCTTATATTTAGTTGCATTTTATTTCAGTTATTGTATCTATATTTCTCCTTTTTTTTTTTTTTTGTGCATGTG
Source organism: Iris pallida (assembly GCA_029216955.1). NCBI lineage: Eukaryota > Viridiplantae > Streptophyta > Magnoliopsida > Asparagales > Iridaceae > Iris > Iris pallida. Next base: position 12,588,277 of record JANAVB010033011.1, on the reverse strand, counting down.
GACTTAGAGTTAAGGAACTACCGTCAACTTAGTGTATCTTATTAAACTTGTCACGATTGTATCACGAGTTGTGTGTGAGTTGTGAGTATCATATAGAGGTAACTTGCGTGTTGGCTGATCCCCCGTGCGCATGCGTAGGAAAAACTGTCAATAGATGCATGCTAGAAGACTTGACAGTTATTAGGAATAAAACAGTGTTGTGGAAGTGACACGTGTTGGTACGGCGTGGTTACGACGCATGTATAGTACCATGGGGAGGGAGAGGACAGCTACAAGCGTAGGGGCTACATTTACTTTTTATACACATTTGTGGGCCGATAGTGACTCTTATGAGCGCTACCTTCTGCCCTGGCCGATAGTGACTCGAATGAGTGCTACCTACTGCCATTCTCTTTATTTACTCTGCTGATCCTACAGCCCCTGCGTAGAACGTTGTCCTCAAAGTGCATATCACTTATGTAAAACCCCTAAATTTTTACTATTTTTTTATTTTATTATTGTGTACTGATTTAAAAAATTTTGTATTATACGTCGCGTAGTCGTATTAAACGTCGCGCACGAAATTTTATTTTTCAAATTTGCTCGACGAGTGCGATTATGTGCGAGAGTACATATTTTAGAAAAACATTTTTGTTCTATTTTTTTTTATAGTTTCAAATAATAGATATAATAATTAGTTTTGCTATCATTCTAAGTTTGTTATTTTTACTTCATTTCTAAAAGTTATTAATAATAAATAATATATTTTTTTATACTAGAAAAGCATAATTATGTAAAAAAATATTCTTAGTGCATACATATAAGTCATAAATATTTTATTGGTTTATTTTAAATAATAATGTAATTTTTGAAATTATGATTATTAGTATTTTTGGAAAATATATTTCGAAATTATTGTGACGATTTAAAATTTGATTTGAAATTTTAGATTTATTTAAATAGTTAAATATTTGAAATTTTATTTATCCCATTGATTTTAAACTAAAAATTTAAATTTGATTTAAATTGGATTTGTAATTGATTTCGAATTGGATTGATTTCAATTAATAGGTGATTTATCTAAATGGGGAATTTAAGTCCTAATCCTTATCCTAATGGAAATTTTCACATCCTATAAATAGGCAGGTACCCCTCCATAATTCTCTCCACAACCAATTTTTCCACAAAATTCGTGTATCGTGTCGGTGTCGCAGTTTTCCATCCACTACTTTTTCTTTTACATGTACACTTGGCCCTGTCCGACAACCCCGGGCCTCGGCCCTAATCCTAATCCTAGCAAGCTGGCCGTCCCGCCATTGCTGCCACAGTCAACACCACCACTGTTGCCATCGCCATCATCCCCTTCGCCTCCTTCAACCCGATCACCACCAACCTCGCTCCTCGCCTGCTATCACCTCCATCTACCCGACCAGACCCCAACAGCCCCTCTCGACACCACAAACACAACCATCCGGCCACCCGACGCCAACATCGCCGCCGAACCTAATCACCATCCCCAAAGTCCACAACAAGTAAAAGAGAAAGGGAGGGGACAGAACCTCACCTCCGGCGAGCCACTTCGCCGTAGACCCACGCGGCCGCGCCCTTGAGCGCCTCCCAGATCCGGCGAACAGTAGTTCGGCCGCTGTGTCACCACCGTGCCGTCTCCCGTGCGGTTGAAGCGACCGCAGCACCGCCTCCTTCCGGTGACTTCCCCACCGCCGACGACGAGAAGCGCCTCCGCCTCCGATCCCCGAGCGCCGCCCCTCCAGTGAGATCCTCCCTACTCCGACCGCCTCCATCCTTCCCTACTTCGCCGGCCTCCGCCCGGAGCGCGCCTCCCCCAACGGCGCTGTCCTCCGTCGCACCAGGAGCAGCTCCGCCCAGCCGCGTCGAGCTTCCCTCCGCCGACTCGGCGAAACCCTCAGCCGCTCTGTCCTTCACGAACCGCCGCCGTCCAAACCCGAACCGCCTCCGACCGTCGTCGCCACCTAGATCCCCGCGCCCCCATCCTCTTCCTCCTCCGGCGACGTCGACGGCCGTCGCGACCCGAGCGTCCGCCGCCGCCCAAGGCCTCGTCCTCCGCCCGCGCGCTCCAGCCGCCCCGCTTCAGCGCCGCCTCGGTCCAGATCGGGACTCCCCATGCGCCGGCGACCGCCGCGCCACGTCAATGCCGACCCCCTACCTCGGTGAGAAACCCCCTATTCTCCACCTCTCTCCTTCTTCCCTTTCTTATTTCCAACAGCACATGAGGAAGAGAATAAGTATGGTTTATTTAAGTGGGTTATTATTTTTATTATTATTATTATTATTATTATTATTATTATTATTATTATTATTATTATTATTATTAAGTAGTATTATTGTTCTGTTATTATTATTATTATTATCATTATTATTATTATTATTATTATTATTATTATTATTATTATTATTATTATCATTATTATTATTATTTTGCCAACTGATATTGCCATTATTATGATTTTTATTATTATTAACATTTTTATTGATATTATTAAAACTTATTTTTGGAGGGATATATACAATATCTATATTTTGACAATTTGAGACTTTTAACCTGATTTTTATGATTTTTCCAAAATACTATACGTATATTATTTTGACCCAATATTAGTAATGATCTTTTATTTCTCGTTATAGTAGAGGTAGATATTTTCTTAAACGGGTTTCAAATATTCATTAAAGTTTTAAATAATTTCTAAATAAGTTCATAAATATTTTGCTAAGTATTTATATATTTAAAAAATAATAAATAATAAATAAATTTTATTTCCTAAAGTAATATTCTAAATAGCTATAAATATTTTAAAAATAAACTATATTCTTGACCTTGTGACTAAACCCTTAATCAAATTCTTTCATCCTTTTAATCATGACTAATTAATTATTTCAATTTCCTGAGAACCCGAACTTCTCCACATTTGCCTTAGCCAAATGGACTGTTTGAACGCAACGGGATTATCGGTTTCACCAGCAAGGACCTCAGGCAAGACACCTGGCCTTCACTGTTTAATTTCTTGCTCAATATCATGCATGTTTTAATTGTTGTCAATTCAAAACCATATGTAGTTGTAAATTATTATATTTAGTTTTCTTTATGCATTTGGCCTAGAGTTAAGGGACCACCTTTGTTTGTGCCGCATTCATTGGCCGACACCTGTGTACCACGATGTCACGTGTCTCATATAGATTCGGACTTGCGTACCGACCGTACATCGGTGCGTACAGGACGAGCGTTAGGGTATAACTGCTAATATAAATTGCCTAGAAGACTTAGCGGTTATTAGGAATATCGTGGTGTGGATTCAGCACGAGTAGAGCATGGGGAGGGTGAAGACCGCTATTAGGCGCAGGGGCTTTCACACCTTTACCTTCTTCTAGCTGCCATTTGTGACTCAGTCGAGAGCTAGTGGTCGTGCATTTATTTATTTTTCTCTAGATGCCACTAGTGCCTCGGTTGAAACACAAATGTGCCGTGCATTTACCTTCGTCTAGCTGCCGTTAGTGACTCACCCAAGAGCTAGTGACCGTACATTTATTTTTCTCTAGATGTCCCTTAGCTCTCGCTCGAGTGCTAATGGGCCGTGCATTTACTTTTCTCTAGACGCCACTAGTGCCTTGGTTGAAACGCTAACGCGTCGTGTTTCTAGTCTCGGGAGCCCTTGTGTGGAACGTTGTCTTCAAAATGCATTTACACATAGAATGGTTAAGGACCTTTAATTGTGTAGTCACATTTACTTTTCTGTTGAGCTTTATTATTCAGTTATTGGCATGATATTATGTGTCTTTTTACGTCCCTCTGAGGACCTGGTTATCTCGCCAGGTGTGTGCTCTTGTCTTTCGCAGGTGCTCTAGTTCTAGCCATGGCCGACTCCATTTCTTCGAGGATGATTACACTAGGATCGTCTTCGCTCGCTCGCCAAATTTATTTTATTTTCCATGTATTTCTTTCCTTGCTTGTTGGTAGTGGATTTGTCTCCGCCCAACATATTGTATAAAGACTTTTCATAGTTGGTATTATGATATCTTTAATTTTTCCTTTATTTTGTGGATGAGATTAGTCGTTATGGTTTCTACTACATTTTACAGCTTATGTATTCATACGAGATTTCCATATATTGGAGTATACTTCGTATGAGTACAGCTGGCATGTCTACGTTTCTAGTCCTACGTATTTTGGGACTGGGGCTTACATGTTTTTGTGGTGGCCCATGCAGGTCCAGATAAATTGTTTGGTTACTTTACCGTACCAAGCAAGCCTGCGTATAGGATTAGAGTATAGGATCTCATCCACTTACTTGACCTCCTTCCTAGATTTTATCTACCGTTTGACTCATCAATTGTATCTTGCTTGATTCCTTCCACCCCTTATCTTCCCTTCGTGCTTGTTAGAGAGTGACCCTACTAGTTAGATGTCCCAAAACACCCTTAGCTTAATTCTTTTAAGTTGGGTAGAACACCCCCGACCCGACACACCCTTGACCATTAAGGAGAATACAGATAGGATTATCTAGACCATAGAGACTAGAGTAATTTAACCCATTTGGTCAACCAAGTCTTGGTCAATAAAACCGTAGAATGATGGTATAGGAATAAACAAGTCTTAGATCCTTATGACTCTTAGACTATTCACATTTGTTTTTATTTCATCTACCATCGTGCGTATGTTCTATTATCTAGACAAATGATGCTAATGTAGCCTAGTTTTTGCAAGCTTATTCCTTAATCGAGCTTGTTCAAGACATATGTTATTTGGGTCGCTCCCACTAACATATTGTCTAATCAGAACCGGTGCATGATGGTCTGATCAACCGAGTGCACTTTGGTTCGCCTTTTCAACCTACGTGGATGTGATATAGTTAAACTTACCCCTTGGAATCCCATCCACGACTGCCTTGACGATTCTTTTGAAATCTATACGACCGCCTTTGAACCACGTATTCGTAATTGATAATATCGTCATTGAACTCCTTAAATCGCTTTCGCCTTCACCGATTTTTGAAAGGACGAAGGCACTTGTACTAGAACTTCCTCTAGCCTTCCTATCGACTATGACCATTCTCACTCAACGTTGCTATATCTTCATCCTAAACTCCTCGTCCTCTTTCTCGGCCCTATACTTACTATCATGACCTCTAATCGCTCAACTTAGAAGTAAACATAATTCGCTCTCTTAAATCGTGCCCTCAACCTACTCTCAAAACCTATCTTTTTGGTCTCTCATTTTGATGCCATATTACACCTTCCATGTTATCATGACTAACTTTAACCCTAATCATTTTCCCTCTGACTTTAGTTAGCCATATCCATGATTTATTTTCGTCATTATTTAAAAATCGCAATTTTCTAATACATGTTTGTATTGAACGTCGTTTCTTTGCCTCGTCCAGTGACTTGATCGTATTCATTACCGATACCTCCTTGTGTCTTCTCACCCCCCCTACAAATTCTTAATTTCGAGGACAAAATTCTTTTAAGTTGGGTAGGATGTAAAACCCCTAAATTTTTACTTTTTTATTTTATTATTTTTTACTGATTTAAAATTTTTTGTATTATACGTCGCGTAGTCGTATTAAACGTCGCGCACGAAATTTTATTTTTCGAAATTGCTCGACGAGTGCGATTATGTGCGAGCGTACATATTTTAGAAAAACATTTTTGTTCTTTTTTTTTATAGTTTCAAATAATAGATATAATAATTAGTTTTGCCATCATTCTAAGTTTGTTATTTTTACTTCATTTCTAAAAGTTATTAATAATAAATAATATATTTTTTTATACTAGAAAAGCATAATTATGTAAAAAAATATTCTTAGTGCATACATATAAGTCATAAATATTTTATTGGTTTATTTTAAATAATAATGTAATTTTTGAAATTATTATTATTAGTATTTTTGGAAAATATATTTCGAAATTATTGTGACGATTTAAAACTTGATTTGAAATTTTGGATTTATTTAAATAGTTAAATATTTGAAATTTTATTTATCCCATTGATTTTAAACTAAAAATTTAAATTTGATTTAAATTGGATTTGTAATTGATTTCGAATTGGATTGATTTAAATTAATAGGTGATTTATCTAAATGGGGAATTTAAGTCATAATCCTTATCCTAATGGGAATTCCCACATCCTATAAATAGGCAGGTACTCCTCCATAATTCTCTCCACAACCAATTTTTCTACAAAATCCGTGCATCGTGTCGGTGTCGCAATTTTTCATCCACTACTTTTTCTTTTACATGTACACTTGGCCCTGTCCGACAACCCCGGGCCTCGGCCCTAATCCTAACCCTAGCAAGCTGGCCGTCCCGCCATTGCTGCCACCGTCAATACCACCACTGTTGCCATCGCCATCATCCCTTTCGCCTCCTTCAACCCGATCACCACCAACCTCGCTCCTCGCCTGCCATCACCTCCATCTACCCGACCAAACCCCAACAGCCCCTCTCGACACCACAAACACAACCATCCGGCCACCCGACGCCAACATCGCCGTCGAACCCAATCACCATCCCCAAAGTCCACAACAAGTAAAAGAGAAAGGGAGGGGACAGAACCTCACCTCCGGCGAGCCACTTCGCCGTAGACCCACGCGGCCGCGTCCTTAAGCGCCTCCCAGATCCGTCGAACAGTAGTTTGGCCGCTGTGTCACCACCGCGCCGCCTCCCGTACGGTTAAAGCGACCGCAGCACCGCCTCCTTCCGGTGACTTCCCCACTGCCGACGACGAGAAGCGCCTCCGCCTCCGCCTCCGATCCCCGAGCGCCGCCCCTCCAGTGAGATCCTCCCTACTCCGACCGCCTCCATCCTTCCCTACTCTGCCGGCCTCCGCCCGGAGCGTGCCTCCCCCGACGGCGCTGTCCTCCGCCGCACCAGGAGCAGCTCCGCCCATCCACGTCGAGCTTCCCTCCGCCGACTCGGCGAAACCCTCAGCCGCTCTGTCCTTCACGAACCACCGCCGTCCAAACCCGAACCGCCTCCGACCGTCGTCGCCACCTAGATCCTCGTGCCCCCATCCTCTTCCTCCTCCGGCGACGCCGACGGCCGCCGCGACCCGAGCGTCCGCCGCCGCCCAAGGCCTCGTCCTCCGCCCGCGCGCTCCAGCCGCCCCGCTTCAGCGCCACCTCGGTCCAGATCGGGACTCCCCATGCGCCGGCGACCGCCGCGCCACGTCAATGCCGACCCCCTACCTCGGTGAGAAACCCCCTATTCTCTACCTCTCTCCTTCTTCCTTTTCTTATTTCCAACAGCACATGAGGAAGAGAACAAGTATGGTTTATTTAAGTGGGTTATTATTATTATTATTATTAAGTAGTATTATTGTTCTGTTATTATTATTATTATTATTATTATTATTATTATTATTTTGCCAACTGATATTGCCATTATTATGATTTTTATTATTATTAACATTTTTATTGATATTATTAAAACTTATTTTTGGAGGGATATATACAATATCTATATTTTGACAATTTGAGACTTTTAAACTGATTTTTATGATTTTTCCAAAATACTATACGTATATTATTTTGACCCAATATTAGTAATGATCTTTTATTTCTCGTTATAGTAGAGGTAGATATTTTCTTAAATGGATTTCAAATATTCATTAAAGTTTTAAATAATTTCTAAATAAGTTCTTAAATATTTTGCTAAGTATTTATATATTTAAAAAATAATAAATAATAAATAATTTTTGTTTCCTAAAGTAATATTCTAAATAGCTATAAATATTTTATAAATAAACTATATTCTTGACCTTGTGACTAAACCCTTAATCAAATTCTTTCATCCTTTTAATCATGACTAATTAATTATTTCATTTTCCTGAGAACCCAAACTTCTCCACATTTGCCTTAGCCAAATGGGCTGTCTGAACGCAACGGGATTATCGGTTTCACCAGCAAGGACCTCAGGCAAGACACCTTGCCTTCACTGTTTAATTTCTTGCTCAATATCATGCATGTTTTAATTGTTGTCATTTCAAAACCATATGTAGTTGTAGATTATTATATTTAGTTTCTTTATGCATTTGGCCTAGAGTTAAGGGACCACCTTTATTTGTGCCGCATTCATTGGCCGACACCTGTGTACCACGATGTCACGTGTCTCATATAGATTCGGACTTGCGTACCGACCGTACATCGGTAGGTACAGGACGAGCGTTAGGGTATAACTGCTAATATAAATTACCTAGAAGACTTAGCGGTTATTAGGAATATCGTGGTATGGATTCAGCACGAGTAGAGCATGGGGAGGGTGAAGACAGCTATTAGGCGCAGGGGCTTTCACACCTTTACCTTCGTCTAGCTGCCATTTGTGACTCAGTCGAGAGCTAGTGGCCGTGCATTTATTTATTTTTCTCTAGATGCCACTAGTGCCTCGGTTGAAACACAAATGTGCCGTGCATTTACCTTCGTCTAGCTGCCGTTAGTGACTCACCCAAGAGCTAGTGGCCGTACATTTATTTTTCTCTAGATGCCCCTTAGCTCTCGCTCGAGTGCTAATGGGCCGTGCATTTACTTTTCTCTAGATGCCATTAGTGCCTTGGTTGAAACGCTAACGCGCCGTATTTCTAGTCTCGGGAGCCCTTGTGTGGAACGTTGTCTTCAAAATATATTTACACATAGAATTGTTAAGGACCTTTAATTGTGTAGTCACATTTACTTTTCTGTTGAGCTTTATTATTCAGTTATTGGCATGATATTATGTGTCTTGTTACATCCCTCTGAGGACCTAGTTATCTCGCCAGGTGTGTGCTCTTGTCTTTCGCAGGTGCTCTAGTTCTAGCCATGACCGACTCCATTTCTTCGAGGATGATTGCACTAGGATCGTCTTCGCTCGCTCGCCAAATTTATTTCATTTTCCATGTATTTCTTTTCTTGCTTGTTGGTAGTGGATTTGTCTCCGCCCAACATATTGTATAAAGACTTTTCATAGTTGGTATTATGATATCTTTAATTTTTCCTTTATTTTGTGGATGAGATTAGTCGTTATGGTTTCTACTACATTTTACAGCTTATGTATTCATACGAGATTTTCATACATTGGAGTATACTTCGTATGAGTATAGCTGGCATGTCTACGTTCCTAGTCCTACGTATTTTGGGACTGGGGCGTTACAACTTAGACGGTTAGGGATCCAGTTGTGTTGTAGTCTTATAGTGTTTACATTTGCAGTTAAAATGGCATGTTCTTCATATATCTTGTTACGTCCCTCTGAGGACCTGGTGATCTCTCCAGGTGTACGTGTTTTGTGACTTCCTGCAGGTGCTCTAGCTAAGGCCATGACTTGTGCTCTATTCCGTCGAGATGTTGCTTTTTGATCGTCATCCCCTTTCGCTCGATCAAATCACTTTCTTTGTATATTTCTTCCCTATTTAAATTAGTTGGTAGTGGATTTGTCTCCGCCCAACGATTGTATACATGACAAACTCAAAGTTGCTTTTATATCATTATTAATCTACGTGGATGAGATTTAGTGCCTTGGCTTTCTACATTTTACAGCTTATGTATACATACGAGCCTTTCATTTACTCGTATGTATACAGCTGGCATGATACGTTTCTAGTCCTTCTATTTTGGGACTGGAACGTTACACTGATGTAGATATTGACCAAGCGTCTGAGCATAATTCCAGTGATGAGTTGGGCATTGTACAGTCCACAGAAGACAGTTGGGGGGATGAAGAGTGTGAGTTCGGTTTTTCAGAGCCTGTTGTGACTCAGAAAAGCTTGTTGAGAGATAAAAATGTGGATATTCATGTAGGAAAAATGTTTGCTACACATGAAGCATTCAGAAGTGCTTTGAGGCTCCATGCCATCAAGAACAAGTACAATATGAAGTTTGTACACAATGAAAGAAGGAGGGTCACAGCTATATATTCAAATGAAGCTTGTGTGTGGAGGATTCATGGAAGTGTTGTAGGTGAAAATGGATACTTTGTAGTGAAAAAATTCCAGTCTGCATATTCACAACATTGTGGTGAGGTGGACAGCAACAAACAAGCCACTTCTACATTTCTTGCAAATAGGTATGTGCTTATGTTAGCTTCTTATGTATCTTATGTTATTAGTTAACTGTTATGTAGAGTATCCTTATGTTATTAGTTAACTGTTATATAGATTATCCTTATGTTATTAGTTAACTGTTAGTTAACTGTTAGTTAACTGTTATGTAGACGTATTAGTTAACTTATTAGTTAACTATTATGTAGAGGTGGACAGAAACAAACATGCCACTTCTACATTCCAGTCTGCACATTCAAGTATCCTTATTAGTTAGCTATTATGTAGACTTCAAGTATCCTTAAATGTGTATATGCAAGCAGGTATATCCATAGGTTCAGAAATGATCCAGACTGGAAGAATGCTGGATTTAAAAGTCATATTGCTGAAGATTTGGAGATTGAAGTTTTCAGACATAAAATACACAGGGCAAATGTAACTCCACCTCTCAAATTTTTTAATAATACTTCATATAAATTCCTTAAATCATTTTTCTTGATTTTATTTCTTTACTTATTATTTTTTCTTTCTTTCTCAGCCCTTTTTAGTTAGGCCTCTTCTCAAACCCATTTGAAGAAGTGGGCTACCCTAGGTTAACCAATGGCCTACTTATAACGCCCACGTATACATCCCATGGCAATGGCTATGTAATTGGCAGCTGTCATTCATATTCTTCCATTTCGTTGAGGAGAACAATGTCTCCTTCTCCAACTAATTTTGCCAGCAGAGTCATGTGCTCAGTAACAACCTTCCCAATTTTCAATTTTCCCTCCAACTTTCTCCCCACGCTACTATGTAATGGCCTATTTAAAGAGCCATCTCCTCCTTCCTCATTCCTTAGTAATTTCTGGAGAATAGGACCTTCCTTGATTCTCGTTCTTCTTCCCCAAATTTGTTCTTCAAATTCGATCTAGATCGGCCATCGCAAAATTGACGGCAGCTTCCGGTTGAGCTCTGCTTCAAGCTTGGACGACGACTGGCGGTTCCCAAGGATCCTTTCTTCATTCCTTCGATTTGTCTCCTTCCTCGATCACCTGGATCCTTGGTAAGAGTGTTTAATTTCTCTCAATACTCTTTGATTCTGAAGGAGGGACGGATTTGGTAAAATTTTGATCGGTCCTTCTCTTTATATTCGACAGATCTGAAGTTGGAAGATCAGTAATCGAGTTGATCGGCTCGATTCCTACATGTCGAAGAACGAGGTGAGTTCATTTGGAATTTTGTTGTAACAATCTATTCTTCTATTGATTCCTCATTTAAATTTCCAGATATGTTGTGCTTCGATTAACTGATGAACATTTGATCGATTTCTTCGAACGTGTAATGCCCCGCTCCGCACGAGGCATTTGGTTGGCTTATTGGATGGGATCAGAATATTGGACCGTGACTTATGTTGGGAATCAGGAGAATTGAGACTGATGTAGTCTCTCTTAGCTGGCTAGATGGAATGGATATTGGAACGTGGCTCGCTGGTGGAGCTACGCTTAGTGGAATTTTGGATGAGTGGAACTGTCCTTCCTCCTCCTTACTCCTTCATGCTTAATAAATAAAGTATTGAAATGCTATGAATTGTCCCTAAATGTCCCATGTTTTAGTTGCTGAATAATAGAGATGCTTGTGCTGAGAATTATTGAAATGTACAACACATTAAACTGTTAATGTGATTCGCTGCCTGAGAATGAATTGATAACATTGCCCCTTATGCTTAACACTGCTGGAACAAGTAGACACTTGAATAATGAGATGCCTTATGAATGATAGAATAAGAAATGAACTGGCTATGCTATCGAATCAATGAACTGAATGAAACACTAGAATCATGTACTCTCTGTATATCTGTTGCAAGAATATGAAATGCTGCATGTCCCTTATAAGAAAGTTAGGAATGAATAAATGTTCCTATGAAATGAATGAATGTTAAGTTCCTTTTAAGAAAGGAATGATATGAGATACGTTGCTATGAAGTAATGAATGAGAAATGATAAAGCTGGGATCGTTGAGATCACCAAATGAAATGATGGGAATGATGAAATGAATAAGTCATTGAATATGACTAATGATGCACTGTTGCCTTTACTTTCCTTAATATATTTTACCATGCGATTATGTTCACAATCGAGTCGGACACGCATTCGCATGGTCATGGACAACTTGTATACAAGGTTTGAGTAATAATTTCCTCGAACGGTTCCTAGGGCCCTGGGGACCGATTCGGCCTAGGAGGAAATAATGATGAGTGCTATGGGAGCACGGATAAGACGGGGTGGCATAGAGGCTCGCCACCTACTATGCTGACCGCATTATCTTAAAATGAAATGAAATGAGAAGAGTCCATATGGTTTAACAACACCAGTGACCATGTAGTCAGGATGCATGCTAATGAATGTTTTGTGCAGGCAGAGTAAGTATATCAGATAACCTGTATTTGATGCAGGTACGAGAAGTCGGCTATCGGTAAGAAATCACATAATTGTGATATTGTATAAGTTGGTTTAACTTGCCTGCTTAACATGTTCAATTCATTATGCTAGAAAGATGCTTTGCTATAAATAGTGCTCAAATATAACATCCATGCTAAGTGATGCTTGAAGTGAGAACTGTCATAATGTTTAAGATGTTAATGTTAACGATGCCTCAATGATGCCTTTTCATGATAACACCTAGTATGCCTCAATGATGCCTTTGCATGATAACACCAAGAATTCTAAAAAGATATGTCCACATGAATGCTACAAAGAATATGTTTACATGCTTCGCTCTGATTATTGCCCATGAACTGTAAACTGATGCTAGGCCCCAAGTAGAAAGACCATTCTAATAAATGTTTGCTTAAATGATCACCTTAAATGTTGGTTTATGCGAGTGGGTTGGATTCTGCTCGCCAGTACATAGATGATGTGCTGACCCACGTTTTGTGGGCAGGTGCTCGTGTTTGGAATGTTCTACACACGAAGATTGGCTTGATTGGTCCCGCGGCATCGAAGATTTGTTGGGCATACAGAAGCTCTCCTTGCACAAGATGATGTCTTCTGTTTATAAAGGGCATAATGTATGAAATATTGTAATCAGTTGTACCAGTGAGATTGTAAGCCAAGTCGGTATATCGAGTTGTAATCCATTGTATCTAAATATCAAATGTAAGCTGTATAGCATTGTTCAGTTGGTTTCCAATGTAAAGTGAGATGTGCTGTAATCATTGTACTTCAATACAAGTCTTGTACTCTTCTTCAATTATCAGTAAAGAGAATAAAGTTCTACATATCTCTGTGTGGCTTCAAGTTACTCTTTTTCTCCGCTGCTATAAAGAAGTGATGTACTTCTATTCAATAAGAGAGATTGTCCTCATTAAATTCAATTTATCTGCTTCTGCCGCTGCGATGTATTCCTATTTGAAGAATAATCGATTATGTACCATCTTTGCCTTGTACAAGTGCAATACCAGACTTGTACGGCATCATGCCCAAGCGAGGACGATCGATTCCAAGAGATAAAATATGTGAATAAATGACTCTATGAATCGGGGCGTGACAAATTGGTATCAGAGCACGGCTTTACGTCCTTGGTCTCTTCTTTGATTCATTTCAAATCAAAGTTGCATCGATGATTAACTAAAGTTGCTTCCGCGATAACTCAACGTTGCTTTCGCGATTAAATCAAAGATTGCTTCCGCGATTATGCTATTGTTGTTCGGTAATCATCTTTATATTATCTGTGCTTGAAAGATCATTGACCCTCTTGGTTGCTCACTGGATGTTCCATACAATAAGTCTATATACATTGTGATGCCCCTGAAAGAATGATTGTTGTTGGTTTGGACACAAATAACCCAACAATGACTCGATGCCATAGTATGCTATATTGTGAATGCTGTTTGGAATGTGGGAATATAGAAAAGTGGCTGGGTATGCTGCAACAAGTTGAGAATTGCATGTGATGTTGGAAAAGAATTGTGAATGAAATAATTGATGGATGAGATTGACAGAATTAGTGAATTGACTCATGTGTGCTGGCTACTGCTTTGAGACCCTAAGAATGTTGCCTTGTGATATTGAGACCCCGAGATGTTGGTTAAGTATTGTGATCATTATAGATCAGGAATGTCCGGAATAGATTGAGTTGGTATTGTTTAAGGATGGCTTCGTTTCTGAGTGGTATATTGCCTCTACCACCTCAGAACGAGATGTATGTTGACCCTTTCCATAAAATAGTAATGAGACTATCTGTGAGTACTGGGTAGTGCCGAGACTTAGCTGGGAGTCATGTATTGTGCTAGATGACTCATGTGTCCCCTGACGGTGATGCTATGTTGGGTAGTGAGATTGTAGAAATGGTAACGGTTGGCTTGGTTAGAAATTGTTTAGTCGAGTGATGACTCAGACTAGTAAGACAGTTAGTATGCTACGGGTAAATGATTTGGCTAGAGAATGTTGTGGCTTAGAACATTGGAATGTCGATTTCGATTGGTTGGATGCAAATCAAATGTGGCTAATATAAAGTTGGATGCGTAGCTGAAAGTTTTAAAAATATTGTCGGTAAATCAAAGGGATATTAGAAATCTGTGCCTTGATCCTAAGGTGTAATAGATGTCAATCCATCTTGATCACCAAAGGATAGTCATTGCATAGATGCATGATGCTGAAGAATTGAATTGTACTAGAAAAATAACAAGTAGTGACTCAGAATACTTTTGTTGCCTAGAGGATGGTTAAGTGATACATAAATTGTCGGATTGAATGGGATGAACTACTTGACCATTACTGCATGAGATTAAGAATGCCGTAAGATAGTTTGATGATTGAGAAACAAATGGAAACGAGAAATTACAAACATGTTGGATAATGTCGGTATAGGTGATTGTTGGTTGGGATATAGATTGTTGGCTTATGACTTAGTGGTTTGACTCTGTCATACAGACCGAATAGTATGAGTCCATAGTTATGTTAGAATATCGGAATCGATGACCCTTGAATAGTTAGCATTGGCTTATGGGTTCGTGTGGGTACAAGGGAATTTGAATAGAAATGTGGATCATTGGGAATTTACTTGATGGATTATTAGAACGATGAGAATCGTATGTCGGGTTAGAATTGACCGTAATGTTGATAGATCGATCTTAGTCGATTGTTGGGTAAGTCTAGAATGAACCTCTGTGGGAATTATTTCCTTGAGGAAGACCCTGAATAGATAGACTTGACCCTAGCGACCAGTTGATGATTTACCAATTGCTGGCTTAGCCCAATTGGCGATTCATTATTCAGACTGAATTGATACCCATAGGTTTGGGTAGAGTTCCTTAGAACTGTCGGTTGCTTGTTGGCCCTAAGAAGCAGGAACTAGTATAACCCTAGTAGCCGTCCACTCTAGGGGAGTCACCTGAATGATTAGGTATAGCCGTCGGTATAGCTAACCATTGAGACTGGACCAAATAATAGATGGCCGTTGGCGACCCATAGAATGACCTTGTGGCATTGAACGAGAGATGGTGATGAGTATGATCTAAGAATGATAAGTTGTAAGTATATGCTCCAATATGAACCTTAGAGATGTTTGACCCTTGAGGATTATGTGTCGACCTATAGCAGGAAATGGAATCGTGGGATGAGACTTGATTTGTATGTATCGAATAGTAAATTATTATATGAGATGGAATTGACTGCTCATGACGGAAATGTTGGATAAGTATCTATAGTCGGATAGCTGGGTTAACCTTGATGTTGCATAGATTTATACCCTGACTCGGATAATCGATAGTTGGTGATGTTGGATTGTGCCTTTTAGAAAAGATGAATTGCCTCGGTGAAAAATGTTGTTGGATTTGGGAAGGAAAATGATTGCATGTTGTGAACTCTTGATATGGTTGGCTCTAAGTTAGACCCTTGATCGAATGTTAGAAATGTTATGCTTGGGTATAAAACTTAACCAAGTTGTCCCTGATATTAAATATTGTGGCCAGGAAGATACTGATTGTGGCGAAATAAATAAAGCAATAAGTCAAATGAAAGGATGCTAAGTCGGATGTAGAAAAGAGAATTATATTGTGGCTGATCAAATCGCACTAACATGGAAGTTGGCTGAAGTACATATATTTTGGGGACGCCTAAAATATGTGTATGGATCCAGCCAAAGTGATTGGTTGCGACTGAGATAACATTATGGGAAGAAATTATCGTACTAGCGCGGACTTTGGCTGAAATACATATGTTTTGGGGACGCCTAAAATATGTGTATGGATCCAAACGAAGTGATATGTTGCGACCGAGATATAAATACAAGGAAAATGTTGGCGAATCAATGAGAAGTTACAAGTAATTGAAAAAGAGATAGACAGATCGAATCGTTGATGGATTTAAATGGTACAGTTGGATAGATATTTTGAAATGACCGAGTGGGCTGAAATGAATATTGATTTGAAGCTGAATGAGTAAACTCATGGTGATTAAGTGAATCTTGTAGCAGACTTGTTTCCTTAAGTTTCGAGGACGAAACTTTTTCTGAGTGGTATATTATGTAATGCCCCGCTCCGCACGAGGCATTTGGTTGGCTTATTGGATGGGATCAGAATATTGGACCGTGACTTATGTTGGGAATCAGGAGAATTGAGACTGATGTAGTCTCTCTTAGCTGGCTAGATGGAATGGATATTGGAACGTGGCTCGCTGGTGGAGCTACGCTTAGTGGAATTTTGGGTGAGTGGAACTGTCCTTCCTCCTCCTTACTCCTTCATGCTTAATAAATGAAGTATTGAAATGCTATGAATTGTCCCTAAATGTCCCATGTTTTAGTTGCTGAATAATAGAGATGCTTGTGCTGAGAATTATTGAAATGTACAACACATTAAACTGTTAATGTGATTCGCTGCCTGAGAATGAATTGATAACATTGCCCCTTATGCTTAACACTGCTGGAACAAGTAGACACTTGAATAATGAGATGCCTTATGAATGATAGAATAAGAAATGAACTGGCTATGCTATCGAATCAATGAACTGAATGAAACACTAGAATCATGTACTCTCTGTATATCTGTTGCAAGAATATGAAATGCTACATGTCCCTTATAAGAAAGTTAGGAATGAATAAATGTCCCTATGAAATGAATGAATGTTAAGTTCCTTTTAAGAAAGGAATGATATGAGATACGTTGCTATGAAGTAATGAATGAGAAATGATAAAGCTGGGATCGTTGAGATCACCAAATGAAATGATGGGAATGATGAAATGAATAAGTCATTGAATATGACTAATGATGCACTGTTGCCTTTACTTTCCTTAATATATTTTACCATGCGATTATGTTCACAATCGAGTCGGACACGCATTCGCATGGTCATGGACAACTTGTATACAAGGTTTGAGTAATAATTTCCTCGAACGGTTCCTAGGGCCCTGGGGACCGATTCGGCCTAGGAGGAAATAATGATGAGTGCTATGGGAGCACGGATAAGACGGGGTGGCATAGAGGCTCGCCACCTACTATGCTGACCGTATTATCTTAAAATGAAATGAAATGAGAAGAGTCCATATGGTTTAACAACACCAGTGACCATGTAGTCAGGATGCATGCTAATGAATGTTTTGTGCAGGCAGAGTAAGTATATCAGATAACCTGTATTTGATGCAGGTACGAGAAGTCGGCTATCGGTAAGAAATCACATAATTGTGATATTGTATAAGTTGGTTTAACTTGCCTGCTTAACATGTTCAATTCATTATGCTAGAAAGATGCTTTGCTATAAATAGTGCTCAAATATAACATCCATGCTAAGTGATGCTTGAAGTGAGAACTGTCATAATGTTTAAGATGTTAATGTTAACGATGCCTCAATGATGCCTTTTCATGATAACACCTAGTATGCCTCAATGATGCCTTTGCATGATAACACCAAGAATTCTAAAAAGATATGTCCACATGAATGCTACAAAGAATATGTTTACATGCTTCGCTCTGATTATTGCCCATGAACTGTAAACTGATGCTAGGCCCCAAGTAGAAAGACCATTCTAATAAATGTTTGCTTAAATGATCACCTTAAATGTTGGTTTATGCGAGTGGATTGGATTCTGCTCGCCAGTACATAGATGATGTGCTGACCCACGTTTTGTGGGCAGGTGCTCGTGTTTGGAATGTTCTACACACGAAGATTGGCTTGATTGGTCCCGCGGCATCGAAGATTTGTTGGGCATACAGAAGCTCTCCTTGCACAAGATGATGTCTTCTGTTTATAAAGGGCATAATGTATGAAACATTGCAATCAGTTGTACCAGTGAGATTGTAAGCCAAGTCGGTATATCGAGTTGTAATCCATTGTATCTAAATATCAAATGTAAGCTGTATAGCATTGTTCAGTTGGTTTCCAATGTAAAGTGAGATGTGCTGTAATCATTGTACTTCAATACAAGTCTTGTACTCTTCTTCAATTATCAGTAAAGAGAATAAAGTTCTACATATCTCTGTGTGGCTTCAAGTTACTCTTTTTCTCCGCTGCTATAAAGAAGTGATGTACTTCTATTCAATAAGAGAGATTGTCCTCATTAAATTCAATTTATCTGCTTCTGCCGCTGCGATGTATTCCTATTTGAAGAATAATCGATTATGTACCATCTTTGCCTTGTACAAGTGCAATACCAGACTTGTACGGCATTATGCCCAAGCGAGGACGATCGATTCCAAGAGATAAAATATGTGAATAAATGACTCTATGAATCGGGGCGTGACAGAACGAATCATTCTTCCCTTCATTGTAAGTTCCGTTTTCTTGCTAAACTAGTTTTTGATCCAATGTCCATGTGGAGTGATTGTTAGTTGTTTTTCTACCTATAATTTGGAAGCATAGGTGATCGATCAAACTAATAGATGGCATAATGTGGGATTAGATTTTGTTTTGAAAGATCTGATCAATCGATTCAAGTATCAGAGGGTTTCGAGAGATCAGGATTTTTTTGGTAAGCAATCCACTTAACCTTCAAATCTGATTGGGCTTGAGATTCACCTAATTTGGAAGGTCATGTATCGGATGGATTTACTCCTCTGTTGATCTGAAATTTCATTTATGTTTCCATCAGATTTCTCCAAATCTATTTTTGGACAGAGAACTCGTGCTTTATCCTTGGATTCGTGTCGCCATTCAATTGAATCCGATTTGTGTGAGTATTTTATCTCTCTTGTAATGATTGATGTTGTGTGTGCTTAGTATCAGATTTCAGTATCATAGTTAACGGATAATTGTAACTGTAGAACTGTAGGATATTTTAGTTTTGGGATATTGTTAAATATCAGTGTTCAAGTAACAAGGTTAACACCTATTGTCTCGAGCATAGCAGGATTAGAAAAATTGTCATATCTTGTTCAAAACCTGTTTGTTCAGGTCTTGGTTATAAGGGTTAACATACTCTGTTAATTCTTCATGCCTGGAATATGTTCAGTCACTAGTTACTTCATTTCAATACTGGATTCCTGAGATTATTTTATGTTAAGCCCTCCTATTTGCCTTAGCCTATGCTACAGATTTTAGAGTTGCCTATGAGGGATGCAGGTTTATGAACTGAATTTTGTATCAGTCTTGCATTTCATACAGTTTGGTAGAGTGACAGTAAGTTTTTGAGGATCACTGAGTAGTCCTACCAGATGTTGAAACAGAGAATTAGAGGACTGTTATAATGATTAGTGTAGCTGTTGTTCTGAATACCGGTTTAGTATCTGTGCTTTGAAATTCATTGAGTACCTAAGGGACTTTGTTGACTTCGACTAAGTAATACCTTACTGCACCTGAGTGTTGCCCTATGGGACAGGTTAATTGCTCTTGTGTGTGTAGAATACTTCAAGTTTCAACTGATAGTGAGATTGAGGTTTTGTTTGAACTATAATATTTTTTTAGGATATGTTGTAGGAATCAAGACTAATTTGCATCAGCCTTAACTGGGACTGATTTGTATTAGTGCCTTAACTGGACTGATTTGAATCAGTGTCCTAGTTAAGACTGATTTGAATCAGTGTCCTAGTTAAGACTGATTTGTATCAGCCCTGTTAGGGACTGAATTCACTACAAGAAATATTGGTTTTTACGGCGTGCCAAGTATGTCGTAAAAAGATTTTACGGCGTTCAATGTATGCCGCAGTGAAAGCCGTATTTGCCCGCGTCGTAAAAAATTACTAGTTTTTACGGCATACAATGTATGCCGTGCATACATGTTTTTACGGCATGTCATGGATGTCGTGTATACACAATAAATTACGACATATCTTGTATGTCGTGGAAAGTCTAAACTAGACGTCAATTACGGCTTAAAAAGTACTTAATACACATAAATTAGGACATATTATGCACGCCTTTAATGCACAGATATTATGACATATAACGTATGTCGTAAAAAGTACTGAATACACATAAATTAGGACATATTATGCACGCCTTAATTTCTCTTCAATTTTTTTTAAAAAAACAAATCATGCTTTAATAGTAATCAATTTTACCATTGACAACGAACCATAAAAGAACAAGATGTCATTGATCCAACAAGATATAATTACGAAAAATAATATCAAATGATCCAACAATTACGAAAAATGATATCAAATGATCCAATAATTACGAAAAATAATAACTTTCACTTTGACAAAAATATGTAATAATCCAAATCCTAAATTTATCCAGCAAATACGAGAAAGCATAACTTTCACTTAGACAATAATATCTAATGATCCAAATCCAAAATTTATGTAGCAATTACGAAAAAGCAAACTTTCACTTAAACATTAATATCTAATGATCCAAACCCAAAATTTATACATCAAAACATAATGTCGGACAACAACTAGCCCACCATCTTCTCCAGCATAACCAGCCCTCTGTCTGACAATCTCTCATCCCATGTCTGCAAAACCTACAACAAAAGCAAAAGACGTAGTTGATGTGAGCATCTTGATTGTAGGTTATTGTAGGATTTGGTACAAAAAAGGTAAACAAATATATTGGTCAAATAGTAATACAAAAGACAATATAATCAATTAATGAAGGTATAGACACAAACTGAACAGTACTAGTGGGAATTGATCTCAGGAAATTGGACTAACTAACAGTAATGCTAACTTACCACTGCCCCTATCTGACCAAGGGATATGCAATTTAATAGGGAAGCTAATACACTATGGTATTTGAATCCCTAACATGACTGCTACTGGATGATTCAAGACTTAACATGCCAACTGCACAATCAAGTGGACTGAACCTTACTGTCCTCTTAAGGACAGAACAATGTAGATGCAGGGGACAAATATCAAATGAAAAAGTGGACAGAACAAATATATACACCGAACGTGTCAATTTCGTACATAAAAGGAAAGGATCCGAGTACCAGACTACAAAAATTTAGGATAAAGGATCTGTTCTTGTTGTGCTCACCATTTGATAAAGATTACCTACCAAACTATGAACAATATATCCGAGCTGTATATTGCTCTAATATGTCTTCTATTTAGTAAATAGATCCACGCTTAACTGGTTAAACTTAAGACTAGCCCTACAATCCCTAATCAGTTGTGCGTTGTAGAAGAAAAGATAGAAATCATGTTGCACGAAAACGGACATGGATACTAATGAGCACAGGTACAGATTTGGATACAGATATCTTTAGTTTGGTACAATATAGTCATCTATATTGCACAAATATGGACACAGATACGGATACCGTTTTCCCGTGCCCTTGCACATAGGAGGTTATATATAGGGCTGTAAACAAGGGGGCTGGATGGAATCATATAGGATAAGCTCCAGGCCCCCTTTAAAACATCCCTAGCCAACTCGTATTTGAGGGGTTAATATGCCTGACCAAGCCCCTTTAAAACATCCCTATCTTTTCCACTTAAAGATGCCTTCCATTCTAATGAGACTTTAAAATATCTCTTCAATATCCAGAATTAAATAGGTGCATCCTACATATTGCAAACAGGGACATGGTAAACAATTGAATATCAAAGAGCATAATAAAATAAGATTACAGAAGTTCAACCAAAGTCATATTGGTCCAAAACTAAAAGTGGTCTCCAGCAGCATGGAAGAGAGCCAATTATATACACATAAATTAAGATCTTACATCTTAATATTTGTAGCACATCATGTTCTCAAAATTGAAATATGGAAAGATGATAGTTCAAATTAGGATTAAACAGGAATATTTCATTATTAGTGCACACTGAAAATACCTTAACAGGCTGCCAGTTTCCATGACATACAAGCAAAGTAACAGAAGATGGAGAAATAGTACAAGGAAAGGTGTCATACTGGGAATTCAAATTTCCTTTTAGGTAATTTCAAACCCAGACTAAACCCATATTCCCATATTTGTAGTTCATAATACCCCCATATACTAGTTAACATAGGATACAATCTCAGATTTATAAAATGGAACCCATTCTCAGGTTGGGGTCATATCTGTCAACTCAGTGCAATACACGTTTTGAGTTAACAAAAGATGAGTAAAAATTAATAAGGCGGACAAAGATGAGTTACCATTTCTTCCTCTAGACGAGCATATCCCTTACGGCTCGTTGTATGCAACAAAATTTGACTTTTCCTCATCTTCTTAAACTTTTCACTCGTTTCCTGTATTATATTTGAAATCTATGTGTCATATAGCAATAATAATTATTAAGAACAAAACATATAATGAACCAACAATACTTACCTTAAATTCGGGAGCACTTCTCTTCATTACAAAATCCTTCCAATCTTTAAAGAAGTGTACATTGTCAGGTTTCGTGAGAGCTATTGCTCCTGGTAGACCTACAACTTTTGCTTGCTCTATCACACCTTTCATCAAATTAGATTTATGATCACGCCAATATCTTCCTAACTTTTGGAATACATATGTCTTGTGGCAGCCATCAAGTATGAATTTTTGCTATAAGAAAAAGATAGCCAACAATAAAAATATAAGTACATAACTACATCTCAAAAACACATAATTATGACATAGAAAAATATTACCGTGATGCTCTCCCATATTTGATGTTTAAAATCATCAGAAAGATCTGTCCATTTATCCATTGTCACTGGAACTAAATCTCTTGCTGTCGAGCCTAGAAAACTAGCAAATTCAGCTGCAGTATCTCCAATTGGTTGACCCCTGTCATTGAAATCGACCGGAACAGGATTTTTTCTCATACGAATATGATCCATTCTTGATTTACCCCTAGTTTTCTTCTTCTCAGGTACAGAAGAACTGACTGATTTTCGTCATTTGGAGAGTTAGAGTCTCCATTTGATATTCTTACACATTCATTTCCTCTTTGCATGGAAACTGATATGGCAGCTAAACGTTGTTTCTCTCCTCTTTTAGCACCTTTTTTTGAACACTTCATATAAGAAGCAAATAATAAGAACTATAAGTTTTTCACCAAGATAGTATTAAAAAGGATTATAAAGACAAATGGAGCTTACCTCACCAGATCCTGACATGTTCACAAGTTTCTGAATAGACCTACAACAGCCTCTGGGTCAGATGACCTGCAAAAAACAACCAAGAACTTAAATATAAATAAATCAAAGAGTAAAGACTAAACATTAGATAACTAATACCAATACTAAAAGAAGTATTCAACTGATACATAAAGAGGACTGCAATTATGATCATAAACTGAACCAATAACTAACTAATCCCCTATACATATAGCTAAGCTAAAATAGAGTGAACTAAAACATATAAGATACAGATGTGGACTGATCAAAACTGATACCAATCCAGTCCCCCTTACTTCTCAGTTCATTGCCTGAACAAATAGACAAAAGAGACCCCTCCACATAGCTCTGCCTAGCCAATATGGCCTGGTGCCACACTGACACAGGCATGCCAAGGCCTTACACTTCACTGAGCTGAAGGGGGACTCGAGTCTGTGCATTGACTGACATAAAGGAACACTATTCAAAGATTGGAATAATAAGATGAGGTAAATATCTATAGCTAACCCCTATTCACTAATTGGACTGATACATAGATAGGTTGGGGACTGACTTCATATGACTGAACTTATAGAGTGACTCAGGTGGACTGACTAGTGCAAGAGAGTAAAAGTGACCATTTATGCATTTTCTGTTTAATCCAACAAAAAAATTCATTTTTTTGGGATAATCATAATTATGATTCGTATAGAAATAGTAATTATTTACCTCATCCGAAGTCACCTTCTCACAATCAAGCCTTACATAATCTTCACCATCAAGATTCGGATCAAGTTGTAGTACATCTAATGGTGCGCATGACATGTACGTACTCTCTTCAGAACTTTCTAACTCGTAAAAACCTCGTGGTGGTGCTCTTAGAACAGCATACCAATGGGATGCATCGGTATGTCTTGAATAAAATACTTGCTTTGCTTGTGAAGCTAAAATAAATGGATCTCTTTCAAATTGACTTTGTCCTTGGTGAAGGTTAACCAATGTAAATCCCTCTTCAACTTTGACACCATTTTCTATGTTTGCCCAATCACATTGAAATAAAGGAACCTGAATATTGTAGTAGTCAAGCAAAATTATGTCTCTAATAACTCCGTAATAAGTTACACTTTCGGTGACAAGAGATGTGTCTCTTGCACTAGATCGACAAATTATTTCTGCTTCAACTGAGACACCGCTGTTTTGTGTGCTCTTTTCTGCATCTTTTGTATGAAATCGATGACCATTGATGACATAACCTGAGAATGACATTACATCCTTTCTCGGCCCGCATGCTAGCCATCTTAGTGTGCTCGACATAGTGTCAGCTTGGCCTGTTTTGACCTTATTTGCTAGCCATCCTATGAAAGCCTCTGTATGTCTCTTTTGTAGCAGATTTTCATTCTTCAAAAGACGCCTATCCAAATGCTTAAGTTCCTCTAGATGCATTCTGATATTAAAGTATAGGTAAATGAGAACTCAGAAAGTGAAAATTATAAGTGAAAACAATTATAATTTGGTAGAATACTTACTTAATGTACGGTTCGACTTCAGAACTGTTAAACAAAATAGTACAGTGGGCTATCTCTAGCATGTCAGAGGACATACTCATTGCTTTCCTTTAGAAATTGGTCTTCCTTCTCCGCTAGTTTCATTCTCAAGATCATCATTGCGTCTATATTGAGCTCCAATTTCAGCAGCTTGCTTTATGTACCCACTACAAAAACTTGAACACTCTTCCGCAAGATATCTTTCTGCTATACATCCTTCAGGCCTTGAACGATTTCTAACATATCCTTTTAGTACCTTCATAGATCTAATTAAAAGCAAATCTTAGAAGAGTATAGAATAATTCATAAGTTTATTATTAATTTAAAATATATATATTATTACCTCTCAAATGGGTACATCCAACGAAAATGTACCCCCCCCCCCACCAATTCGAGCTTCTCGTGCAAGATGAATTGTGAGATGTACCATAACATCAAAAAAGGATGGAGGAAATAACCTTTCTAATAAGCACAAAGTTTCTGCAACTTTAGTTTCTAGTTGCTCCAATCTGTTTTTATCGATCACTCTTTGACATAATTCATTAAAAAATGAACAAAGTCGAAATATTGCAGTTCTCGTACCCTTTGGTAGAAGTCCTCTTAATGCTACTGACAAGACTTGTTGGAGTAGAATGTGACAATCATGAGACTTGAGATTTATAATCTTGGTATCTTGCAATGACACATGATTTGAAATGTTGGAGCCGTAACCATCAGGTAATCTTAAATTTGCAATTCTTGCACAAAATAATTGCTTCTTCGACTTTGAGAAATTAAAAGAGCCCGCTGCCCATCGAAATTTATTTCCAATTTCTTCAGCATGTAGTTCTTTTCTTATGCCCATTTCTTCTATATCTCTACGAGAACTTAGTCCATCCTTTGTTTTCCCCTTTATACTCAAGAGTGTGCCAATGATGCTCTCACAAATGTTCTTCTCAATATGCATCACATCCAAATTGTGTCGCAATAGCAAACTCTGAAACATCATATAAAAAAATTATATTCATAAATGAAAAGAAAAGTTATTTTTAGAGAAAGAGATACATAAAGAGATAGGGTAATGATAGTACCTTCCAATAAGGTAACTCAAAAAAAATCGATTTCTTCTTCCAAGGCCATATTGTATCAATGTTTGGCTGTTGTTGCTTCTTCTTCCTTTTCTTCTTTTCTTTTTTTGGTTTTCCCCAATTATTGACATGGTTCTTTACCACATCAAAAACTTCTGAACCTGTTAGTGCTCTAGGCTTCCTTCTATGTTCTTCATTTCCATCAAACCAAGACTTTTTTAATCGAAATTGATGATTGTGGGCAAGAAATCGTCTATGGTTCATATATACATGCTTCTGACAATGAGTCAGCCATCTTGAAGATGTCTCAATTCTACATATGGGACAAGCTGCTCTACCCTTTGTGGAATATCCAGATAAATTTCCATAGGCCGGAAAGTCATTTATTGTCCACATTAAAATAGCCTTCAAATTAAATATGGATTTACTGAATGAATCAAAAACATTCACACCATTGCTCCATAACTCTTTCAAATCTTCTATAAGTGGCTCCAAGTATACATCTATGTCATTTCCTGGTTGCTTAGGTCCGGGGATTAGTAACGTCAACATCAAGTTTTCCTTTGACATGCATAAGGAAGGGGGCAGATTATAAGCAACCAAAATCACAGGCCAACAACTATATTGAGTACTACGATCACCAAAAGGATTAAATCCATCTGATGTAAGACCAAGCCTAAGATTACGAGGATCAGATGCAAAATCAGGCCACTTAGTATCGATCATATTCCAGGCCATTGAATCAACAGGGTGTCGCATCTTTCCATCCTGACTTTTTTGAGTGTCATGCCATCTTACTTGTTCTGCCTTTTCAGGTGATTTAAACATTCTCCTAAATCTTGAAATTACAGGAAAGTACCTCAACACCTTTGCAGGAACTCTATATTAAATCTTTTTTGTGCGTACATCAACTTTCCACCGTGAAGCCCCACATTTTGGACATGTCTCCATATGTTCTTTTTCCTTTCTAAATAAACAACAATCATTAACACAAGCATGTATCTTCTCATAGCCTAGATCAAAATCTTTAAGCATCTTCTTTACTGAATATAAAGAATCGGGAAGTTTGTTGTCTTGAGGTAAAATTTTGCCAAGCATCTCAAGAAGTTCATTGAAACCGCTGTCTGTGAGACTATGTCGAGCTTTATACTTATATAGGGCAACAACTGCAGCCATCTTTGTGTAAGTAGATCCAGCATATAAAGGAAGTTCAGCCTCCTCCACAATATTTGAAAATTTTGCATCTCTTCTTTCATATGCAGGTTCTGTATTATTATCATTGTCATCAAAAAGATCATAATCAAAGTTTGCATCTCTAAACATTTTATATGCTTCGAGTATTTCTATATCTTCGTCTCTGGTTGCAGCAGAACTTTTACCATGAAAGATCCATTTATCATATAAAGGATCCATCCCAAATATGACTAAGTGCTCATAAACCATATCAAAATGGTGAAATCGATGACTTAAACATCGACAACAGGGACACTAAATTTTTTCTGGATTTTCCTTACTAGCTTGAATTGTATCAGCAAACTTGCGTGCTCCATTTTGATATACTTGTGAATCTCTACAAATAAAGACAAACCCCAAACATAATCTAGTATTAATAACAAGCAACAAGTATGTTAATATTTATGGTTTTAAGGAATAAATAGTAACCTTCTAAAGTGTATCCAACATTTGTCCATTGTGTATGACCCACTTGTACGAATTATAACCTGTTAGCCACTGAAATAGAGAATAGTTTATATGCAAGTACTTTATTTGAAGGGAATCCACTTTGTGATACTATCAGGATGAGGATGCATTTCCATTATGCTCATGGCAATACATTTAACTTATAGTTATATCATAATGATGATTTAAATAACCAAAGTTCTTTGAATTGGTTTGACATATTAATAACCAAAGTTATCTGAAATGTATGCTCATGGCCATACATTTCCATACATTTAGTGCCGAAATTCGAATTACCTTCTTTACCTTGTTAACCAAGATTCCCAGTATTGGCTGACACCAATAGGTAGCAACCATATTGTATCATTTTTGGCATATCCTGAACCATTACCGATACCGACCAATACCAACATAAGGACTATCTTTCCGAGTCAATTAGGCAAAGAAAAATGACAAGGAAAAGAGAGAAATTTGAGGGAAATGGTGTCAATACAATGATTCAGTATGTCAAAGATTTACATGCTACAAAGTGTCGACAAGATTTCTTATTGACCCATTGTAACCATTTCATTTGCCAAAGTTGTATATTTATAAATTCACAACACCCATCGATGTTAATACTATTCCATTCAAAGCACTATAAATAACAAATAATACATGAAATTATGCCTAAATATATGAAATATTTTTCTAGGTATTTAGTAATAATAATTAATTTTGACTTAGTAAACAAGGAGCTCAAAAACTCCGATCCAAAACCCCCGTAGCTGCCGAAACCACCAATACCGATACCCATAAGAAGAGTCCAACCAGTTCTGATACCAATACTGTGAAGCCTGCAACTAACATGGGCATTCAGTAAACGAACTACAAAAAGGTTCAAATTTTTTTCCTACCGGATTACTGTCTGGCATTAAACAAGGTAAAGAAGGTGATACTGGAATTGGTATTAGACCCTTTAATCAAGTACAACATCAGCAATTGTAAACAATTTTAGAAAAACTCAAATTCTAATGATTATAAACTAAAACTCAATTTAACCCTAAAAAATTCGAATGATTATAAACTAAAACTCTAAATTTATAAACTAAAACTCAATTTAACCCTAAAAAATTAAATCCCTAAAACTCAAATACGAATGATTATGAACTCGCATCATAAACCCTAAAAAATTGGGGAAATAAAAGCCTAAAATAGGGGAAAATTATTGGGAGATAAGAATATTGCTTATGATTTAACACAAACTTGAAGGAAAATCAAAATAAGAAGAAGAAGTAGAAGAGATGGAACCAGACCTTCTCGAGACCTTCTCGAGAGGGTGGAGAAATCGACTGCACTCGTCGATTTTGTCGAGGTGGCGGAGGAATCGGCTGCACTCGTCGATTTTGTCGAGGATGGAGAAGAAATTCCTCTTCTATACTGACTCGAGGGGACGGATTTGTAGCATGGGCACTCCGATAACCTAGGTCACGAGGATGGAGAAGGAAAAAAAAATTCCTCTTTCAGAATGATTATGAACTCGCATCATAAACCCTAAAAAAAATTAGGGAAATAAAAGCCTAAAATAGGGAAAAAATTATTGGGAGATAAGAATATTGCTTATGATTTAACACAAATATGAAGGAAAAACAAAATAAGAAGAAGAAGTAGCAGAGATGGAACCAGACCTTCTCGAGAGGGTGGAGAAATCGACTGCACTCGTCGAGGTGGCGAAGGAATCGACGAAATCCCTCTTTTATACTGACTCGAGGGGAGGTCACGGGTGTTATGCTTCTTCTTGATCTCTCCTTGCTCCCTCGTTCTACTCCGCAGATTTCTGAAGGAGAGGAATCGACGAAATTCCTCTTCTATACTGAAGTGAAAATTTTGTTTATGTAAGGAGAAGGATGTGTATATGTAAGGAGAAGGAAACTTTTGTTTTTACTGATCGGGTCTAAGCGGGCTTTGGAGGGAAGTGAAAATTTTGGCGCCCCCCCTTTTTCAGATTTTAAGACATTTATTGTGCGCCTTATTTTGTAAACAATTAAGGCACTCAATAAACGTCGTTAAAAGTTTAATAAAGACTTTTACAGCATTCAATGTCTGCCTTGTTTAGTATACACGTTAAGGCATCCAGTGTATGTCGTAAATAGTAGCATAAATTTTATTCTAGGTAATTTTAAGGCATTCTCTAAATTGTATGTCGTAAAAAATCATTTACGACATACTATTTTAGGTACGCCTTAATTGTAATGTCGTAAAAGGTCTCTTTTCTTATAGTGGAACTGTATCAGCCCTGTTTAAGGACTGATTTGTATCAGTCCTATTGAATTGATAGGCTCTAATGAGTTGTAATGCCAGTAACATAAGATGGGCTTTAGTACTGGCGTAAACTCAACTTGGCTCTTTAATGAACTTAATGATTGATAGACTAAGTCGGACCTGAAACAACTAGTGGACTGTCCTAGTAGTTAGCCTATGGTTTTGTTATAGGTTGGGACCATATTTGTGTAGATGCTAACAGTTAGAAGTAACTATGAAGTTCTTTGATAAAACCTGGTAGAATCAATCTTTAGTTAATATTTTGATTAGGTCAAAAGCTTTGCTATGTACTACTTCAATGATAATTTTTAATTCAACCTTAGAAGTACTGCTTATTAAGAGTAGGTATATTTATTAACTTTATCCTAGATAATTAGTTTATATATGGGGAGTGAGTAATTAGAAATTAACCAACTTTTAATCATAAACAAGAGGATATCCAGCTTTACATCCCACACTTGATCACCCTGAGCAAGGCAAGTATACTCCTCGGACTTGTCCATTACTTCATGTCTTGTATATTCATTCTTGTACCTTCTTGTTGACACGATATTGCACGGTCTTGTCTTGTATCTTGTTTCATGAGTTTACTTGTGTCTAGGAGGGAAAATACTACAGATGTGTGATCAAACCCGAGTTACAATTCACGTGAATAGCTTAGGCCCCGCATCGTGTACGCGGGACCAAAGCCGTACCATTTCATGTTCCCTGAATCTACCCAAGCCGATCACATACTCTGGATGTATTTCGATATATTGCACACGTCAGGTTCATTGTATATTTCATGTTCATGTTTCATTTCATGTTCCCTGTATTCCCTGTATTTACTTCTCAGTATTCATTTTCTGGTTTCATTTCATGTTCTTATTTCTTGCACTTTATTCCTGTATATATTTCCATGTCATGATGTTCATGTTCATTTCCTTGGATATACTTAGCTTCGCTCCTGACTAGGATATATTGCAGGTGAGATGGAGGCTATCTGTGACACTTATTACGGGCAGGAGCCTGGAGGCACCTATGAGCTAGCCGATGTTGCTCTAGACTTAGAGGCTGGGGAGGCCTAGTACCTACCCTTTAGTTTCATTTGGACTTTGTATTAGAGACATCAATTTACATTTCATTTTCTGGAAAATGTAATAACTCTTAGACATGTACTTTGATTCTGGGATTCGATATTATAGATGTTATGGTTTATATTCATTCTTATTTGTACTTGTTAGTTTCCCTAGCTTGGTACAACTTACTTCATCGTGTCTAACGATGAAAGCTGGGCGTGTCCGACTCGTGTCCAATTATTCGGGAGCGGGTCGTGACAACAAAGAAGAAGGCATTGGACATGATTGATGGTGATGCCAAAGAACATTATGCTTATATAAGAGAGTATGCCATGTTGGTGATGAAAACAAATCCTGAGAGTTTTGTTAGGGTAAAGGAAAAACTAGAGGTTGATGGAAAATCAACAAGATTTGTGAGGTTTTTTACACCTTGCATGCCGTGCTAAAGGACTTCAAAGAATGTTGCAGACCATTCATTGGTCTTGATGGATGTTTCTTGAAGACAGAATAGAAAGGTCAACTTCTAAGTGTTGTTGCTAGAGATGGAAACAACAGTTTCTTTTCTGTTGCTTGGGCTATTGTGGAGATTGAAAATAAAGAAACGTAGAATTGCTTCATGGAGCAGCTATTGGAAGCACTTGCCATATATGGAAATTCAATCACTTAGATTTCTGATAGACAAAAGGGCTTGTTTGATGTCTTTCATAATCTTCTTCCTCTTGTAGAACATAGACTTTGTGCCAGGCACGTATATGACAACTCTAAGAAGAAACATCCAGGTTCCAAACTTAGAAATCTTCTATGAGAAGCTTTAAATGCATACACCTTAGTTGATTTCGAGATTGGGATGGATAAGATAAAGAAAGTAAGCATTGAAGCTTACAATTGGTTACAAAAAGTGGCTGCAGGACAGTGGTCAAAGCATGGATTCAAAACTCAATCCAAATGTGATCTTTCAAGCAACAATATGCGTGAATCATGGAATAAACACATATTGATAGCAAGGGACAAGCATGTTATCTGTTTGCTGAAAACTATTAGAAGAATGCTAAAAGCAAGGTTCCAAGATAAGAGAGAAAAAATGGGAGCTTATGATGGGTTACTTGTTCCTAAATGTCACGACCCGCACCCGCCATAAGGGCACGTGCACGTGACAACGCCCAGCCCTCACCGTAAAAACGGCATGGAACGCTGTAGGTTTTCTACTCTAATAACAGTTTATATATATATGTCACGCCCCAGAACCAGAATACTGGAGAGCGGGGGCGAACATAGCCAGCTACGTATATTGAAATGAAGTCCATCTCGCTATACGGTCACGGCTGTCTAGATATGAGGGTTTACTACAAGCCAGCAGTCTCTTATGGTCAAACCTATTGTCTCAATCTCAAGCAATTTAATATAGTTACAAGATGTTAGACCATCAAATATACAATAAAAGGCGTCCCAAATATTACATATTCAGCTGATCATGAAGCTAGTCGTACAAAATGTAAGGACTAGCAAGAGTTTGGTCATACATGATCAACCCTAGGATTTGTTAATCATGTTACAGCCCGTAGGCAGACAGTAAGTAAAGATGCATCGAGCTAACAGGTGCTCGTCGGCTAAATGCCTCAAAAGAATAATTTTACAACAGAGTGAGCGAAACAAAATAGAAAACCCACTCGTAGCCCGGGTTCCTTCTAGTCGCCACCATCGGGCTGGAGGTTCGGTAGATCCTCGGGTGCTGCTCCGAAATCTGGCCACACAAAACCAGCTGGGTCAAACCCCAGAAAGAACAAGTGCCACAAAGGAGGCCACGAAATAAGAACAAAAGCCAGCATATCAGAACATAAGAAAATAGAAGAAAAAAAATACAAGTAATAAAAGTACAGCAGGACAATGAACGACTAGGGACATGGAACCATTTCGGGAGCCAGGTTACAACCCGTAAACCAAACAAGGACCGGGGTTGTAACCCTTCGCCTGAACAGTACTCTGTCTTTACCCATTTATTGTTAAGATAAGTAAAACAATCATGATCAGGGGTACAAGATACAGGTACTAGACAAGACTTAGACAAGGCTGGACAACATCCATTCACAAGCGGCCAAGCAATTGCTACGGCTTACTACTTTAACTAACTAGGGTTATCACAGGCCTAATTACTAACAAGTTGCAGTGAGAATTTCCCAGTCCCAAGCCCTGCAGACTATCCAGTTATCCTTCTGCGGGTTGAGAGTATGGTTGGGTACATCGTCCCGGAGACGATATACCCTTAGGTGACTTAGAGGGTGCAACACATGACGGTGTGCTGGAAATGTGCTCTATTCGTCGGCAAGCTACAAGTCCAATTAAAGTGCCCAGATAACGAGATTGCCTGTGACTGGAAATCCTCCATGAACTATAGTTTGATCTAGTCATTAGCCTAATCCATATTCAGTACGAATCCCTGACCGTGGGAACCAGAGAGTCACGTCTTAGACATGATGCAAGACAAGACAAGTGGATTACACAAGCAAGCAAGAAGGAACACCCACGGTGTCAGAGTTGGTTACAAGAGTCAAGTTAGCCATCGCAACGGCATCAAGTCAAGCCAGGTCAAGTCAAGTTACAAGTTCAAGAGTGTGCCACCACGGGCCACTATCAAGTTATCAGGTTACAAGTCAAGAATACACCCCATCGGGTTATTTTCCAGAAAATCAGAAAGTACTAGGATCATGAATTACAGAAATCATGAAAATCGTACTAGTCATAGCAATTACTAAGAATCGTGCCAGGTCGTGTTGGGTCAAGATAGTCGTGCTGTGTGGAACAAGATCTCAAAACCCAATCCACAAAAGAGGAGCCAAGCTCAAGAAATAAACCAAACCAAATCTCCATAAGCCATTGGGTTGCGCAGGGAGCCAAGGGGTTGGGTTGCGCAGGGGATAGACGGCGTAGGGGGCCAAGTGCGCAGGGGATAGGTGGCACAGGGGGCCAAGTGCGCAGGGGATAGGTGGCGCAGGGGGCCAAGTGCGCAGGGGATAGGCGGCGCAGGGGGCCAAGTGCGCAGGGGATAGGTGGCGCAGGGGGCCAAGTGTCACGACCCGCTACCCAAATTATTGGGCCAGGCTGAGTCATGCCCAGCCTACGTTTGATATAAAACGTAGTAAGCTATTCTAAAGACAACAGGATAAGACTAAAATGTGCTAACAGTTCTATAAGTGAATAAAAGTCATAAAATGCTCCAAACACAAAAGTCATCTCATATAGTAAAATGTCCAAGTACAAGTCTGAAATGTAAAACTGGATACATGTCCAGTTACAAAACACGTAGTCTAATACATGACTACTCTCAAAAGTCTAAAGTAAAAAGACAACTAAGAGAGGTTCCCCGCAGGAACATCCTCGTAAAGCAAAGCCGGGTCCTCGACAGTATCTCCATAGTATGTGTCGCAGAGTAACTCCTCCTCAGTAAGGACACCTACAACGTTATCCTGTCAGGACGGGAGCAAGTACTGATTCTAGCAAACTAAATATACGAAGCATGAACAGGAATGTAATAAACTGGAATCATGGCATATCATGGGTTAATTAGTTCTTTTTAGAATTAACAACATGTAGTTTAAAAATTTAAAACTGTAGCATGTACGTAAATCGGTCAATAGGTGAATAGGATGTACAGCGGTACATATCAAGTTTTTCTGGCATACACATACGTGCACGAACGGCATCGGTGTATATCCATACACAAACGCGGGATCAGAACATACGGCAAGGTCACATATAGAATGTCACCGAGCGCGGTAAATACATACGGAGAAGGGGGTCATGTTCACGTACAATACTAACAGTTTTCCCTTAACCCGTTATTTAAACATGTGAGAGATATGAGATACTGTCTAAACATGGTAGAGACTAAAAGTAATACAACATGTAAAGTTCTAACTTGCTACCCCAAGGATCAGCATTTAACATGGTGGGTAAATCACAGTTTATTGTTATAGCAGTATGTAAAGTTTGTAGAAAGTACTTGCCTCTAGCAAAGCAAAACAAAACAAGCTGCGATAAAAGTGCTATAGATGTCCGGTAACTCGTCACTGTAGAAATAAATGCATAAACTTAGTTTTTACACTAAGCTAAAATGCTAAGACACTAATTGGTGCAATACGACTTGTGACTGGGCACCTAGCCAAAATGATGACTTTGGCATAGGAGACCAATGTGGGGTGACACACTACTTTAACTAACTTTCTAGGGTCTTTACACTAGTGAGGGGTGAGGTTCAATACGGCTAAAACTCAAAATAGCACAAAAAGTTACAAGTCGTAATTATTCAATAAATAAATCAAATGATCATTGTGTTTTAACAATTTTTGAGATAGACAAAAAGCTTATTTTTACATAAAATAAAGTACCAAAATGATCCTTGTTAATTATAGAAATTTATTATAATTTTTCTGGATTTTATTAACAAGTACAAGTATTTTATAAAAATCAGGTTTCCTAAGTATACAGAAAATGAGTTTTGGTTTTATATGCCAAATTAGTGGCAAAACAGTAAATTAAATACTATAAAAATTATACTAAATTAGCTAAATTAACATAGTATCTAAATACTATTTTTCCAGAATTTTAACAGTACTTTAAGTATTTTTAGAAATCCAAAAACAGCATTACACACAATTAAAATTAAAATAATTAATTATCTGCGTATTTTGTCCATGTACATAATTTGAACCAAAGTTCAAATACAGGACCCAAGGCCATAAATCAAGTCCAATATGACTTGTACAGGTCTTGAATGTGTAAAAATATATTTGGACCCAAAAACCCATGCTAGGCTTGGACACCAAATGGTTGCAGTAATTTAAATACACTAAAATACAAATTGGTAAAAGTGCAAAATAAATATTAATATTTTAATAAGGTAAAGTTATACAAAATGAATATATACATACATATGTTAAAAATACATATATATATATATTTAAGGAAATACTTAATTTTAAAGTATATATACATATACAAATATTGTATACTTATATATAATAGTATATATATAATAATATATATACACATGAAAATATATACATATAAACATATATGTATATAAATACAAATATATATATAAGGATTACTAACTATAAAAATATATATACATATATAAAATACTGCCAATATACAGTATATACATATATATATACTAATATATATATATATATATATATATATATATATATATATATATATATATATATATATATATATATATATATATATATATATATATATATATATATATAAAAAAAAAAAAAAAATATATATATATATATATATATATATATATATATATATATATATATATATATATATATATATATATATATATATATATATTACTAATATATATATATATATATATATATATATATATATATATATATATATATATATATATATATATATAATAGAAAACAGAAAAAGAAAAAGGAAAAGAAAAAGAAATGAAATAAGTGCAGTAAGGGGGGCTCGAACCCAAGCCAGAGCGCGCGGGGGGGGGGTGTTTAGGTTAGTTCATGCTGGCCAGGGGGTCAGCCCACTGGTTGTGTTAGGATTAGGATTTAGTTTAATTTTATTTTGGTTAGGTTTAACACAATACATAAAAAAATAATAAAATCGATCCTGTGTCCGGACAGTTAGGGACACAGGATTTTACGTGTCCGGGTCGATTTTGACACGCACGACACGAGTCTGCCGTGTCCAATCCTACTCTCGTGCTCGCCAGGACACGGCGAACCACATATGTGTGCACGAGACTCACACGACACGATTCGACACTGCTACTCACGTGTCTGATTTGCTGGGGAGGATTAGAACGTGCTGGCCGGCGGAGTAGGCATCAGGGCGATGGCAGAGTGGTGGCGATCGACTCGCCTCGTCACGGCGAACCCTTCGGTGGTGGTGGTAGGGGGTGGCGTTCGTCGTGGGAGCGGCGCTGGGGGTTAGCCAGAGTTAGGGTTCCGGTGATGGGCTTTGGGGAAGAATGGGGTGGTTGTGGGTGGGTGGGGAGGATTTAGGGTTAGGGTCAGGTCTGGGAAAGAGGGGGGGAGTTTTATAGGCTAGTTAGGGCGGTCGGAGGGGCTGTGCGCTGGCCGGAAATGGCGGGGACAGCGTCGGTGCGGTCGTCGGGCAGTCGGGGAGGCTGGTCGTCGGGGGTGGGTAGAATAGGTTTAGCATTTAGGTCCCTGTAGTCTAGGTAATTACACTAAGGCCCCTAACAGTAGCTAAATGCAAAATACAATTTGTATTCCACACTTTAAAACATTTTAATAATTGCAAACTGATATAAAAACAATTTTAAAAATTACAAAACCATATTAAAATAATTTTAATATTTACAAAATGATATTTAAACAATCTAATTAATTACAAAAGTCAATTAAAACATTTTAGAAAATTGCAAATTGATATTTTAATATATAAAACTCATTTAAAAATTATTTAAAAATTTTAGAAAAATTCCTAAAAATCCTAATAATCATTTTAAGGCTAAAAATGACATTAATAATTAATTAACATTTAATTAACTAAAATTTGAAAAACAGGGGCTTACAAGTCTTCCCTCCTTGAAAAATTTTGTCCTCGAAATTCACAAGGATTGAAAACCCTACAATATCCTAACATAGCAAGCAATGCAACAAAATGACTAAGGCTGCGATTGAAACTAACCTCTAAGGTATCAAGCGGGAATGAGTGGTTCCCTCGCAGCGGTTTGGATCGAACAAGTAAGGGTATTTCTCCCTCATGTCCGACTCCCTCTCCCAAGTAGATTCACCTGGGGAGTGACGGCTCCAAGCTACTCGTACTAGGGGTATAACCTTGTTCCTCAGCCTCTTCTCTCTCCTGTCTAATATCTCCACTGGCTGCTCAGAAACTGTAAGGCTCGGTCCGACCTCCAACTCTGTATGATCTAGCACATGACTGGGGTCTGGAACATATCTCCTCAGCTGAGATACGTGAAAGACGTCGTGAACTCCTGCTAGGTTGGGTGGAAGTGCAACCCTGTAAGCTACCTCTCCGATCCTGCCAAGTACCTCGAATGGCCCGATGTATCTGGGGCTCAGCTTCCCTCCTCGTCCGAACCGGATCGTCCCTCTAGTAGGTGATATCTTCACTAGCACCATATCACCGTCTGCGAACTCCATCGGTCTGCGACTAGCATCAGCCCAGTGTTTCTGCCTATCCTGAGCTACTCTGAGCCTGTCTCTGATCATCCCGACTTTCTCTGCTGCATCCGTGATCATCTCTGGCCCAAGCATAACTCTGTCTTCGATATCATTCCAAAAGAGCGGTGTGTGGCATCGTCGTCCATATAGCGTCTCGAAAGGAGACATACCGATACTGGCTTGGTAGCTGTTGTTGTATGAAAACTCTACCAAGTGCAGATGGCTCTCCCATGATCCTCCGAAGTCCAGCACGTAGGTCCTCAGCATATCCTCCAGTGAATGTATCGTCCTCTCGGACTGCCCATCTGTCTGCGGATGGTACGCCGTACTGAACTTGAGCCTACTGCCCAACTCCTCCTGCAAGCTCCTTCAGTAGTGGGATGTGAATCTGCTGTCTCTGTCTGATACGATGCTCACCGGCACTCCGTGTAGGCAAACTATCTGCTGTATGTATAGCTCCGCCAACTTTTCGGTAGAAAGTCCCACCTTGAAGGGTATAAAGTACGCACACTTCGTCAGCCTGTCCACGATGACCCAAATGGCATCCTTCCCTCCTTGGGAACGAGGAAGCCCTGAGACGAAGTCCATCGT
Organism: Iris pallida; assembly: GCA_029216955.1. Taxonomy (NCBI): domain Eukaryota; kingdom Viridiplantae; phylum Streptophyta; class Magnoliopsida; order Asparagales; family Iridaceae; genus Iris; species Iris pallida. The sequence goes on along the minus strand of JANAVB010033011.1, from coordinate 12,549,391 downwards.
AATATGTTCCCACTTCTACTCGGGAATGGGTAACGGCTGCAACAAACCAGCTGGCCTCTGGCGCTCCGTCTTGACCTGCTGGCAAACTAGGCATCTCGAGATAAAACGTGATACATCCCTCTTCATCCCGTGCCACCAAAGATGTTCCCGCAAGTCACGGTACATCTTGTTAGCACCAGGGTGAATAGAATATCTCGATCGGTGTGCCTCCTGCAAGACTGCCTCAACCAGCTCTCCCTTCGACATGCACAATCGGCTGCCATGCCTCAAGGATCCATCCTCTGCTATAGTGAAGTCATCCAGCAATCCAGCTAACGCCTGGGTTCGAAGTCTGCGAAGGCTCTCATCTGTAGACTGTGCCTCCCTGATCTGCTCCATTAAACCTGACTGAATGTCAAGCGCCATCATCTGTATCACTGATCCTGGCCGAACAAGCTCGATACCGAGCTTCTCCAGATCCTCCTGCAAATGCCGATCAATCATCAGGTACCATGCCATCGGATGCCTGCTCAGCGCATCCGCCACCACATTTGCCTTTCCGGGATGATACTGTAAATCGATATCGAAGTCTTTCATCAACTCCAACCATCGTCTTTGCCTCATGTTCAGCTCTTTCTGCGTGAACACATACTTCAAGCTTTTGTGGTCAGTAAAGATCTCCATACGCTCTCCGTATAAGTAATGTTTCCATAACTTGAGTGCAAAGATCACCGCAGCTAACTCTAGGTCATGGGTAGGATAATTTCTCTCATGAGTCCGCAATTGCCTAGATGCATAAGCAATCACTTTTCTATGCTGTTGTAGGACACATCCTAGCCCCTTCCCAGAAGCATCGCTGTAAATGGTGAAACCTCCAGACCCTGAAGGTAATGTCAGAACTGGAGCGGTCGTCAGCCTCCTCTTCAGCTCCTCAAATGCTGTCTGGCAATCCTCTGACCAGATGTACTCTACGTCCTTCCGTGTCAGCTTCGTCATGGGTTCAGCTATCCTAGCAAAGTCCTGGACGAACTTTCTATAATAGCCTGCTAAACCCAGAAAGCTCCTGATCTCTGAAACTGACGTCGGAGCCTTCCATGTCTCAACTGTAGCAATCTTCCTGGGATCCACCGAGATTCCATCTCCAGTGACTACATGGCCGAGAAACTCCACTCGATCTAAAAAGAACTCGTACTTCGGCAATTTGGCAAACAATCTCTCCTGCCTCAGAATCCCCAAAACTATCCGCAAGTGCTCTGCATGCTCCTCTGGCATCTTCGAGTATATCAGGATGTCGTCGATAAACACTACGACGAACTTATCCAGATACTGGTGAAATGTCTTATTCATCAAATTCATAAAGACAGCTGGCGCATTTGTGAGACCAAATGGCATCACCAGAAACTCGTACTGCCCGTACTTCGTGTTGAACGCCATCTTCTGGATGTCTGCTACCCTAACCTTTACCTGGTGGTACCCGGATCTCAAGTCTATCCTGGAAAACACCTTCGCCCCGCTCAACTGGTCGAACAAATCATCTATCCTGGGCAGAGGATATTTGTTCTTGATGGTGATGGCATTCAAGGCCCGGTAGTCAATACATAACCGGACTGTACCATCCTTCTTAGGCACAAAGAGCACTGGCGCTCTCCATGGAGAAGCACTGGATCGAATGAAACCCTTTTTCAACAGGTCATCAATCTGATCTTTCATCTCTACGGCCTCCTTGGGATTCACTCTATAGCAAGCCCGGGATACTGGTGATGAACCCGGTACTAAATCTATAGTAAACTCCACATCTCTGTCAGGCGGAAGCCCTGGAAGATCCTCTGGGAATACATCCATAAACTCCCTAATAATAGGGTGTGGCGGTGCTACGTCCCCGACTGTCGCACAACAGTTCGGCTCTAGGCTGATCTCCGGCCCTGTCCTCCTGACACTGAATGGTGCTGTGCCTGGGGGACTGAACAAAATACTACCCTCATGACAATCTATAGATGCATGGGCATAGCTAAGCCAGTCCATCCCCAATATGATATCATAACCGGGGAGTGGCATCACAAAGAATCGTCCCCTGAACTCTCTTCCGGCTATAAAATAGAACATCTATAGATAGATCTAATAGGCATTGGTCCTCCTCCCGTCATTACTCTACTAATCTCTGCAGTAGGTGTAGCTACTAGATGGTGTTTATGCATAAACTCTAATGATAGGAAGTTATGAGATGCACCAGAATCAAACAAGCATACAGCTAGAAAAGTATGCAAATAAACATGACCTGTGATGACGTCAGCTAAGTAATCTGGCTCCGAAACCTTCTCCGGCTCCGGCTCAAGAGCTAGACTATTAATCTTCCCCTGAGGTCCCTTCTGCTGCTGCAGATGCTGCCCAAACCTCTGCTGCTGAGTCAAAAGCGGCCCTCTAGTCTTCGCTACTGGGTACTCTCGAAGCTGATGGGTGGCAGACCCACAAGCTAAACACTGACCCAACCTCTTCCTACAGACGAAAGAGTCGTGGCCTACCCTCTTGCAAAAAGTACACAAGGTTCCCTTCTGCTGCTGCTGCTGCCGGGGTCCCGGGGCTCTAACTGGCGGGGTCGGTTGATGTGATGTAGGGGGACGGTAAGTCTGCTGGGGCGGCGTCGGTGCTCTCTGCTGGAAAGCCTGACGCATGGACGGTCCCTCATGATGTACAGAAGCTGGCCTCTTGCATGACAGAAGACGCTCATCGATGCTCCGGGCTAACTCTAGGCTCTGGTAGTAGTCAGTCGTACCGTTCGCCACTATAAGAATGCCGATGTCTGGAACTAGACCATGGCAAAACCTATGGGTCATCTCCTCTGGATCTGCAACTAGACTAGGAGTAAAACGGCTCAGGCGACTAAACTCTGCCGCATACTCATCAACAAAATGGTTCCCCTGCTGGATGTTCTGGAATCGTAGCCCCATGGCTACTCTAGCAGTAGTCGAGAAGAATTTCTTCTTGAACTGGGTCTTGAACTGATCCCAAGTGGCTCTCCCTCTCGCAAATAACGGCTCATTCCGGAACCAGACTCCTGCCAAGTCTATCAGCAGAAATCCTGCTGCCTCGACCTGGAGGTCATCCGGCATCCTGACTCCTAGGAGCTTCCTCTCTACCGAATCTAGCCAGTCATCTGCTACTACTATGCCCTCAGTCCCAGAGAACTCCTTGGGATTCAGACCCATGAAGTCCTTGATCGTCCCCGCTCTCTGCCATGGCTCTACAGGTGGTGGGACCACGGGACGTTCCTCGGAACGCTCCATGCTCTGGCGGAGTAGGGCAGTCTGCTCCTGATGGGTTGTTAGGAACCCCTGGATCATAGTGAGCAGCTGGTTCCCGTCGAGTGTGACGGAAGCCTGGGTAGGTATAATGATAGGAGGTGGTGGAAGTATTGGGTCCTGCTGGGCCTGGGATGTGAAAGGTGGTGGAGGCATCTAGGTTTGTGGATCTGTGGAGTGGGGGAATGTGGTAGGTGGATGTAGGGGTGTATCAGTCAACTGGTCAGCTGACTGGATATGGAGTGCGCCATTCTCAGGTGTAAAAGACTGGGATGAACGAGTAAGCACCATCTAATTACAATAAAAATGACTTATAAGGACTTGTTTTAAAGCAAGCAATCATAGGCAAGAAATTTAATTATAATAGCAAGCATGTGATATTTTCCTATGTTGCAATCCTAGCATTCCTCTAGGTGTTCTAAGCGTCATTCCTAATGTTGTCTAATTACCTTAAGTTCCTAATTGCAGGCATGCTTGGTACAATAACGTAACCAAACAATTTAGTCAGGACCTGCATGGGCCACCACTAAAAACATGTCACAACCCGCTACCCAAATTGTTGGGCCAGGCCGAGTCATGTCCAGCCTACGTTTGATATAAAACGTAGTAAGCTGTTCTAAAGACAACAGGATAAGACTAAAATGTGCTAACAGTTCTATAAGTGAATAAAAGTCATAAAATGCTCCAAACACAAAAGTCGTCTCATATAGTAAAATGTCCAAGTACAAGTCTGAAATGTAAAACTGGATACATGTCCAGTTACAAAACACATAGTCTAATACATGACTACTCTCAAAAGTCTAAAGCAAAAAGACAACTAGGCGAGGTTCCCCGCAGGAACATCCTCGTAAAGCAAAGCCGGGTCCTCGGCAGTATCTCTATAGTATGTGTCGCAGAGTAACTCCTCCTCAGTAAGGACACCTACAACGTTATCCTGTCAGGACGGAAGCAAGTACTGATTCTAGCAAACTAAATATACGAAGCATGAACAGGAATGTAATAAACTGGAATCGTGGCATATCATGGGTTAATTAGTTCTTTTTAGAATTAACAACATGTAGTTTAAAAGTTTAAAACTGTAGCATGTACGTGAATCGGTCAATAGGTGAATAGGATGTACAGCGGTACATATCAAGTTTTTCTGGCATGCACATATGTGCACGAACGGCATCGGTGTATATCCATACACAAACTCGGGATCAGAACATACGGCAAGGTCACATATAGAATGTCACCGAGCGCGGTAAATACATACGGAGAAGGGGGTCATGTTCACGTACAATACTAACAGTTTTCCCTTAACCCGTTATTTAAACATGTGAGAGATATGAGATACTGTCTAAACATGGTAGAGACTAAAAGTAATACAACATGTAAAGTTCTAACTTGCTACCCCAAGGATCAGCATTTAACATGGTGGATAAATCACAGTTTATTGTTATAGCAGTATGTAAAGTTTGTAGAAAGTACTTGCCTCTAGCAAAGCAAAACAAAACAAGCTGCGATAAAAGTGCTATAGATGTCCGGTAACTCGTCACTGTAGAAATAAATGCATAAACTTAGTTTTTACACTAAGCTAAAATGCTAAGACACTAATTGGTGCAATACGACTTGTGACTGGGCACCTAGCCAAAATGATGACTTTGGCATAGAAGACCAATGTGGGGTGACACACTACTTTAACTAACTTTCTAGGGTCTTTACACTAGTGAGGGGTGAGGTTCAATACGGATAAAACTCAAAATAGCACAAAAAATTACAAGTCGTAATTATTCAATAAATAAATCAAATGATCATTGTGTTTTAACAATTTTGGAGATAGACAAAAAGCTTATTTTTATATAAAATAAAGTACCAAAAAGATCCTTGTTAATTATAGAAATTTATTATAATTTTTTTGGATTTTATTAACCAGTACAAGTATTTTATAAAAATCAGGTTTCCTAAGTATACAGAAAATGAGTTTTGGTTTCATATGCCAAATTAGTGGCAAAACAGTAAATTAAATACTATAAAAATTATACTAAATTAGCTAAATTAACATAGTATCTAAATACTATTTTTCCAGATTTTTAACAGTACTTTAAGTATTTTTAGAAATCCAAAAACAGCATTACACACAATTGAAATTAAAATAATTAATTATCTGCGTATTTTGTCCATGTACATAATTTGAACCAAAGTTCAAATACAGGACCCAAGGCCATGAATCAAGTCCAATATGACTTGTACAGGTATTGAATGTGTGAAAACACATTTGGGCCCAAAAACCCATGCTAGGCTTGGACACCAAATGGTTGCAGTAATTTAAATACACTAAAATACAAATTGGTAAAAGTGCAAAATAAATATTAATATTTTAATAAGGTAAAGTTATACAAAATGAATATATACATACATATGTTAAAAATACATATATATATATTTAAGGAAATACTTAATTTTAAAGTATATATACATATACAAATATTGTATACATATATATAATAGTATATATATAATAATATATATACACATGAAAATATATACATATATACATATATGTATATAAATACAAATATATATATAAAGATTTACTAACTATAAATATATATATATACATATATAAAATACTGCCAATATACAGTATATACATATATATATACTAATATATATATATATATATATATATATATATATATATATATATATATATATATATATATATATATATATAAATAATAGAAAACAGAAAAAGAAAAAGGAAAAGAAAAAGAAATGAAATAAGTGCAGTAAGGGGGGCTCGAACCCAAGCCAGAGCACGGGGGGGGGGGGGGGGGGGGGGGGGGGGGGGGGGGGGGGGGGGGGGTTAGGTTAGTTCGGGCAGGCCAGGGGGTCAGCCCACTGGTTGTGTTAGGATTAGGATTTAGTTTAATTTTATTTAGGTTAGGTTAACATAATACATAAAAAAAATAATAAAATCGATCCTGTGTCCGGACAGTTAGGGACACAGGATTTTACGTGTCCGGGTCGATTTCGACACGCACGACACGAGTCTGTCGTATCCAATCCTACTCTCGTGCTCGCCAGGACACGGCGAACCACATGTGTGCACGAGACTCACACGACACGATTCGACACTGCTACTCACGTGTCCGATTTGCTGGGGAGGATTAGAACGTGTTGGCCGGCGGAGTAGGCGTCGGGGCGGTGGCGGAGTGGTGGCGATCGACTCGCCTCGTCACGGCGAACCCTTCGGTGGTGGTGGTAGGGGGTGGCGTTCGTCGTAGGAGCGGCGCTGGGGGTTAGCCGGAGTTAGGGTTCCGGTAATGGGCTTTGCGGAAGAACGGGGTGGTTGTGGGTGGCTGGGGAGGATTTAGGGTTAGGGTCAGGTCTGGGGAAGAGGGGGGAGTTTTATAGGCTAGTTAGGGCGGTCGGGGGGGGGGCTGTGCGCTGGCCGAAAATGGCGGGGGCAGCGTCGGTGCGGTCGTCGGGCAGTCGGGGGGGCTGGTCGTCGGGGGTGGGTAGAATAGGTTTAGCATTTAGGTCCCTGTAGTCTAGGTAATTACACTAAGGCCCCTAACAGTAGCTAAATGCAAAATACAATTTGCATTCCACACTTTAAAACATTTTAATAATTGCAAACTGATATAAAAACAATTTTAAAAATTACAAAACCATATTAAAACAATTTTAATATTTACAAAATGATATTTAAACAATCTAATTAATTACAAAAGTCAATTAAAACATTTTAAAAAATTGTAAATTGATATTTTAATATATAAAACTCATTTAAAAATCATTTAAAAATTCTAGAAAAATTCCTAAAAATCCTAATAATCATTTTAAGGCTAAAAATGACATTAATAATTAATTAACATTAATTAACTAAAATTTGAAAAACAGGGGCTTACACCAAGTGCGCAGGGATAGGTGGCGCAGGGGCCAAGTGCGCAGGGGATAGCGGCGCGGGGCCAAGTGCGCAGGCTTAGACTGCGCTAAGTCAGATGGCGCATGGACTGGCTGCGCTAGGTCGGATGGCGCAGCTCCAGTACGCCAAGAAAGGATGCGCGGCCCAGTCCAAGGGGCTGAGCGCAAGTCATCCCATGCGCTAAGAAGCGCTGGCTGAGGAGGGGGATGCGCGGTTCACCAAAGGGTGAGCTGCGCAATCGGCCTTGCGCTAAAGAGCGCAGGCCGAGAGTTCTGCTACTTCAGGCCGAGAGCAAGTCCAAGAACACCAAAAACTTCCAATCTTCATATCTTGGTCCAATCAAAACCAAATCTAGATTTCAAAGTTCTAACTTGTGTAAATTGAATTCTCTTCCACATGGAAGCATCAAACAAGCAAAAATCAAGTTTAATAGATCAAAACCAAGAATTTCCGAAAATGGTTAATGTCACGATCCGCACCCGCTAAAAGGGTACGTGACGCGACAACGCCCAGCCCTCACCGGAAAAACGCGTGGAACGCTGTGTATTTTCTAGTCTGACAACAGTTTATATATAACAAAACCTGTCGAGATATAGTCAACTCCGAACGGAGGACAAGCAATGAATATATATAATGCTCAATCACACTCTAAGACGAAAAGTAAAGACTGAAAATAAAGACAACAAGACATATAATAACCTGTCAAGTCCAGAAACAAATAATATCAATGTCCGGTCTCTAAATACAGTCCAATATAATACAGACTCAAAAGTAATACAGTCTCAAAAGTAACTGGATACTAAGTCCAGTACAAAAACCTACTCTAAACTACAAGTGGTATGGTCTCGTCAGCGGAACTACGCCCTGCGGGACCAAGTCTAGGCCCACTACGTCGTCCGGACCGTAGTAGGTACTGCAATCTCCCTCGTCGAAATCTATAATATTTTATCAACAGTCCAGTCAGGATGGAACGAGTACATATATCTCATAACAGATCTCAAGATAGAATAAAAGCTATAAGACTGTAAATAGAGCATATACAATGAATCATGGAGTGTACATGTATGTATCATGGCATGGTAAGCTGTAAACTAGAGCTAGAACAAGAATAGAACGGGATCATGGCATGTACACAAATCAAGGCAAGCTATATATCCAATGTGTTGAGTAATTTTCAGCTTGTGATCGGCTTGGGTACCTATCAAGAATCGGCCTGGCAAGTCATATGGCGGTATATGACTCACACTGTTCGGGAATGCGGGATGGATCTGATCACAGGCCTACGCTACTACTCCCCCTACCCCAACTGGTAGAATGGATCCAAACAGGACACGTCACTGCACGGGATTCTAATGAGAAGGTAGCTAGCCTTCTCTAGAATCATGACCATAATCAAGCAAGAGCTACAAGGGTGCTTGCACAATATATCCCAACCTAAAGAAAACAAACATCTCGTCGGGATCCAAGAATACCAATCGTGGAAACCCTGTGTCGGGAATAAGCATATCAATACTAAGTACATAAATCATAACAGTTATCATAAATTGGGAATAAGTATCAGAGAATGTACTCCCCTGTAAGATGATAAAATACTCGACTGGATCAACTGCAGTGTCCTCGAGGACCTATAGAGAACAAGACGTATCAATACTAAGTTTAGGAAGCAAAGTTAAAAAATCAAATCCTATTTAGTCTTCTAGGTCAAGACATGTCTAGTCGGGTCCAATCTTGGTCATGGAGAACATTAGAAGTTCACCGGATCAATCTAGGTCAAAACTGACTTACCGTTGACTTTTGGTCAACGGGTCAACTCTGGTCAACTCGAGGTCAACACTAGGTCAACTCTAGGTCACTGGTGACTAATATTTGACTTTTAGTCAACAGTCCAAGTTGGATGGAATTTGGGACCAAATTGGGTAAGTGTTGACCCATAGTTTACTTTTAGCCTAAAAGTCAACCGTGGTCAACCGGGGTCAAGACTAGTTTAGACGGCTAAATCTACTTATTACCAATCCCTACACCCATATCCAGTCCATCTTGGACTCGGAAACTCAAATCTTGGCCGTGGGCCAAATCCCTATTTTACCCTTAAAAAAGGGCAAATTTCACCCTTTGGCGCTAGCTAGTTAACCCGCCTACGCTCGTTATTTTGACCCGATCTCCCTAGGTAGTATGGTACTATCCTATACATATAATATCTACCAAAATACTTAGGTAACGCGGACATCCAGTCCACGATACGGCCCGTTGCAGATATCTCGAGTATTCGAGATACGTGCTGACACGGCGCGATACCGGCGCCCTACGACCCCGATTTCCACCCGGGAGCTTACCCGCAAAATCTAAATCACGTATTCTAGCTCCTATGTCAAGTTTCGTCGCGATCCGACGCTCCGGGCTCAATTTCGCCCCCCACCTCGATTTCTACTAAAACCTTCTCTTTTGGCCTCGCACCCCACCTCTTCTTTAACCCTCTATTCTAGCTCTTCTCCTTCTTAATTCTTCTCCTTATTTTCCTAAATCTAATTCCTCCTCATACTCCTCTTTTCTACTCTCACTTCTTGATCTAACTTCTCTAGTTTTCCTCTTCTCTATATCAAATTCTAAACTCCTCTTCTCATTCTTAACTACCAAATACTTTCCTCTTCTATCTAATTTCTTACTATTCTATTCCTCTCTTAACAACATATATATATCTATATATATACCTACCCTAATATACTAAACTAATTGGGGGGGGTTTATAGTGTACAAGGGGGTCACAAGGGGGGGAAGGAGCTGCCTGGGGCAGCTCCTGCTGCTGCTGCTGCCTGGGGCAGCTCCTGCTGCTGCTGCTGCCTGCTCTCAGCTGCTGCTGCTGCTTGCTAATGCAGCTGCTGC